>CM060700.1:42502720-42515220 GCA_030686995.1 Artemisia argyi | reverse complement strand
TGATATACAGGAAATCCCATATAAGATGCAAAAGCCAAAAATAGCCTTATGGCTTCAATCCTTGCCACAGGAGCAAATGCTTCATCATAGTCTACTCCTTCTTCTTGTCTATATCCTTGAGCTACTAACCTTGCTTTATTCTTGATTACATTCCCTATTTCATCTCTTTTAACTCTGAAAACCCATTTTGTTCCAATTAACCTTTTACCATCAGGTAAATCACATAGTACCCATACTTCTTGAAGTTTAAACTGTAAGAGTTCTTCTTGAATAGCTTCAACACAACTCTCTTTGGCTAATGCTTGTTTGCCTGTCTTAGGTTCTTCTTGAGACAGAAAGCAAGCAAATAAACACAAATGCTGATCCTTGTGATTCACTATGTTCTGTTTATATATAAAGCTAAGTAAAGAAGTATGTTGTTGAGACATATTCTTAGCTTTAGTTCTTGTAAGTACTCATGAACTAGAGGGTCCAATTATCTTACTGACAGGATGATCTTTGTGAATTCTTAGAGTAGGAGTTGGTGGAACTTCAAGATTATCTTCCAAATTTGTGATGTCAGGGTCTTCATTAGAGTCTGAGAAAATGCCTTCTTGTTCCAACTCATCATCAGTATCTTCTAAGGCAGGCATGGTTGGATCATGTAAGTCATCAGCATTCTTCCAATTTGATGTATCTAGAACTTGAGAAGTACTTTCAAATGGATCAGCAGTACTTTGAGGAAAAGTACTGTCAGTGCCTTTAGCCTTCTTCTTTTCTACTTCATAAGCTCTCCTTTGATCATCTTCATAGGATTTTGCAATTGTTTCTTGAAGAAATTGTGGAGTTTGTTAGACTCCATGGATCGTTTTAAGCACTAGGGTTAACAATAATAATGACAATAATCATGCACAGCGGAATTAACAAAACATCATTATTATTGAAACAAGGTTTCTTCATCATCATCCCTACCAACTATTACAAACCCTAGGCGTCCATTAGAGGACTTGACGCCTAGACACACACACACACACCTTTACTAGACGTCTACATCTTTTTCTTTGTGCACACAAAACTAATGACCCATGTCCTCTTTATATACGAGAGGATTAGGGTTTACAAAATACTACGAAGGACTATATTGTAAAAACTTCTTTGTAAAGCAAGTCCCTTGTATTTTGCATTGTCTTCATTCTTCACTTGTAGTTTTGTATTTATCAACTCAATTATAAAACCCAACAGAAACATCCTATTAAGTTCATCTTGGATAGCTTGGTCTTCATCAGATACTGCAGTCTTTGGTGGAATAGTACTTTGTAGATCAACAGTACCTTGAGGTGCAGCAGTACTTTTCTTCTCATCATTGGGTGCTTCATCAGAATCATCTTCAGATCTTATGTTAACCCCATGAACAATGTATTGTAACTCTTCTTCATTAAGAACAACTTGATTTTCTTCTCTGACAGGTACATAGTTCACGGATGAGGCCAATAAATCAAGATCAAACATCCAATCAGGACCTTTACCTTTTTGATTTTCTTGTTCTTCTAGAAATTCAACATGAAGACATTCTTGAACCTTCTTGGTAGCCCTGTTGTATACTCTGAATCCTCTGCTATTGTACAATAACCCAATAAGTATCCTTCATCAGATTTACCATCAAATTTTCCCAAATTATCAGCAATGTTCAAGATAGTCAGGGGACATCCAAAAGGCTTCATAAACTTAATGTTTGGCTTCTTTCCCATGAGTAACTCATAGGGTGTCTTCATCTGAGGTTTTGTCACCGACACTCTATTTAGCACATAACATGCAGCACTTACAGCTTCAGCCCAAAATGGAACAGGTAATTGGGAGTCTGCAAGCATTGTCCTTGCTGCTTCTATCAAAGTTCTGTTCTTCCTTTCTGCAACTCCATTCTGATGAGGAGTTCTAGCAATACTGAATTCTCTTTTAATTTCTTTCTTAGCACAAAAGTCATCCATAAGCTGATTCTTGAATTCAGTCCTATTATCACATCTAATTCCTCTAACCTTGAGTCTTAATTGATTTTCAAGTGCTATTATAAGGTCATGAATAGCATCAAAAGTTTCATCTTTGAATCCCAAGAAAAAGACCCGGCTAAATCTACTATAATCATCTGTTATAACCAAATAGTACTTCTTCTTGTTTAAGCTAACAACTGAAACAGATCCATATGCAGCAATTCCAAAGGCTCCCTAATAGTTCTTTCTTCTATCTTCTTACATGAAGCCTTGTGTTGTTTACCCTTCTTGCAAGCTAAACATGAATGATCAAGTTTGAATGTTTTAGAAGGTGAACCTCTAACTAAATTTCCTTTGACCAGCTTATTGATGTTTTTGAAATTAACATGCCCTAGTCTTCTGTGCCATAGATGTGTTTCCTTCATTGTTGCCCTTGCAATCAAACATGTTGCTCTTTCAATAGAATTGATGTTCTTCAAATCAATGCTATATATATCATTGGTTCTTGGTGCTCTCAGCATCACCAAGTTTTCATCTTCTAATCTAAACTCAGGGGAGAGAATAAGACATTCTGTGTCCAGAAACAACACAGGGTACTTCTTGTCACAGATCTGAGAGACTGACAAAAGGTTGAATTTAAGCTCCTTCACATATATGACATTCTCAAAATCATTAGATCCTGCCTTAATGGTTCCTTTGCCAGTGATTCTCCCTCCATCAGGATCATTCCCAAATGCAACTCTTCCTCCAAAATAAGCTTTAAAATCTGACAAGAACTCCTTTTCTCCTGTCATACTTCCAGAGCAACCACTATCCACAATAAGATGATCTTTAAGCTCCTCTGTTAGGTTTCCCTGCATAAAAATGAAAAGGGTTAGTTTCTTTTAGGAACCCAAGCCATTACTGACTTGTGTTCCCCTGGTGGAGTAACATACTCAAAATTATTGAGTATGTAATTACCACTGTTTTTGAAAATACTATCAAGAACTACTATTTTTTATTCCAAAACTTGTGTTGAATTGTTAGCAACAACCCTTTTTCACCCTTATTATCTGGAAGTACTTTGTCAGTCTCAGCAGTACTTTCTTTCTTAACCCACTTAGTTGTAACTTTTGGTGTTAAGTTCTATGTTCTAGCAGCTTTCCTTTGCTTGTAAGGCCTTCTAGGTTTGTAAGAATTGAATCTCTTAGGTCTTACACTAGCAGTACCTTGATTGGGAAACATCCTAACAAAACTTTGAGGAAGTACTGCTTGACCAGTGCTTTGTGAAGGTACTGTGGATTTGGAGAATGGTCTTTTCTAATGAGGGTACCTATAATCTTTTGAGAAATTACTATGGTTAACCCTATTTATGTAATTCTAAACTGGTTTATTCTCCCTTGGTTTATTCTCTCTGTGCTTATGGGTTGTAGAGGTGGTCTTTGGGTATTGCTTAAGTATTCTGAGTGATAATCACAGTCCTTGATCAAATGATGAGGACTATAACATACAAAGCATAACTTTGGACCCATCATCCCAAATCTATTCCCAAAAGGTTTTCTTTGATAAGCAGTATTTTGAAAAGAGTTTCTTGTAGGTACTGCTGAATGATCAGTAGTACTTTGAGAAGTTTTTGGAAGAACTGCTTGTTTTGAAAAATCTTTTTCACATTCAGAAACCTTATTATCATCCCCAGGTGTTTCAACAGATTCTCCTAAAGGCTCAGGATTTGATTGACCTTTAAGCTTTTTCCTAAACTCTAGGTTATCTACCCTATAACAAGAGACATCTGCCCTAGGTGGTTGAAAACTGCCTAGGGGTGGAGGAACTTCATTGTAACTTTTGTTTTTCTTAAACTTAGGAGGTGTTGAACAAGGTGTTTCCTCATCACTAGATGTGTTTCCTTCTAAACTTATGAATTCTTCATCACTAGTTGAGGTTTCCTGAGAAAGATTTAATTCTTGGTTCCTAAATGAAAGTACTTCTGAATCATAACCTAGGCCAGTTTTAATGTTTGTTGTTCTCTGTTTTTCAACAAAACTAGCATGTGACAGACCTGATTCTTTACAAACAGCAAGTTTTTCTAGCAACTTATCTCTTTCTTTAGTGACCTTTTCTAATTCAGAAACTTTACATCCTAGCTTCCACTTACTTAGCTTTAATTGATAATCTTGTTGTTCATATTTTTCAGCCCAAGCTACTTCATTATTCTCATGTGTGATTATCTTAGCTTCCATGGATTCTAAAGTCGATTGGTAACCAAGTATCTCAGACCTAGCCCTTCTATAGATATCTCTTTCTATTTCATATTCTTTAAGCATCTTTTGATAAGAGTTACTACATTTGGAGCATACCTCAGAGATAGTGGATGAACTTGGTGAAGTAGCCATCATAGCAAGCTGAACAGTTTCTTCTTCACATTCCATGCTCCAATCAAAGCTTCCTAGACCATCTCTTGATTCCAAAGCTTCATATCCAGGTTCCTCATCAAAAGTTGTGCTCCAACCAATCTCTTCTAGTGCAACCATAGAATAGGTTACTGGTTCATCATCAAATTCTTTACTCCAATCAACTTCTGACAGATCTTCTTGAGCAACCACAGCTTGTGACTTTGGCTTAGCAATAGGGACTTCTTTTCTTTCAACCTTGGGTTTAGGTTGTTCAATCATCCTGTTTGCTTGATACTTTGCAAACTTGCATTCCCTTACAAAGTGACCAGTCCTTTGACAGTTAAAGCATTCAATCTTGGACTTGTCAAATGCTATACCCTGCTTAGCCTTGAAATCAATACCTCTTCCTGTCTTGTTCATAAACTTCTTAATCCTTGCAGTAGTCATGGCAACATGCCATCTTATATCAATTTCTTCCATAGCATCATCATCAATTTGCAAAAGATCTTCTTGGTAAGTAACAGGTAGAGTAGCTTGTTGAGCAAAGAATGAACACAGAACATCATCTGAATTGGGGGTATGTGATGAAGTGGTAGAGATTAAAGTTGTACATGGATTCTGTGTTTCTACAACAGTACTTTGGACATGATGAGCAGTACTTTTAGTGGAAGTACTGCTTCTGTTTTCAGAAGAGACAAAAGCAATGTTGTGAGAACTTGAACCTTTATTACCATTCATCTCATGCTCATACACCTTTAGATTATTGTAAAGATCATCAAAGTCCATAGTGTCCAAACCAGGTTGTCCTCTAATCATTGTAGCCACATGCCATGCAGAAGGCAAACTCCTCAAGAACTTCAAATTAGCATCTTCAACTATTGCTTCAGCTCCATATAACTCTAGCATGCTGAGTAGATTTTGATATCTATCATAAGCAGATTCAAGACTTTCTCTTTCACCAACAGTGAAGGTTTCAAACTGCTACTTCAACAGGTTCCTGTGCATCTTCTTGGAAGCATCATTACTTCCAAATCTTGTTTTAATAGTAGCCCATAGTTGTTTTGCATCCTTGGCATCATGAAACTTCAATAAGTGACCATCAAGAATGGCAGAGAGCAGTATGTTGAGAGCCTTGTCTTGATTTCTTTTGGTAGCAGCTGGTATGGTTGGCTTAGGTGGTGTTGGTTGTCCAGGGATCTCCAATGGTTCTTCAATTTGCATGTTACCATTGACAATCACATCCCATAGTGCATGGTCTGTGATGGCAATGTACTGCCTCATCTTCATGGGCCATAGATCATATTCTCCATTCTTGACAATAGGAATTCTGACAGCAGTGATGGATGGAGCAGGTGCAAAATCTGTCGACATCTTTAAGGGTTTGTAGTAGAATCGGTTTAATAGGTTTTCTTCTTAATCAGAGTTTCCAACACAAGCTCTGATACCACTTGTTGGATCGATATACTCTGACCAAACTACTTTGTAGCTTGTAAGGTTTTAACAATTTTGAATAACTCAAAACAGTTAATATTGAAACAATGGTATTACTTTGTAAAGTATGTGGAATCTACTAACACAAAGCTAAGAAGAACTTTGTTAATATTAAAACAACTCTTAAACCTGCCTCTCTAATTACAGGTTTACTAACAATCCCTAACTTTCTCTAAAATCGCTTTTGTAAAACTCTAAGACTCTTAGAAACTTTGTATGACTTCGTCTAAAACTTATATCCCTAACACCATCATAAGGCTCCTTATATAGATAACCTTAAGTCGGTTTTCATTATCTACTTAAACGACAAGTAATTATCCCTAACTAATTCTAGAATATTAATACAATATTACATAATAATCTTTTAAACAATATTGCACTTAAGTCTTTGTTCTTCGAAGTACTTTGAATAATCTTCAATAAGTAGCAGTACTTTGACCTTGATCAGCATATTGACTATTGAGCAGTACTTTTACATAGCAGTACTTTGACTTCATATCCCAACACAGGGTACTTGAATGGACAAACGAATCATAGGAAATCCACGAGCCGACCTACCGAGGTACTCGATAGATCTCAAACAAATATCCACATAATCTGTCAAATCATAATTGCACAAGGAGGGGCGACCTCACATGTACCAAAAGTGAAAGGGGTGCAAGGCACGTACAGCCAGTCACTACCTAATCATAACAAACAAAGCCTAGGATGCATCCATACGCTCCCTGAAACAGAATACATATACAGGTGCAAGACTATGCATATATATAACAGAATGGCCATAAGTGTGCACATAATCATATAATCATAACATAACAGAAGGGAACGCCGGGGACTAATCACACCGCCCCAGATAGTGTCATGCCACTAGTGCCTCGATGACACGCCCATGGTACCTCCATGAGTAGAATAAAAACTCGAGCATAGGAACATACATATCAGAATAGAGCTATCCATAAACAAAGCAACCGTAGCATATCAAGCATATCAACAGAATCTCATATCGATGAGATAGTAATCAGATCATCATAACAGAGTGGATAGCAAACAGAATCGTATCAAAGGATAATATCAATGGATCATATCAACGAATCATATCATGGCCAACGAATCAAAGTCAAGGATCGAAAATCACGAGATCGGAACCCTTACTGAAAAAGGGTAGAATATCTGTACCTTATCACAGCAAGCAAATATCTCAAAAGCAAACGGAAACCGAAGCTACTCCCTCTTCAGGAAATCTACACAATATAATGATCGCGTATTACTTATAAGCTCATTTTATAGGTTTAGGGCATATAGTTATCCAAATTAGGGTTTCTTTCAATTTTTAGTAACTTTCCACTTTGAGCAAGTTTCTCGAATTAGAAAGTTTTCATATTTCGTAAGTTTTCTGAAATAGTAATTTAATACTTTAGGGTTATAAATGGCAATTATAAATTAAAAGGGTTAAAACTGATCAACATAGTAGTTTAGGGTTAAATATGTCAATTTTGTAAAGTCTTGGGTTATCAATGTAAACTATCAAAGCTTAATACTTAAATATCTCAAATGTTTAATTGTAGGGCCTAAAATGTAAATTTATATCAAAATGATAATTTAGGACCTCGCCGCTTCACAATTTATATAAACGTATTTACGACTTCATATTAGACCGCGATCGAGTTATTACGTTTTAACTCTTTTTGACCACGTCATAATTCTCTCACATACGACACAATACATCACAAAATATATACACGCAATCTATTATTTTTAAGCACACCTCACACGTATACATGCATTCTACTCAAACATACATACCCACGACACTTAGTCCTTTATCTAGATTATGGCATGCATTAACCCCACTTTTTACCACTCAAACTTATACACATGCACACCAATTACGCCATACATATAAATGTACAAATAGGGCTCTTATGAAGAATTTAAATGTCATATATTTAGAGTTTGTAACCCAACATTAGTTTGACATACATATGTCTCCATTCGTATAACTATAGGGACTAAGTTTCACATATCATACTCCTCAGCAACTTGTCTTTATTCACAGATTTTTAGAGTTCGTTATAGATCATAAATGGATCGACATAAAATTTGAAACAATGACATCAAAACAGCCCACTCACACGACACCAAAATAGTTCATGTTAACACGACAAAAACAACTTCAACGGTGTTTATAAATTGTGATTTCATGATGCGACCCATCTTTATTTATGTCATTCATATCCCGGTTCTAGTTGTGTAATAAAGATCAAATTGAGTACATGTTAATTACCAGATCAAAGGCATGTATTACCACAGATTCGGATGCTCCAAAACCGAAATGAGTCGAGACATATGTTTCATACTTGTTATATTTCATGATTTTATGTTATGATTTTATGTGCTATATATATGATTCCATGCAATATTTCTTATTCTGATTTCATGTAACAGCAACTCAAGTGCATGCAAGCCACATTATAGCTGATTCTTATGTTAATATAAACATGTTTTTCGAGGAGAAAGAATGCAAAAACAAAAGATGAATAGAACAAGATGAGGATGACAAACCCTTGAAGCGTGACAAAGCCGTGAGGAACATGAACCAGACCCTCTTCGAACAGAATTTACCACAATCTAAACACCTCCTTCAATCAGAAATAAAACCAAAGAAAAAGTCACGGGTCGCGACACAAACACCACCACTTCGCCCCAATAGAAACACGACCAACAACCCTCTCGAAACAGAATATAAGCCATGACTAAACACGTCCTTCGAACCAGGAGCAACCTGAAGAAAACCCAATATCCAAACTCCTTTCGAACCCGAAAGTGCCACATCCAAAAGGCCAAGAAGACATGATTCAAAAAACCTTTGCAACTTTGATTTCGATTCAGTTTTGAAAAAGAAAAAAATTAGCAGCCATGAGTTTCGTGTGAGAGATTTTAGGGTTTGTTTAGAGTGTGTGATATACGGTTTTAATGAGAATAAGAGAAAGCGTGTGAATGGATTGGAGTGAATCAAGAGAATACTTTAACATATGATTGTGATTGTCTCCTTCCATATTTAATTACTTTTGGGCTTGGGCTAGCTCAAGTTTAGTTCACAAATCACAAAGATATTCGGTCCATTATACTTATTAAACGTGTGATATGAATTTCACATGTACATGTTTGTAGTTTTTTTTATTATCATAAGTCTTATGGATTTATTTTGTTGTATAAGGTTCAAATTTTATCATATAAATACTTAGGTTAATACTTAATATACGTTTGAGATTTTACGGGTGTTATAGGACCGCCACCAGTAAGCATGTCAATTTTCAGAAAATGTTTCTAGTGTGTGCCTACATGAAACATATGTGGAAATGTGATTATCTTGACTCTAAAAAAAGAAAAACCTAAGAGATAATCCAAAATCTCCTAAGTTCACTTTTGCTCATTTCTTCCATGTCGGATTACATATTAGTTACATGATCTGATAAAGGAGTTGAGCGCGTTATGCATACATGGAAAAACGTTTTTGAATTGTATTAACATTGCAAGAAAGTATGATTTTACTAATCGTGAGAAGATTTTTTAAAAGAGTAAATTGGGGTTTTCATGCACAAGATGACGTTTGAGTAAATATTCATCATGCAATAATGGTTGTTAAGAAAAACGAAAAAGAAATTTGCTTCCCCAATTTTAATTGTTCTTTGTGCGCAAAAGAATCCTAGACTCAGAAAAAGAAGAAGTGAAGAACTTTTAAGCTTTAAGAGGAGATGTGTTCCATCATACCTAATCCTAGACGAAGGTAGAAAACGGGTTCTCGTTTAAGAGGTTTATTAAGGATGTCAGCTATGTTTTCTTCGGAAGGAACTTTTTCTATAGATATGTTACCCTTTTGTACATTACCCCTAAGAAAGTGGTGACGAATTTCTATGTGTTTTGTACGAGAGTGTTGCACGGGGTTCTTACTTAGGTCGATGGCTCCTTTATTGTCACACATGATTGGAATATCATCGAGTGTGATGCAATAGTCTATGTGAGCTTGTTTCATCCATAGTGCTTGTTGACATGCCTTTCCAGCACTTACATATCCGGCTTTGGTCGTGGAGATAGCTAGTCTAACAATTCGCAATTTCAGGTTAACTTTTATTCCCGAAAATTTCACTATTCACTTTTTACTATTCACTTTTCACTATTCATCTCAGAAATTTTTATTTCATATTCTCGTAAGTTAAACTATTTTAACAATAATCCGAGAGTTTGACGCTCGTCGGATCATTTCTGCAAAAATCACAAAGCCGTGTCCAAGAGTTTAAACCTAAAGTTGTACATTAATCCGAGAGTTTGACGCTCGTCGGATCATTTCTGCGAAAATTTCACTATTCACTTTTTACTATTCACTTTTAGGTTTAAACGTCATTCCAGCATCCCGATATGTCCATAAAACATTATAAACAATAGAAATATGATTTTCTCTCATTTTAGGACAATTCCAAAACTTTTGGAATTTTACGTTTTTCAGTTCAGCGTTTTACGCGAATTACGCATTTTAGACCCGTGTTTCCAGTTTTTAGCAGGGTTTTAGCACCCAATAGAACCTACCACTCATTTTATATTTTATTATGGAGTATATTGACATGTTTAACCATACTTTCAAGTTTCATATTTTTAGGATACCCGGTTTTACGTTTCGTGGCCTAAAAACTTACGGTTAGCAACTTACGGAGTCAAAACTAGCTACATACTTAGGATATTATCATCCAAGACCAAGTCACCCTTTCTTATCCTCTTGAAACCGACTTAAGGGGGGGGGGGGGAGTCACCCTTTAGGTGTCTTGATCTCCTTCCTTGAGCCTTAGGATGTATACATGTGTATAAGCTTCCTAAATATCCTATAAGACTTCATCTAAGACTTGGCAACTCATAAGAACTCATCTCTTCCTTTTTCTCTCTATAGCAACGACCAAACACACCCTAAAACACCCCATTTGATCATTGATCTTGCTTATTCAATCCATCACAAGTTCAAGGCATAGTTCCTAGTTGATCCTTAACACCTTTCAACCATAAAACACTAAAATTCACCACAAAAACTCATCAAATTTCCAAGTGTTCTTAGTGAAGATTTTTACTAAAGGTTGTTTTTATATTAGATTAGTGTTTATCAAGGGATTATAAGATAGGGTTTTTAATATGGAAGCATGGCTATGGTTGGAAAGGTTTTGGAAGATTAAGTAGTGGTTCTTGGTTTTGATCTTGGTTCTAGTTAGTTTCTTCACAAGTTGTAAGCAAACCCTAATACACTTTCTTGCTCAATATCATTTTCATGCTTATTATGTTTCATTCATGCTATATATGGTCTTTGTATTGTGTTCATGATGTATAAAAATTGGTAAAACAAGTATTGGTATACATATGTTAACCTATGTTATTCAAACCAGAAAACTAGTGACTTATACTGAGAACCACGACCAAAATAAAGTAACCATGACATGAAACACTTACTTACTGTTATATATGACTTAAAAAGGAAAACATAGCAATTTGAATCACCTAAAACGAGTACACGAGTCAAAAGTTATGACCATTTGAAGCTAGCGAAACCAAAACGCCGAAACTGCCTATAACCTACTGTTTTGCATTCTGCCATTTTGAAAGTCACCCTTCTGGTCCGATTCATCAAAAAGTTAAAACACGAAAGTTGTCCGGAACGACGTTTTCGTTCAGGATCAAAGAAGCTCGAGCCCTGAAAACGCTTTCTGAGTGATAATTTTCTTCAAATTCTTAACAGCCCATTTTTAGACCAAAGTTACTATATAATGATTGTAATTAGATGAGACCAAGAGGTCTAATGACCTAAAGCCAAGACCACAACCATGGCTAAAGCCAAGGTTGAGTCTCAAGACCATGGTAACAATGACCAAGGTCACGGCAAAGCCACGGCTAAAGACCATATAACTTTTAAAGATCAAAACTTATATATATGTTATCAAATACTACAATAGTAGGGAGCCTCATGTGAGGAGTTCATTAAGTAAGCCGTCGAGATGAGTTGTGGATTTACGAATTAAAGTGTCCTGGATCCTCGAACGTTTACTCCATGACTTCTAAATTATGTCGGCCCGAACGGTAGTAAGAGATATACAACCTATACATGTTTCATAAACCACTTATATTCAACGACTTACACTATATACTAAGTACTACATCATGAACATTATGCAAGACATATATAGGCAATTCTTCGTATTCTTAGACATTACTCCAAACCTAAGTCACAACGTTCTATTATAGGCTGCTCTTAGAGACTTTCGCGATTCGACTACCACTATCATTTCTCATTATATAAGCTTAAGGTGAGTCATAGCCCCTACTTTTTCATACTTGTTTTAACTCTTGGGGGGGGGGGGGGATACATGCTCAACTACTTGCTTACTTGTACAAATACTCAAAACGGTTATACTTGATTGCATTATACTTGATTGCATTATACTTGATTTCATACATACATGACTGTTTTATACTTTGGGAAGTGGCTCCCAACAAACTTTTATCTTTGGGAAGTGGCTCTCAGTTTTCTTTGGGAAGTGGCTCCCAGTTTTTTTTGGGAAGTGGCTCCCAGTTGTCTTTGGGAATTGGCTCCCAAGTGAGGTCTTCGGAGATGAAGTAGAGACTCACTACTAATTGCTTAATT
>CM060700.1:41970220-42497720 GCA_030686995.1 Artemisia argyi | reverse complement strand
GTTGCTCTTGTTGAGGATTTGGTTTCTGATGAGTTTGGTGGTTTTGATTTACATCTCCTTGATACTCTACTTTCTAAGGGGTTGCGTACTGTCAAATCCATCCCTCCTAAATGTCGTTTGGGGTTTTCTCGGGTTTTGAAAGGAGCTCTTGATAAGGTGGTTTGTTCGCCTGACGACATTTCTTGCTGGGTTGGTTTGTTAGTCTTGCCTCTTTGCCTGCCTAAAACCTTTTGCCCGAGGAGTAATCAAGAGTGTAGGTCTGCCACTAAGCGTCAACGACAGGAAGAGTATATTGTTAATGCGATTTCATCTTGGGGCACACCTGGTGGTAGTTTACAAATTGTGCGTGAGGTTTTAGTCGAACCCTCCCCTTTATGGTCTAATATTGAAGAGGATAACTTGGACTTGGGTGACCGTAATATCAAGCAGTGTAAGAGGAAGATTTGTGATGGCCATTATACTGCTGCTGTCAGAGTTCTTTCCTCTTCGGGTATTGCGGCTTATGATAGTACCACTCTTGAGGATTTAAAAGCTAAGCACCCTTTTCAATCTGCTCCCCTTTTGCCAGATATACCTATTGATCATCATCACCTTTCAGCATCTCCTGCTATGGTTCTTGATATGATTAAGAGTTTCCCTCGTGGTACTTCTTGTGGAAGGGATGGTTTGCGTGCTCAACATCTTTTGGATTGTTTAAACGGTGCTGCTGTTGCCATCTCTGATGAGTTAGTCGCTTCCATCACCCAGGTGGTGAACCTTTTTCTTGAGGGTAAATGCCCAAGGGTGTTGGGAGAGTATGTTGCTAGTGCTCCTCTCACGCCCTTGGTTAAACCAGGAGGGGGGATCCGTCCTATCGCTGTTGGGACTGTTTGGAGGCGTTTAGTTTCCAAGGTTTGTGCTTCTATGATTGGCCATTCTTTGGATGGTTATTTTGACGGTTTGCAATTTGGTGTGGGTGTTTCGGGAGGTGGGGAGGCAATCCTTCATGCTGTGAACCGGTTGATTGAAGACCGTGGGGGTGATGTGGGTTTATCTATGTTGTTGGTGGACTTTAAAAACGCTTTCAATATGGTGGATCGTGCGGTTATGTTACGAGAAGTTCGCCTTCGTGTTCCGGCTATTTCGCGTTGGGTGGAATTCTGTTATTCCAGTCCTGCTAGATTATATTATGGTGAGCATACTTTATGGTCGCACCAAGGGGTGCAACAGGGTGATCCGCTTGGGCCTCTTCTTTTTGCTTTAGTGTTACATCCCTTGGCATGTAAGATTCGAGACTCCTTCACTCTTTCTCTTCAAGCTTGGTATCTTGATGATGGTACTATTATTGGGGATACTTTGGTTGTGGGGAAGGTTTTGGAGTTGATTATGATGGATGGACCTACTTGTGGTTTACACCTCAATGTTGATAAAACTGAGGTTTTTTTGCCCAAGGAAGACCCCAGGAGCAGGTATGTTGGTGTTTTTCCCCCTAATATTTCTCGACCTTCGCATGGTGTTAAATTATTAGGGGGCCCCGCCAGTGTGGATTTTGAGTTTAGTAGTAAGCTTGTTATGAAAAGGGTTGCTAAAACTATTGAGCTTATGGATGCTGTTGCTAAACTTAATGATCCCCAGTGTGAGTTGTTGCTACTGCGTGCATGTGCCGATATTTCCAAGTTGTATTTTTCCATGCGCACATGTCCTCCTCGGGTCTTTGAGAGTGCTCAGGTTTCTTTTGATGCAGCACTTCGCTCTTCTTTGGACCGTATTGTCACTGCTTCTGGACCTGGGTTTGGTGATTGGCAATGGAGACTCGCCACCCTACCTTTTGCTTTAGGGGGACTTGGGGTGTATTCTGCAGGTGATGTCTTGAACTATGCCTTCCTTGCTTCTAGACTTCAATCTGCCAGCTTACAGACTAAGCTTCTCCGTAGTTCTGGTATTGTGTCTACTGGTCCCTCTTTTGATGATGCATTGTGTACTTTTAATGTGAATATGGATATTGACCTTATGAGTAACCCTAGTGAGATCGCTGCCCCCAAACTTATGAAGAAATTGGCAGATATATATTTCGCACGTGTTGCCCAAACGATTGAATCCACTTTCCATTTATCCTCTAGACAGATGGCTTTATGGAACTATTTAAAAGAGGATTACACATCAGATTGGCT
This sequence comes from Artemisia argyi, assembly GCA_030686995.1. Lineage (NCBI taxonomy): Eukaryota > Viridiplantae > Streptophyta > Magnoliopsida > Asterales > Asteraceae > Artemisia > Artemisia argyi. The sequence continues at coordinate 42,495,570 of CM060700.1, read as the reverse complement.
TAGGGTGACACCCATATCCGGATTGGGACAAACTATGAATGCTAGGACTTACCGATGTGTGTTGTGTTATCGGTTGGGTGTTCCTCTTTTTACTGTCCAGATGCCATGTTCAGCTTGTTCTAAGGTTTTTCCTGGAGATATTTTTGGAGATCATGCTGTATCGTGCGCAGGCTTAGTTGGTATTAAACATCGGCACAATGTTGTGCGTGATGTTCTTGTTGATATATGTTCTCGGTCTGGAGTTTCAGTTCGTAAGGAGGTGGATATTGGGTTTCGTGGAGAGAGGGACAGAACCTTACGTCCGGCCGATATGTTACTTTACTCTTGGGATGGTGGCCTTGATGTTTGTGTTGATGTTACAGGATCGTCACCTTTGACGCGTTCGTGTATGGTTGATTTTATGCCCGGTCGGGCGGTTATTGAAGCCGCACAACGTAAACGTGTCAAGTACGCAGCTAAATACGCAGATATCGGATATGGGTTCCTCCCCTTTTCATTCTCTTCTTTTGGAGAACTTGAATAGGATGCAGTGACCTTATTAAAGCGCATTAGACGATTCTCTATGACCCAAGACATTGGAGCACGTGCTGCTCCACATATTTTTAGTAGGATTGGTTTTGCTGTAGCTAGAGGTGTGGGGGCTCAGTTAGTATCTCGGCTCCCCACTAATTTCTTGTAAAAATCCTATTTGTTTTTCAATAAAGTGATGATTATAAAATAATAATAATAATAATAATAATAATAATAATAATAATAATAATAATAATAATAATAATAATAATAATAATAATAATAATAATAGTAGTAGTAATAATAATAATAATAATAATAATAATAATAATAATAATAATAATAATAGTAATAACAGTAATAATAATAATAATAATAATAATAATAATAATAATAATAATAATAATAATAATAATAATAATAATAGTAATAATAATAATAATAATAATAATAATAATAATAATAATAATAATAATAATAATAATAATAATAATAATAATAATAGTAATAATAATAGTAATAATAATAATAATAATAATAATAATAATAATAATAATAATAATAATAATAGTAATAATAATAATAATAATAATAACAATAATAATAATAATAATAATAATAATAATAATAATAATAATAGTAATAGTAATAATAATAATAATAATAATAATAATAATAATAATAATAATAATAATAATAATAATAATAATAATAATAATAATAATAATAATAATAATAATAATAATAATAATAATAAAGGTTGTTACAAAGTGTCATGTGAAAGAACAATACAACTTTTATGGTAACCTTTGAAATTTCAGGCTTCACTTGACTTCTTATCTTTTAACACAGTCACTATCTCCACAAATCTTTTTTTCACGTCATTGATCTCGCTGACAAGGTCCGGACTTTGAACACAATCAACACGCTTCTCTATAGAATCATTTTTTTTTTTCAAATCCTAAACCTCAACGATAAGTTTGGGCAAATCAACATTTGCTGCTACTTCGTCTACAACGACCTCAGCTACTTCTTCCACAACATGTTGTTTATGATTTTCCGAATGTACATTTCCGTTTAAAGTTGCTGCTTGTTGAACCTCTTCGACAACATCTCCCTCGTTGACAACATTTCCGTCTTGGACAACATTTTCATTTACCAAGTGGACAATGCTTGCGTCTCCGACAACAATTCCATCTTGGACAACATTCCCCTTTCCATCTTGGCCAGCATGACTGCCTTCGACAACACTAACATCTTTGTCAATATTTCCATCCTTGACAAAATCTTCGTCTTCATTAACATTTCCATTTGTAGCAATATTTCCATCTAAGGCAATATTTCCATTTGCATGGTTGACTGGATCAGCCAACCCTTAGAAAAAATGTACACTGACAATAAACCAGGGTGACCTCATTTCTTGATTGGTTGGAATAAGGTCCATGATTGGATCTGACATCTAATAAACAAAACCAAAGCAAAAGTGTTTCATCAAATAAGAAACATATAAAACACCCAAAAAAACACATATAGAAAGGACTCTAATATTAATCATTAATTGTTTCATTGAAAAAACTAATAAGAAATATAAGACCAATAAGAACCTTTGTTGTTTGGACATGAATGTAAGAGATCGCGGTACTATACGATGTCCGTGATCTTATGTAGATTCTTATCTATGTATCCCATTAGAGCACTAGGTGTAGTTGAAGAGTTTTATATCTTCATTCGGGCTCCACGTGTGCCACATCATCCAACACATCTTCACAACTAACCCCCTCCTTACTAAACAACTAACCTCAACTTCTTCATTTGGGTCCACCACTTACAACTTTATTTTTTTTATTCATTTCATTAAATAAATTCAATTCAATTCACTAATACAAAATAATACAACATACTAATTTTATTTCATCCAAATAAAAAAGTTACAATACGGAAAAAAAATGATACGATACGATACGAAAATAACGAAACGGATAAATACGATATGCAACATCATCAAGAATTTATAAAGACTTATAATTATCGATGAGTGCTGACTTTTCTTCCCTAACTTACAACACTTGTTCCCTGACCATTTTCAATGCGACTTGAAGTTGCAAATCTGTTTCATCATTTCTTAAAAGAGTTTGTAGATCGACCTTGATTAATGGATGGTCTTGAGGCAGCTCAAGTAACCGTTCGATCTCTGGAGCCCGAGTATGCATATGTCGAATAGTACGACCTATCTCACCTAACAAGTTGTTAATCAACTTAAGTTCATTTTCTTGTTCATTGCGTAATCGGGTAAGGATTGTTCTTTGCACCTCAGCTGGTTGGTTAGCCATAGTGTTTGTGTGAAATTTAGTTATAATTGTGTGACAATACGAAGTTGAGTAAAGATGGTATTTATAGGGAAACTAGCCGTTAGAGAATTTTACAGATAGGTTGTTGAACCTTTCTGTAACAGTATTCCAAAAAACGGTTTCGCTATGGAATTCGTGAACGTTTAGCCACATGTCGGCTAGCAAGCATTCTTCTTCAACAGACCACCGATTAGCCATAGTAAAATTGTTTAGAAAGTGAAGTGTGTGCAAAATAGTATGTTATGTGATGCTTTATATAGGGGTGTTTAGAAATTCAAATTTCAAAAACAGAGCGGGATATGGGATAAAATTTGAAATTCAAATAATGGGCGGCTAAACTTTTAAATTTCAAAATTTATAAAACGTGTGCACAAACCTTCAAAAAGAGCGGACAAACGTTTAAATTTCAAATTTTAAAAATGAGCGGTATATATATTAAAAATTCAAATTTCAAACGTTTAAAATTCAAATTTCATAAAAAGACCGGACAAACGGTCCTATAAATATCTATGCTCAGATGTTCACCTTACACACACAACTCATACATAATTCACAAACAATTCTCTCAAAACAATGTCTCACAACAATTTACCAGATAACGAGTTAGTTTACAACACCCCACCCGAAGATCTTTTCCCCGTCTTCCCATATGACAATCAACCACAAAACTATCCACCACAAGATCTTTTCCCCGTCTTCCCATATAACAATTCACCAGCAAACACACCACCGGAAGTTCTGTTTCCACCCGTAATAAATCCACCAGCAAACCATCGACCCCAAAACAATCAACCGGCAAACTATCCACCACAAAACCAACCTAATACATTTGGGTTGACTGATGAAGAACTGTATGAGCAAGATATGCAAGTCTTCTTAGAGTTTCAAGCTGAGGAAGAACGTCAGACAAGAGAATGTGAGGCGTACTTAAAAAGGTAAACAGGATCGGAGAAACCGTCGAGCAGAATGGCGATGAAAAATGGGATTAAACCATGTGCCATCCAGTAAGGACGATTCGAGTGCCTCCTACTCGACTGACGAGGGCTATGTCACAGACTGAAGCATTTTCTTGATTCTTAGTTTTTATTATCGTATGGTAGTTTAGGGGTTTTTACTTTCCGTTTCTTAGTTTAATGTTGTAATCGTAGTTGTAAAATAGTTGTACGTTGTTTCAAGTAATGTCAAGCTTATGTTTAATATAGTTGCATTAATATTTACAATTACATATTTACATTAGTATTTACACATTACATTTTTACAAAACAATTATCTATTTCAAACTTTAAAAACCTTTACATTTACAAATATACAAAGAAAATTTTAAAAACACCAAAAGAAATGGACAAAGAAAAAAAATATCAGATGTTCTTCCTCTTCGTGCAGACGAGGAGGTCTTCAATGGGGAACAACGGCGAGGCCCTGGTGGTGTAGTGGGAGGAACGACGAGCTCAACAACGAGCCTACACCCAATGCTCTTATCATATCTATGTAAATGCTTATTAGGACTTAATATTGTTGATTTGTAAAGTCATTTGATTAAATTACCTATAGCAATGTAATATCAATCAGCCGCGCGGAAACACAGTTTCATTAACACAGACACATCAATGTTATAACCACTAAGATAGACATCGACAAGACCTTACAAGCATAAACACAAAAACATCCCAGAAAAAAGTCTAACCAAGCTAAACATGAGCCATTCCTACATCGCTCTTATAACATCCTAACTTAGGCTGTAAGACATTTATTACAAACATCCTAACCAAGCTAAACATGAGCCATTCCTATTGACGACTCCAGGGTGTTGTATGACAAAATTATAAGCACATAATCACGTGTAAAACCAAAGGGGTGTGTTTACCAGGCCAAAAGTGTTCCATAATATGATTTTTCAAACTTCCCAATCTTGGACCAAGCAAGGCCACGTGGGATCTTAGTGGCATCTTTTTTCCACCAAATCATGCTTTTCGAAAAACTCTCTAAAATCCATATCTGTATATATATATATATATATATATATATATATATATATATATATATATATATATATATATATATTAAAAAAAATCTAAAATTAGACCCCGATAGTAATAAGAATTGACTAATAATAGGAAGAGTGATAAAATCACAACTTTTAATCACTGTAAATGTTATGCTAACTCAATAGGAATATATGATACCAAACTAATCTATGATACGTTGCTTTACAATAATGAAAACAATTTACTTATCATTCACAAACATACTAATTGCATTAAAAATCATGCCTGAATGTACACATTGCATTAAACTAATAAATTTTGTAACCTTGAAAGCCCAAACAAACCCATAAACCCTAAACCCTATATGGCAGTGAAGTCTGGGTTTATTTCCTTGTTCATCAGATGATGAGGCATTCCAAGCGCCAAAATCCTCCACTAAGCACAAAATATGTTTAGGGATATTGTACCTTTGTTTACATCCCATAAAGATAACCTCAACCACAATCAAAAGGCAAACCCTAACAGCATCCGACAAATCTAACCACCTTTTTTACAAATTTCTCCTCCAAAAGTATATCAACAAGCTCTTTCCCTTTGATATTGTACTTGTTCGGGCCGTTGGGTTCTTCAGGAAAGACACGCTCACAAAAAGGAATATAGTCATTGTCACACCCCCAAAATCGGGTCCAGCGGAAGCATACATGTAGCTGGGGTGTAACTCAATTGGTACCACAACACAAGTACAAAATGGTTTTCATTTCAATCATTTAGAATAAAATCATTTAACCAAAAGTGTTGAATTTACATTGTTAAAAGTAGTGCGGAAGTAGGCCCTTAAAATAGTTAAAAACGGTCCCCAAACTGAATATCAGAGTCTTCTATGACCATGCCATGCCCTGCCAAAACCTCCAGTAGCGTGCCATAACTTAATACCTGAAAATACATGCTAAAGTGTCAACACGAGGTTGATGAGTTCATAGAGTCTTGTGAAAAAGAATGTAATGCATATGAATGAAGATTTCCCAGCAAAGACATCGTAAATTCACTCAGTTCCAAGTCCCGCCATAAGAGACTTGTAACCTGTGTGTTTACGACCCACTTCCAAATATGATTTAGTTTACGTGAATAAAAGAAATACTTGTATCTAAATTCAAAGATAAATATAGCAAAACTGCTATATAAATAATTCTGACAATGAGGCCATATGATAAATCAGTCAAGTAGGGAAACAACAATATTACGTTTGACATCACAGTCAAGTGAGGAAACCACAATATTACGTTTGACATCACAGCCAAGTGGGGAAACCACAATACGTTTGACATCACAGCCAAGTGGGGAAACCACAATATTACGTTTGACATCACAGCCAATTGGGGAAACCACAATATTACAATGAGGTTATATGATAAATCAGTCAAGTGGAGAAATCTGCAATATTACGTTTGACATCACAGTCAAGTGGGGAAACCACAATACGTTTGACATCACAGCCAAGTGGGGAAACCACAATACTACATTTGACATATTTGAACAATTGGTGACCATGAGGTCATATAAACAAGGATGACAAATCCCATGAAATGCAGGTAATCAAACATACCAATGAAATACAAGTAATCAAACATGTAAAGCGAGTAATGCGTTTAAGTAAAACGAGCATGTATTCTCCCCCAAAGAGTTTACCAAAACAATTGAAAAAGTAGGGGCTATGACTCACCTGGTGCGATGGCTACGATGACAAAAGTGGATACACTGAAATAAGGCACGATCTCTAACCGCAACCTAATATGAATGATATGATCTAATGTAAGCAATGAAATAATGCTACACATGCAAATACGTATGTTATCGATACCACTCGTAAATTTGAAAATAATGTTTATCGTCGAAAAATACATTTTTGACGTCTCGTTAAGTTAATAACCACTTTCCATGTAAATACGTTGAAACGGTACTCCAAGATCCTCATTTGGTGTTTTATCGGTAAATATAGTATTTTCGTCGTAAAATAACATTTTCATTACTTGAAAATATGTCCAAATTGGCCTCGCAAAACTAGTCGCAAAATGGTGAATATTAAGAGTTAGGAAAGAAGCTCAATAGTTTTGAGAAGATTTTCACATTATCTAAAAAGTCATAGAACTGAAGTTTGTCCATACGGGTCTCGATCATAAATAAAAATAGCCGCGAAGTGAGGTGTTTGGGCTGTTTTGACAGATTCTGGGCAGTTTTCGGGAAAGTTTGGAAGGCTATAAGTTATTCATTATAAATCCTTTTGACAAACGGTTTAATGTTTTGAAAACTATGATGGGTGAACTAACTTTTTGTAAATGATGTAAATTTTCCAAAAATTAGTTTATCAAGGAGAAAATTGGTCTCAACCTGGTCACTTGGCGAAATGGTTAATACTTGAAAATTTTCTAAGTGTTGGGCTGAAGGAAAATATTAAAATTGTCTAAAATTCAAACGCTTGTATCTTGGTCGTTATAAGCTCGTTTTCTACGTTCTTTATATCCCCGGAATTATTAATATATACTAATATATTTTCAGTAGGTCGGATCCTATAGATTACGTCTAATGCCTCTTTTTGTCCGTCGAAATTCGTCCAACAACAAGTACATTTTCAGAAAATAGTTTTCGTCGTTAAACTTGCAAAAATTATATCTCCTTCGTTATAAACTCGTTTTAATCCGTTATTTCGCCCAAAGCTTCGTTTTTGAAAGTATTTTCTAAATCTTTGGCCCAAAAGTAACCCCTAGCTACTGAGTTTACCACGTTTTCAAAATAGGGACAGTAGGTATTTATATTGTTCAAAACTTGGGTTCCTAGTTACTAACTTGTACAAAAACCTTCCAATCAACTTCAATACAACCCTTAATCTACCATACACCTTCTTAGGGTGTCATGGGGTCCTAAACATTAACAACCTTGGTGGATCTCATGAGATTACTAATGAAATTTATAGATCTAGTGTTAAAGATAGTTTATGTGCAAAGTGGTATCTAAAACATAAGTAAGTTGCATTACCAACTAGTATATCTTGAAAATACATAAACATATAAAGTAAATGAAAGTATGAAAAGATCAAAAAGTGTTCTTGAAGCTTACTTGAATGATTATGGATTTTTGAGCAAGAAAACTTAATAATCTTGAGGTTTTTATTTCAAAACCTTAACTAGATTAATAATAAAACTTGTTTTAACACTTGATTCTTGAAAAAAAAATGGATTCTTCCTTGGTTTTCTTCCTTGGCCGATCCTTAGAGTGAGAGAGATGAGAGTGATATATTTTTGTAGCAAATGAAAGTATTACTTGAAGTCTTGGTACATATAAAATGGATTGGAAAGTATTTTGGTTAAAGGGTACAAATTATTAATGAGAGTTAGTGATGAAATTTCAATGTGTAAGAGATTTTGAATGGAAGGGGTGTGGGTTTGGTGATGGGGTGGATGAGTATGTAAGTAACTTTTGACTTTAGGTGTTATTTAGGTAGATATTGTGTAGTTTAGGTGATACCGGGTACCGAGTTTGCTAGAAATAAAGTTTAACTGTACCAAATAAAATGTGACGACGTTGTAAAAATTATGAAATTACATTCCTGATGAGAATCGGGTGTTAAAATAATTATCGGGTTGAAATTTCGTGATCCGACGTAATTTTAAGCGTTTACCGGAAAATATAGCAAATGGTTTCAAAACACCGGGTAAATTAATAATATAAATTTTATATTATTGTAATGAGTATCAAAATATATTAGGATCGTAGACGGAAGTGTCGGGTATATGTTAGTAGCAAAAACTGAGTGGTAACGTTAATTACAAATTAAGCATACATAAATTGAAATAATGCATATCCATGCATGGTCTAAAGTGTCGATGATGTTACTGATGATATATAGACTACTCCAGTCTATATGACGTATCCCTACTGATGATGCATGGATTTGCAGCTAAACCTAACTGGTTACGCGAATGTAAATACCCGTAAACTAAATTTACGATGAAATAAGTAATGCACGTGAATAGTGTTTTCCCTCCAAAAGTGAATAGTGTCATGTGAATAGTAAAATTTTTGAACGCTTCTCGGAATCTCAAACTAACTCCGAAAACGATGAATAGTAAAATGATGAATAGTGATCGGTGAATAGTAAATGATAAATAGTAACTGATAAATAGTAACTTTTTCGAGATGAATAATGAAATTTCGACGTTTGAAAAAGAACCTGAAATTACGAGTTGTGATAGTCATCTTCATCTTCTGAGACATTCCCAAATCTAAAGCAAGTAATTAAACAAAATTATTTCCTTCCAAAGTACAACCAATTATCACCAATGTGGTAAATAATTGGGGGGGGGGGGAAGCATCAGTAATGTTCAGGACGTATACTTGATGTTGCAGAACAAAGTTCATCAAATGATTATCATTATTTGATTTGGGAAGATCTAACCATGGAACAAAAACAGTGCTTTTGAACAAGTTATAACGATTTGTATTTTTTTTTCAACTTAATTTTTATTTTTGGAAGTAACTTAATCAAAGACTAACATTTACCTTGAGATCAAAAAGCTGGTTAAAATTAGCCATCACAAAATGTAGAGGTGGCAAAACAGGCGGGCCGGGCGGGCACGGGCTACGGGCTAAACAGGCTACGGGCTAAACAGGCGCGGGCCAAACGGGTGAATGTTATACGAATTACTTTAGAAAATACTTAAAATAACAACTAAAATTCCTCAAACGTAACACCTCATTTATATTTAAGTAATATATCCATAAGTTTTTCATTAAATGTTCTCCAATTGAGAGAAAAACATGTGTGCCCATTATGCCCATTTAACTTCTAAATGGGCAATATATGCCCATTTTAAAAAAAAGGGGGGCCAAAATGTACCCAAATCTTTTAAAAATGTGCCCATTTAGCAAATTTTTTTGATTTTGGGCACAAATTGCCACCTCTAACAAAATGAATCGGTCAGGGTTACGGTTTGTTTATGGGAAGAAGAAGAAGTGTCATGGAGTCTACTTATATAGTTATATGACTGTGGGGACTGTTACAAATGATTCTTTAGATATGCATGATGTGGGAAATGTTTCGGATTTGCATAGTAATAAATTGCCATGTAAGGCTACTAGTGATGATGTGGGTATTGCTGGAATGTCGTGTTCGCATGTCAATGTGGACATACCTATTGGGGAACAATCTGAAAATTTAATTGCGAAAGCAGAGGTTACAAGGTTGAGACACATGTTGTTGGTATTAGTACACCTGATGGTCCGCATGTTATGGAGCAATTCAAAGTTAACGAACCTGTGATACTGAACAAAGAGGGTGCAGCTGCTGATGTGCATGATGTGGATCAGACTAATGTGAGCGATTTTGATAGTAAGATGGGTAATGAGAAGGAGCAGGCTGCAAATGCTAGTGATGTTAGTATTAATGCTACTGTGCATAGTATTAAGGAACCTATTTCATATGCTAGTGCTATTTTGCCAAGAGGAAGTGCAAAGCTCATTTTCGTGCATCGGAGTCTGAAAATAAATGTGAAGTAGCAGAGCTTTCTATTCCAGTTAAGGTGGTTGAAGAGATTAGTAATCGGTTTGGATACACTCTATATGGCTATTTTATTTGAAAATGACTTACGTTAACGGTTGTGGAGTTTTATGTAAAGAATGTGTGGGCTAAATTCGGGCTTAATAAGGTTATGATGAACACCAAAGGATTCTTTTTCTTCAAGTTTGATACTCTAAAAGGCCTTGAAGATGTTCTTGAAGAGGGACCATGGATGATCCGAAATATTCCCATAATCCTTAAACGTGGACGATGAACACCAATCTTTTGAAGGAGGATCTTACTAACATCCTAGTTTGGGTAAAGCTTCATGATGTTCCTATGGCTGCGTTTTTGGAAGATGGTCTTAGCCTTATTGCGACAAAACTTGGTAAGCCTTTAATGCTCGAATCTTTTACTAGTACGATGTGCATGGAATCTTGGGGTCGATGTAGTTTTGCTCAATGTTTAATTAAGGTTAAAGTAAATGAGGTGTTGAAGGAAAGTATTACAGTGGCTATAACATTACTTGATGGTGAGGGCTTCGCCATTGAAAAGGTGTGGGTCGAATACGAATGGAAACCGCCTAGGTGTGACTTATGTATGGTTTTGACACACTAGTGATTCTTGTTTAAAAAAGGTCCTTATCTCAGCCCCTAATGTTGAGAAAACAAGTTATGGATTTCAAAAGGTTGGTAAGCGTCAAAGTGGTAAATCTGGTGGTTCGAAAGGAGGTGGTAAAAAACGGGGATTTGTGTTGGTACTGAGGTTCAATATATTCCCAAAGTGTACTCTAATCCTTCTAATGTGGCTACTTCTAAAAGTGGAAATACAAAAGAAAATGCTACTAGCATGGTTAATTCGATTGTGTCTAATAAAGGCAAGGAAGTTCTTGGTTCGACACCTAATAATATGGTCAACAATTCTAACAAGTATGATGTATTATCCGAAGAATTTGGTAATGTTTTTGATGATATTAACGTGGATGACAAGGCTTCAAGTTCGAGCAAGATTTGTGTAGAAGTAGATACGGGTAGTAATAGAGGTGGGGACTCATTTGTGGAAGTGGGCATAGATAGTGAAGATGAAGTGTAGGAGAACTACAATGACATTGCAAGCTATATGATTTCATCGAATTCAAAGGCTTATGCGGGTCCTATGGGAGACTTCAAGGTGCAAGGTTGCAAAAAGAAGTAGTTAGTTGTACTTTTGTTTATGGCATGTCATTATAAACAATTTTCTTGTTTTTGCGTAAGCTAGTTGTTAGCATTGTTAGAGTAAGTTTGATGCACATGTGGTGTGTTTGTTTAGCCTTAACCGGGCCATGATGTGGGAGTCACCCACATCCTTGTACTTCAATTTTTATTTATTTATTTTGGTGTAATATATTTTACCGGGTGGAAGACCATTTACCCAAAAAAAGAAGTGTTAGGGTTGTCTAGTGTGATTTTTGAAAAAGATATGTTACGCAGAGAAGATGAAGTGTATGTGTGATTTTGTGTTAAGAAGATGTATGTTTGATTAGGGGAAGAAGAAGTAAGGAGGTCTTTTTTTTTTTTTTTTTTTTTTTTTTTTTTTTTTTTTTGTTATTATTATTATTATTATTTACATTTGAATTGGTGTAAGTTTGAAAATTGTGTATTTGTGTACACAATAGAAAGAAAAATACGTATTTTATTAAAGTGGAAGATAAAAGTACACTATTCTACCAAGAGTCGCCCAACATATTAAATGTAAGTCACCCAAAAGACAAGTGGAACAATTGTACTTTAATATTTTATTAATTTTTTAAGTTTGACATTTTTCCACTAAACAACAAAAATTGGGTCGCCAAAAGTACATGTTATCTCGACAAAACAGTGGTAGCCCAAAGTACACCTAGGGGACAAGTCTTACACATAACTTACACATTTGTACTTTGTGTACTTATAAAAGTGGACACGTGTTATAATATTAAGTTGGTAGCCCAATTCCAAAGTCGCCTAGGTCTATTTGGGGAAAAAAGAATTTTCTGGTCTAGAAAAGGGGGTGACGTGGGGCAACTGGGCTACTTTTAGAATTTTCTCTTTTAAACGGAGGAAACTATGAACTATTTACTTCTTTTTCGGCAAAAGATATCTATTTTCAGTTTTATACGGAACTAGATAGAATATATCATTAATGAAAATTAAGATATTTAAGGGTGTGATTTATTTTTATATTTTTTCAGAGTTTAGGCCGGCCTTTGGTGTCCATTCTTTTAACGCAAACATTCTTGTAAGAGCTGGGTAGGCAAAAGCTTAAAATAAATCTAGGTTTCTATTCCATCATTTCGTGTTTGTAAATAAATAGTAAAACATCACATGAAGTACGAGAAGATCGACATCCAATCAAAAATGAAAGTCAAGTTAAGTTTGCTCGTAAAGAGGTCTATCACAATTCACACAAGTCACCTTGTTCTTAAGTTAAAGCTTAATAATACTAATAATATATGTGTTCAACTAGAAGTATAAGTTGTTTAAGTCCATTTCAGTAGATAGCCTAGTACCTTGATGGCTTGTAACTTGTTTACTTTGTTTCTCATTGTTATCATGCAGTAGGCCTTTGTTTGTTGACTGTTATGGTGCACTGAGTAGACAATGTTAATTGTATGATGCACATCAAAATGTAAGTTTTCTGTTGAGTTGGGTAAATGGACTTGGTGGGTAACATATGTTGCTTGGAATAGTGGAAAGTGAAAGATGAACCTACTTGGTCAAAGCTATATGTTACCAAAGGAGGCTATGAGGGATCTCAAATAGGGTGTGTGTTCCTAGATAGTGATGTCTTTTAGTTATCTAAAATGAAAATGTAGTATCTGGTATAACCCCTATTTGGAGAGGTTGGGTGGCTATAGCTTGCATATTGATGCCTAACCTTTTCATTCCTTGATCATTGTGGATGATGGTTGAATGGTCTTTGTGTGGGTTGATTAGGAAATGTAGATATGGAGCTATGGTCTTGGTGCATTAAAGGTGTATTCAGAGTTGTGTGTTGCGTTGTTAAACAGACTGTATGAAGTTGTCCACTATCTCTGTTTTGAGTTGTATCAGACTTAGTAGGAAGCTTATTAGAGATGTATGCTTTAGTTATATCTGATATGTGACAAGCTTGTATATTTGTCTCTGTTTATTGAATGGGCATGTTCATTTCAGCGTGTATTTTTCCTCAATTGTTGTAAGTCGTTTTGATAATATAGAATCCGGACACACGTGTTATGATATTGAAATTTGTGAACATCGTTATTAAATGATGTGATTGTCTCAACTTAGATTTTTATTGGATGCAAACAATCTAACGTGATAACGCAATCCTACCAAAAGAAATGAGAGCTTTACATTGTCTAGGTTTAAACCCGTAAATTAATTGATTGGCCGAAAACTATTAAAAAGTCAAATAATAAATTAGAGTATAAAATATAAAAAATAAAGATAATGCACAAAAGAAGGAATATACGAATAATATAATAATAATAAAAAAAACAAACGTGATTCATATTGTCATTTAAACGTGACTCATATTGTCCTTTTTAAATCATCATCGCTATAAATGTATATCTAAGAAATCGAATTAAGATTTAAGATACAACAAACTTTATTCAATCAACCAACACCATGAGTTCATCAAGTAAGGATGAATGTGGGTTTGACTTCAATAGTCAAACTGAGTTTGCTAGTTATAATTAGTAACACTAGTTGATGTTTTTTTAGTCAGATGATGTTTTATGGTATTATAGTAAAAATTACAGTTACATTTTATAAAAATGAGCTAGTATGAAGGTTAATCATTTTGATACAATGGATAAAGAATGTTCTTTTAGCTTTTATGTTGTACTAAAAACTATTTTTGGAAACCATATAAACTTTGTTCAATACGAATTCAAGAAGGTTGTGGCTAATTCAAGTATGTTTTCGGTTGTGGTTAATTCAAGTATGTTTTCGGTTGTGTAACGTGCTTACCTGGTATAATGTTTTCAGGTTGCACAATCTTTTGTTTTGTGCTACTTTTTATCGGGTGTTCTGCGAGGAGACTCTATCCGCTTCCAAGTGAGAATGGACGTACGAAAAAGCCCTTACAAACTTTTCGTCCATTTAACTTTGCACATCGAGGTTCAAGTGGAGTACTCCCAGAAGAAACTACTCCTGCGTATCTGGTACATTTTTTTTAAACTACTTCCATCCCAGAGAAAGACTTATTTATGTTCAAAACATGTTGATGTAAATGTTTTAGTTCAGTTTAGTGTAAGTCATCATTATCCATTGAATATTTTATTCTTATGGTACTAGTGTTTGTATAGTTGATGTAAGTCGTCATAATTTTCATGTATAGCCAAAATGATCACTATTAAACATGTTGCCGATTCTAATTTGACACCTAAAAATCAGCATGGTCATATGTGCCAATGTTGTGGTATCTTTTTGATAGAGAAGTTTATTATGGAAATGTATAAAGGGGTGTTTGGATTTGTGTTTTAGAACTGATTACATCATTATAGCAACTTCAATTCGGAATTGCTTAGGTTAAACTAAACATACCTGTTTACCCCTTATGACATAACAAAAACGAATTCATTTACTTTTTGGTTATTTAATTTTAATGTCATAAATAATAAGATTTCGCATTTGATATCTGATTGGTACAACTTCAAGTGCCTTATTTTCTCGAAACGGTTAAATGGTTTAAGTTTCGGGTAGTTTTGCTTTTTACAGAGAGCAATTGAAGAAGGTGCCGACTTCATTGAAGCAGATATATTACCTAGCAAAGATGGTGTTCTTATGTGCTTCCATGATGTTACACTCGATAATACAACTGATGTTGCAGAACATAAGGAGTTTGCAGATCGAGTCAAGACCTATGAAGTTGAAGGAGCTAATAAAACTGGACTTTTTATATGTATGTTCGGTTTCCCAGAATTTGGAAATAAAATTTGATTTACATATCATCATCATGTAAATGATTTACTAATTACTTTTAACTATTGCAGTTGATTTTACATTGAAAGAACTGAAAACTTTGAGAACAAAGCAGAGGTTTGTGTCCCGTGATCAGCAATATAATGGTTAGTTTCTTTTTTAATCTTACATTTTATTTTTCTAACCTCTTGTAGCCAAAGCTATCTTTACATGATTGAAGGTGTTTGGATTTGTGCTCCAAAATTGAATAATAAGTTTTGATGCTGTTTTAAACAAGGGTTTTGCTAATATGTGCCCACTGGGCATATGTTAAAGTACATAAAAAAGGAAGGTTCAAGTTAATTAAGTCATAAAATGCATATACCCAGTGGGCACATGTTAGCAAAACCCTTTAAACAAATTGTGCTTCTGATTATCTGATTCTTTAAGACTCAAAAAACTATTCATAGGAGTTTCTTAGGGTAGTATAAATGACGTCTTTACCCCTCCAATAAACTAATCTGAGAGGCTTTTACTCTTTCATAAGGGGATCTTCGATACTTTTATTACAAAAGTGTCATTTGTTCATATTTTTTTATTTTTGTTTCTTGTTATGATTAATTTGTACTCTAACACATAATCACTTTCATGGGACACATCCAAACACCCCTTACTAGTTTATCCACCATATATATGATTGTGTACATTCAGTTTTTAACATATCAATTTGTGTGTAACGGCTATGAACAGGAAAGTATCCTCTGATTACATTTGAAGAGTACATTCAAATTGCAATCGATGCACCACGAGTCGTTGGAATATATCCAGAAATAAAAAATCCTGTATTGATGAACCAGCATGTAAGTTACAATCTCAGATTTTACTTTTGCATGTCTAATCATAAAACCATGTTCATTAAATTAGACTTGCATTTCAGGTAAAATGGCCAAAGGGGAAGAGATTTGAAGACGTTTTCGTCGAAACCCTTAAAAAGTACGGGTATAAAGGTTCGTATTTAACAAAGGAATGGTTGAGACAGCCGTGTTTTATTCAGTCGTTAGCACCATCATCACTCGTTCACATCCACAACAAAACTGATCTACCAAAGATCTTCTTAATTGATGATGTGAATGTTACGACCCAAGACACAAATCAGGTAGAGGAAAAGATCTGTAACATATTCTGTCATTGTTTAGAATGATCATCTTTGAATAATAAATTTCATATCAACGGCAAAGATATGATTATTTTAGGATCCAAACTCTCCCAATATAAATTACTTATATATCTCTTCTTCAAACCAATAAAATTCTATTTTGCGTCCATAAAGAGTACTTCTTTTCCCCAAAATGATTAGAATTTATTAATTTATTTTCTTATTACAACTCTAGCAACATAAAAATATCCAAACACTATTTTCTACGACCCGTTGTATTACAATTGGTTTGCTTTCAGAATGAATATCCAAACACACTCAAAACGAGCATATGACGTGTTTTGCCTTGGCTTTTACTAAGTTGAATTCTTTTCCATTTGTAGACATATGCAGAAATCACTTCAGATCATTACTTTGATTATATCAAGGAATACGTTGTTGGGATTGGTCCATGGAAAGATACCATTGTTCCTGTAAAAGATAACTACATGCTAACACCGACTGATCTTGTTGCCAGAGCTCACACTCATAACTTACAGGTACATTACTTCGTTTGACTTTGAGGTCTAGCCATCACATTCAAAAATTCAAATTATATGCAGATGTCGTTACTAGTTCATAAAACAAAAGGGTTTTCGCATCTGTAAAATGTTTGAACTTCATTTTAACCTTTGATGTTTTCTTAAATCAGTATAAATTTAGAACTGAACCGGATTTTTTATTTTTGTTTGTTTGACCTGTAATAATCATTACTAAACCTCTTTGACTATTTACTTGCAGGTGCACCCCTACACATTCCGCAATGAAAATAAGTACTTGCATTTCAACTTCTGTGAAGACCCTTATATGGAATACGATTACTGGATAAAGACAATTGGGGTTGATGGCCTTTTTACCGACTTCACTGGTAGCCTTCACCATTACCAGGAGTGGACCTCTCAATCTCCTGCTGAGCTCAATGCAAACCAAATATTGCTAAAGGTTTCTAAAATGATTAGAAAATTTGAATTTCCTATCAGAAATTAGCATTCTTTTACATATAATTATTTCCAGGTGTGTTTTCTCAAACATTATTGATTAGTGAAACAAATTAGTGTGTGATCTTGTAATGAAATTCACGGGTTTGCGAAAACCGTTTTACTCTTGGAACTGGCACCTGCCCGTACCCGGCTAATTATAAATACATAAACTTCATATGCAATGCAGGTCCAAACAAGATGTCAGCAAAAAAAATTATGGTATAATCATAAAGTACCTCAACGTCTTACTTTTTATCTTCGTTATGCACATTGCTAAACCAAACATCGCCAAAGTTTTGCGATTTGGCCTCTTTATAAACTTCCTCATCCGCCTTTTTGCACTCAACATCTTGCTTCACCAAACTTGTTTCTTTCTTCTCAACATCTTTGTTAAACTCAACATCTCTCAAATGTTCCAGCTCCAAACTTTTTATCAACATCCTCATCCTCCTTTTCGCTCTCAACATCTCCCTACACCAAACTTGTTTCTTTTGTCTCACCATCTTTGATCATTGCATTCAAAGAATAATTAGACGTGTCCTTTTCTTCTTTATCAAGGTCCATCATGTAATCGAATCATCGACAAAATGATCATCATGCCAAATGTCGAAATTATGTTAGACCAATACAAGATAATAAATGCAGAAAATATCTAAAAAAGGCGCCTATATCATCAGCAGCCGCAACAGATGATGGTTCAGTCAGGTTCAAAACAACAGCCTTAACCTGATTATCAACCAGAATGAGACCGAGTCCTGGATTACGTTGTGTCTGATCAAGGACTTGTATTAGAATGTCCAAGGTTGACCTCTGAGAATCTGTATCATTTATCTTGCTATATTCATCATCAATATCCATAGCCTTGAAAGAATTGCATGCAACTCGGTCAATATCCATAGGCTTGGATGAATCGCCTCCAACTTCACAATCACCCGCATCACAAGTGAGCTTGAGGTTGAAATCTGTGATTCAAAACAAAATAATTATAACTGTTACTCCGTATTACATATTGCCACAATCATATAAGGTTATACTAACCTTTGGATCAGAATGGTCCGGCTTCAATGAATCACCTACAACTTGACCATGACCGGAATGATAAGGTGACCTTGAAGCTGAGATCTGTAATGCAAAACAAATTCAGTATAATTGTTCTTACAATTTGAAAGAATTATACAAAATTATACTAACCTTTTGATGAGTGTAATCAACGTCAGCTGGTTCTGGAACAACACAAGATTGATCGGCCAATACCTCAGAATGGCCCGCCTTGAATGAATCACCTGCAACTTCACCATTACTGGCTTGACAAGTTGAGGTTGAGGTCTGTAAATAAATAAATAAAGTTAATTATAAATGTTGTTACAAAGTGACATGTGAAAGAACAATACAACTTTTATGGTAACCTTTGAAATTTCAGGCTTCACTTCTTTAACACAGTCGCTATCTCCACAATTCTTTTTTTCACATCGTTGATCTCACTGACAAGCTCCGGACTTTGAACATAATCAACATGCTTCTTTATAGAATCATTTTTTTTTTTTTTTTTTTTTTCAAATCCTAAACCTCAACGACAAGTTTGGGCAAATCAACATTTGCTGCTACTTCATCCAAAACGACCTCACCAACTTCTTCCACAACATGTTGTTTATGATTTTCCGAATGTACATTTCCGTTTAAAGTTGCTGCTTGTTGAACCTCTTCGACAACATCTCCCTTGTTGACAACATCTCCCTCGTTGACAACATTTCCGTCTTGGACAACATTTTCATTTACCAAGTGGACAACGCTTGCGTCTCCGACAACAATTCCATCTTGGACAACATTCCCCTTTCCATCTTGGCCAGCATGGCTGCCTTCGACAACACTAACATCTTTGTCAATATTTCCATCCTTGACAAAATCTTCGTCTTCATTAACATTTCCATTTGTAGCAATATTTCCATTTGCATGGTTGACTGGATCAGCCAACCAACCCTTAGAAAAAATGTACACTGACAATAAATTAGGGTGACCTCATCTCTTGATTGGTTGGAATAAGGTCCATGATTGGATCTGACATCTAATAAACAAAACGAAAGCAAAAGTGATTTCATCAAATAAGAAACATATAAAACACCCAAAAAAAACACATATAGAAACCGGGACGGAGCCAGAAATTTGGGTTGAGGGGGCCGTTAAAACTTTTTTCAATAACACACAATTCACAAATTTGGTTACTGAATGGTTCAACCCGACCGATTTTAAACACATATACAACTACAAGTGCCGGTCTTAAGTTTTTTTTTTTTATGCCCTGGACGTGATGTAAAAAAAATGCCTCTACTAAATGATGTAAACAAACAACACGTGTTTTACAATACTCGCATAGTCGGATATCAACTTAAGTAGTAGATTGTCCGCGCGACATGAAAACTTCAAAGAAAGGAAGAACAATGGTGGCAGGTCGTGGTTCACAATTTTAATGATTATGAGGCGATAATTTTTCATGTTAAATATACATAGCACCGTCGAAGCATCTACATAACCTTTTCTTTTAAATGCAAAAATTACACATGTTATATATTATTTAGTTATAAAAACCGAACATAAATTAGCAAGTGTCAAAGTTATATTAAATCTTAAAATTGGAAAAGAGAATAGAACTATCCAATAATATATCACAATGACATGTTAATCATTTATATTGCTCAAACTAAGTTTTTCTTAAGTATACCTTTTTTGTTTTCATATATATTGTTCAAACTAGTAACCCACTAACTTCTAACTTGTTTGATGGGCTTCGTATGTATATTAGGCCTACAAGAAGTCAAAAGTTTACAAGTAAAATAGGTCTATACACTGTACACTACTATATTTTTGTTACGCCGTTTTTTTTGCTCTCTTCCCTCTATGTTTCTGCTTCTTCATCATCTTCATCTCCATGTATTTTTTTTCCTTTCTTTTTTCTTTGAGTCTTTCTATAGGGCATTGGCAGGGGCTAGATTGAAGGCTTATATAAAGTATGGACAGGAAACCAAGCTACATGCTAGGCTAGTTGGGCTGGTTGGGGGTGGCCGACTCCAGCCCCCCACTGGCTCCGCCTCTGTATAGAAAGGACTCTAATATTAGTCATTAGTTGTTTCATCATATTGAAAAAACTAATAAGAAATATAAGACCAATAAGAACCTTTGTTGTTTGGACATGAATGCAAGAGATCGCGGTACTATACGATGTCCGTGATCTTACGTAGATTCTTATCTATGTATCCCATTATCATATCTATGTAAATGCTTATTAGGACTTAATATTGTTGATTTGAAAAGTCTTTTGATTAAATTACCTACATCAATGTTATATCAATCAGCCGCGCAGAAACACAGTTTCATTAACACAGACACATCAATGTTATAACCACTAAGATAGACATCGACAAGACCTTACAATCATAAACACAAAAACATCCCAGAAAAAAGTCTAACCAAGCTAAACATGAGCCATTCCTACATCGCTCTTATAACATCCTAACTTAGGCCGTAAGACATCTATTACCAACATCCTAACCAAGCTAAACATGAGCCATTCCTATATACGACTCCAGGGTGTTGTATGACAAAATTATAAGCACATAATCACATGTAAAACCAAAGGCGTGTGTTTACCGGGCCAAAAAGTGTTCCATAATACGATTTTTCAAACTTCCCAATCTTGGACCAAGCAAGGCCACGCGGGGATCTTAGTGGCATCTTTTTTCCATCAAATCATGCTTTTCGGAAAACTCTAAAATCCATATCTGTAATTAAAAAAAAAAAAAAAAAAAAAAAAAAAAAAAAAAACCCTAAAATTAGGCCCCGATAGTAATAAGAATTGACTAATAATAGGAAGAGTGATAAAATCACAACTTTTAATCACTGTAAATGTTATGCTAACTCAATAGGAATCTATGATACCAAACTAATCTATGATACATTGCTTTACAATAATGAAAACAATTTACTTATCATTCACAAACTGATGGATCTAAACACACATCTTGTGTTATAGTGATACTTTGAATAATACTAACAAGTATGCGGAATATACTTAGTAGTACTTAGAAGATTTGTTTGTATGTTTGTTTATGAGTTTGTTTATGAGTAAGAACAGTTGTATATGAACACAATATGTAAACCAAACGTTAAGCTTCAATATTATTAAGAATAATAATACGAGTGATCTAGTTTATCACTAGGGTTACACCTTGAAGCTCTCTAATTGATACGTGTATAAACCTAAACCTAGGACCTCCTTTTATAGGACACAAGGAGTCCTTTACAAGATAAGTATTAACTGAGAATAATAGAATATACACAAGATCTTTTCTTTACTTATCTAAATACACGTTTCCTAACAATTATCCTGCAGCAGTGGTAATATTATGTACTAGCAGTGGTAATGAGTTTCCACTGCTGCCAGGTTTCTGATACTTTGATTTAGAAGATCCGAAGTTTACTCATTCTCACAAGATCCAATGGAGGTGGAGAACAGTCAGTCCAACATTGCTGCTAAGCTTCCCAAGCTTAAACCGAATGACTTTGAGATGTGGAGAATAACGATTGAACAGTTCTTTTTGGTGCAAGACTATGCACTTTGGGAAATCATTATGTATGGTGATTCTTTCAAGCTAGGCACTTCCACAGAGACTATTGATGTCCAGTTACAACTGAAGAACGGCTCCAGAAGAAGAATGATCTGAAAGCCAGAAGTTTATTGCTAATGACCCTTCCTAGGGATCAGATGTTAGCTTTCAGTAAGTACAAAACTGCTAAGACCTTATTTGAAGAGATCTGCTCTGTTTTTTGTGGTAGTGACTCTACCAAGAAGACACAGAAGACCTTGTTGAAACAAACCTATGAAAATTTCTCTTCAACAAGTAATGAATCAATTGACAGTATCTTCACTAGACTTCAGAAGATTGTAACACAATTTACTGTGTTTGGAATTGAGGTAGAAAGGGAAGACCTCAATTTGAAATTCTTAAGAAGTCTATCTTCTGAGTTTCACACTAATGTTGCTGTTTGGGAAGACAAGCCTGAATTAGAAAACATGAAGCTCAATGATCTTTACAATAACTTTAAAGTTATTGAACAAAGACTGAAGAAGGCTGGGAAGCTAAGTACAAGCTCATGGAACTTAGCTCTTATCTCATCATCTGTGATTGATAGTTCTGATGATGAAAGTGATGATGATGAGGATGCTGTTCACATTTGCACAGCTAGTTCTAAAAAGCAGATTGCTGGTCTTGGAGATTCTACTTTTTATACTTATCTCTCAAGTCAAGTCAATGGTTCAATTCTAACACATGAAGACTTGGATCAAGTTGATGAAGACATGGAAGAGATGGATATAAAGTGGCAAGTTGCGTTGCTGAGTTTGAAGGCAAAGAAATTCTGGAAAAGGACTGGGAGGAAGATCATTGTTAATGGTAATGAGACTGCATGTTTTGACAAGAAAAAGGTGGAGTGTTACAACTGTCACAAGATGGGACACTTTGCCAGGGAATGCAGGAAGCCAAAGAAGCCAGATAATAGATCTACTTGGTACAAGCAGGATAAGAAGAAGGAGCCTACAGTTGAAGAACCAAAGGTGTTGTTGGCCATTGATGGTGTGAGTGGAGCTACATGGCTGATGAAGAAGAAGCATCTCAGGAATCTGCAATGATAGCAACTGAACTTGCTCTTATGGCTTTCTCTGATTCTGAGGTACATTCTAATAATGGGTGTTTTAAATCTTGTAAAGCTTTAAAAGAATATGAAAAACTAAAAGAGCAATATGATGAACAGAGGTTAGAGCTAAATCAAACCATTTATAATTTAGCTAATCATAAGAGAGGTCTTGCTATTTTAGAAGCACAGATAGAACACTTTAGAGCTAATGAATCTAAGTTTAGTGATGATATTGCTGTTTTAAGAAGAGACTTAGATTATAAGATAGCTGTGAATGAGGCTCTTAGAGAAGAATTAGAGAAGATTAAAAAGGCCAATGAAAACATTCAGATAACTTGTAATACACTAGATCATCAGTCTAAGTGCATTGACAAAATTTGGGAGGCACAAGTTGTTAGTAAAGTCAAATCAGGTTTAGGATACAAGTCTGTTCCACCACCTCTAAGAGGTGTTCCATCACCTCCTTGTATTGACCTAGCACACACAGGGTTAGAAGAGTTTCAAGAACCAGTTAGGACTTATGGCCCTAAATTTGTGAAAGAAGTTGTTAATGAAAAGGTTAAGGGTGAGACTGATGCATTTGAAAGTGCTAGTGATTCATCTCTTAAGGATGAATGTGTGAAAGTTGAGACTAAAACAAGTGTTCCTGAAACAGTTAAAGAGAAAGTTAAAACATGTATTCCTGTAGTTGTTAAGATTGAAAAAGAAAATCCTAGGAAACAAGCTAATCATACTAGGCCCACAACTAAATATGCTGAGATGTATAGAAGTAAGTCATCAAATCCTAGGGGCAACCAGAGGAGTTGGAATCATGTAAAATCTCAACATTTTGGTAGTGATTTTGAGTTTAACAACAAAGCATGTCACATCTATGGTAGTTTTGATCACCTTCATGCTTACTGTAACTATCATAAGGGAAGAAGGGAAGTTTTTGGGAATACCAGGGTGAATGAAAACAAGGTTCAGAAAAATACTCACCCAAATCCACTAAGTAAAATGATTCCCAGGGCTGTTCAACTAAAATCTGGCATCAAACCTCTTACAACTGCTAGAAAAGTGAACAGTGTTTACCCAAAGTCACCTGTTAAAAGTGCAAAACCTATTACAACTTTTATTAAATCTGCACAAATAGGCAATAAGACCTTTTATGAAAAGAAGGTTTATTACAACCATAAGTGGACACCAAAAACTAAAATTTCAATGCCAGCAGTTGCCACTGCTAGACTAATAGTTTCCACTGGTGGTTTTATAAACAAAAATGGGGTAAAATTGGGAAATGCTGTAAAGGACTCAGCACGTTGGGAATGGAAACCTAAAGGAATTAACACCTCAGTCAATCCCAATGGTGTATCAATGACCTTTGATAGATATAACTATATTGATACACGAGGTAGATCCAAGTCATTTGTGGCTTGGGTCCCCAAAAGGAACTAATTCCTTTATTTTATGTGCAGTGACATTCAAAGACTAAAGAAGATCAAGGATATTCAGATAGTGGATGTTCTAGGCACATGGCTGGCAACAAGTCCTATCTCTCAGATTTCAAACCTTTTGATAAACAATTTGTCAGCTTTGGAGGAGGAATTGGTGGCAAAGTTTCTGGAAAAGGTACAATCAAGGTTGGAAACTTGGATTTTGAGAATGTGTACTACGTGAAAGAACTCAAATATAATCTTTTCAGTGTGTCACAGATTTGTGACAAGAAGCACATATTTATTTTCTCAAAAGATGAATGCTATGTCCTATCTAAGGATTATAAGTTACCTGATGAAAGTGAGGTGTTACTTAAAATCCCTAGAAAAGGCAATCTCTATAGCATTGGCATGAAGAAAATTGTGGCTAATGAAAATGACACTTGCTTGATTGCAAAAGCCATTTTGGATGAATCAATGCTATGGCACAGAAGACTTGGTCATGTTAATTTTAAGACCATCAACAAAATTGTGAAAGATGGCTTAGTAAGAGGGTTACGAGAGAAGAGATTTCAGAATGACCAAACCTTTGTTGCCTATCTCAATGGCAAGCAACATAGAGCATCTTTAAAAAACAAGGCCTATAACTCTATTGCTCATCCTCTCTATATGTTGCATATAGACTTATTTGGTCCTACATCTGTGAGCAGCATAAATTTGAAGAAGTATTGTCTTGTTGTTACTGATGACTTCAGTAGGTTTACATGGGTTTTCTTTCTAAGAACCAAGGATGAAACAACTGGCATCCTTAAAACTTTTATTACTGAAGTTGAAAACCAAACTGATAAGAAGATCAAGGTTATCAGGTGTGACAATGGGACAGAGTTCAAGAATAGAGTTATGGATGATTTCTGCAGAGAGAAGGGTATTAAGAGAGAATTCAGTGTTGCAAGAACCCCTCCGCAAAATGGTGTAGCTGAAAGGAGAAACAGAACACTTATTGAAGCTGCTAGAACCATGTTAGCTGATTCTAAGCTACCCGTGACATTTTGGGCTGAAGCAGTGAACACTGCTTGTTATATTCAGAACAGGGTTTTGGTGGTAAAGACAAAGAACAAGACACCTTATGAGCTATTTAGAGGAATACCCCCTATCTTGAATTTCATGAGACCATTTGGATGTCATGTTACAATTCTCAATACCATTGATCATCTGGGTAAATTTGAAGAAAAGTCAGATGAAGGCTTCTTTGTTGGATACTCCATGACTAGTAAAGCATTCAGAGTATATAATCTGAGAACAAAGAAGATTGAAGAGAATCTGCATGTTGAGTTCCTTGAAAATAAACCCAACACTGCAGGTGCAGATCCAGATCCAGAATGGCTATTTGATCTTAAAACATTATCCAATACTATGAACTATGTACCTATTGCTTCAGGTACTGGGGATAACAACTTTGAAGGTTCAGAAGAGTTTATTGATGAAGATGAACCTAATAAAGATTCTGAGGATGATAAAGATCAAATTATTATGCCACTTTAGGACTTTGTAGAAAATGATCATGCTTCAAAGAAGGAAGATCCACAGCCTTCAACAGATATTGGAAAAAAAAGGTGATGCAGAAATTGTGAATTTGGATGCTTAGAACAAAGATATTCCTGAAAGCAGTGGTAATTCACTTCCCA
Source organism: Artemisia argyi (assembly GCA_030686995.1). Classification (NCBI taxonomy): domain Eukaryota; kingdom Viridiplantae; phylum Streptophyta; class Magnoliopsida; order Asterales; family Asteraceae; genus Artemisia; species Artemisia argyi. The sequence continues at coordinate 42,469,312 of CM060700.1, read as the reverse complement.
CTGCTATACCAGAAGTTTCCACTGTTGAACCAAATGTGGAAAATTCTACTTCTGTTGCTCAGGAAACTATCATAAATGATGTGGAAATCACAAATATGCCTTCTACATATAATGTTTCACATACTCCTCAAGCTTCAATTCACAAAGTGCATCCACTTGACAATGTGATTGGTGATCTACAATCAGGAGTGAAGACCAGAAAACAAACAAAAATGACAAATGATCATGGATTTATCAGTGAGGTTTATGAGTCTAAGAAGTATGCTAACAAGAATGAATGCTTGTTTTTCTATTTTCTATCACAAGTGGAACCTAAAAATGTGCAAAAAGCATTGGAAGAATCAAGCTGGGTAGAAGCAATGCAAGAGGAACTGCTTTCAAGCTTCAAAAGGTTTGGGTTCTTTGTGACTTGCCTGATGGGATGAAGGTTATTGGTACAAAATGGGTCTTCAGAAACAAGAAAGATGAAAGAGGCATTGTTATCAGGAATAAAGCTAGGCTAGTTGCTCAAGGATACACTCAGGAAGACGACATTGACTATGAAGAAGTTTTTGCTCTTGTTGCAAGGAATGAGGCTATTAGATTATTTATGGCATATGCATCTTTTATGGGTTTCAATGTATATAAAATGGTACCAAAAAGGTACACGGACTTGAGATGGTTCCGCCAAATACCATGTATATCAAATGGATGTCAAGAGTGCTTTTCACTATGGGAAGATTGATGAAGAGGTCTATGTTTCACAACCTCTAGGTTTTGAAGATCCTGAACATCCTAATAAAGTTTATAGAGTGGTCAAGGCTCTTTATGGCTTACATCAAGCTCCCAGAAAGTGGTATGAAACCCTTGCTGCTTATCTACTGAATAATGGGTTTCATAAAGGGAAAATTGATCAAACTTTGTTCATCAAGAAAGACAAAGCTGATTTCTTATTGGTTCAAGTTTATGTTGATAATATCATTTTTGGATCCACAAAGCCAGAGATGTGCAAAGAATTTGAGAAGCTGATGAAGGATGAGTTTCAAATGAGTTCTATGGGGGAACTTACTTTCTTTTTGGGACTTCAAGTACAACAAAGAAAAGATGGAATTTTTATCAGTCAAGACAAATATGTGACTGAGATAATCAGAAAGTTCCATTTTACTGATGCAAAACCTTCAAGCACGCCTGCTGATAAGACTACACACTTACTCTTGAAGGATGATGGTGGAGAAGAAGTGGATGTTCACACTTATAGATCAATGATTGACTCTTTGATGTATCTTACATCATCCAAACCAGACATTATGTTTGTTGTGTGTGCTTATGCAAGGTATCAAGTCACTCCAAAGACATCACACTTGACTGCAGTGGAAAAGATTTTCAGATATTCAAAGACATATCCTAATCTAGGATTGTGGTATCCAAGAGAATCTCCTATGGAATTGGTTACCTACTCAGATAGTGACTATGCTGGTGCAAGTTTGGATAGAAGGTCAACCATAGGAGGATGTCAATTCCTTGGATGTATATTGGTGTCATGGCAGTGCAAGAAATAGACTATGGTGGCTACTTCAACAAATGAAGCAGAGTATGTAGCTGCTGAAAGCTGTTGTGCTCAGGTCTTATGGCTTCAAAATCAACTTTTGGACTATGGGTACAATTTCATGAACACCGTTATCTTTATTGACAATAGCAGTACCATATGCATAATTAAAAATCTTGTTCAACATACTAAGACTAAACATATTGAAATTTGACATAACTTTATAAGAGATTGTTATGAGAAAAAGCTTATTCAAGTTGTCAAAATTCCTACTGATGACAACTATGCTGATTTATTAACAAAAGGACTTGATGTGGGAAGGTTTCAGTACTTGGTAACAGGTATTGGAATGCTTAATCCATAAAATTTTGATGTCTAATAATCTTTAGTGTTGAGGGGAGATTTTTGGTACTTATATTGTCATATATGTTTGTATATGTTTGTCCACTAACTTTTATGCAGAGGATAAAGACAACAGTGGAAAATTTAAATCAATCAGTGGTAAAATTTTCTCTCACAGTGGAAACAGGAAAAACAATGTAACTTTATTCATTCCAACCATTCATCAGTTACATTACAAAGACAGAGAGTAAAATAATCAAAACACCAAAACACAAATCCTAAAAAACCTACACCCTACACCAGCTACTCCATTGGCTTCTTGCCCTTTCCCTTGTAGTTATTCTTGGCCTTTTGTGCACTTTTCCTCTGGTTCTCAAAGGTTGACCGCATTCTTGGGCAAGCAAGACCTAGAACTTGTTTTGGAGGCTTTGGGAGTCTCGCAGGCTTCTCTGGAACATGTCACTTCATGTTTTCTAGAGCAGAACCTAGAGCTTGTGTCAGTGCCTTTGGCAACTCCTTGGAGAGGGTGTGTGGCTCATCATCATCATCAGAAGAGCTGGAGTAAAACTCAAGTGATGGAGCAGGTGTGGAAATCTTCTTGTTTGGCTTAATTGTTGTTGAGCTTGAAGCACATGGTGGAAAGTAATCACCCTATCCTGATGTTGCTGAAGAGTCAGACATATAACTTATCTCATCTGAAGATGAATCAGAAGAGATGTATATGATGTTTGGGAAATTGCTCATGGTGATTAAGGATTTTGTGATGATAAAGAAAGGTTTTGGTGAAGACTATTGATGATTTGAGCCCTTTTTATAGGCAAAGTCAATCCCACGGGACAATTAAGAGAAGTAATAACTCTTATCTGTTTTAGTAGTTTGGGGAAGTAAATATGGATATTATTTACTATATCGGGTTGACTTTGAGAAGATATTTTTATGAATAGTGACTTGGTCAATAAGTATCTTTGGTTAGATATTTTGGTTATTCATATTATTTGCTTTATACTAACATGTGTAGGTAAATAACCAAATTTTTGCTGGGAGTTGATCACAAATGGTGTGTAACTGAGACACACAACAAATGGTTATTGATTCACCATGTCTAATCCACATAAGAATCAACTAGTCTAGAGCAAACGGCTACTGGTAAAGACTTAACAAATCCGTTTATGGTTGATAGTTTACCAAAAACTATATGGTCATCAACTTACCATATTCCATGTGATGAAGAGTTGGCTAGTCCATAGAAAATGACTCATGGTAAAGACATATCAAATCCGTTGATAGCTGATAGTTTGCTAAAAACTATGAAAAGAGCAGTTAAACTTTTATATGATTTACTTTTACTACTGCTCTTGGAAATTTTTTGTGAAATGCTAGTTCACAGTTACCACTGCCAGTGTAATTTTTACCACTGATGAACTAGCCGTTACAACAGTTGTGTCAGTAACAATATTTTTAACTAGCCGTTGAGAGTAACCGTTTTCCCATATTAATAGGGTGAAATTTTGGAGAATTATCTACTTACTTATTTTAATTTATTCTTTTCTTAAAGATAAATCATTTCTAAAGATAATTTCTCTTGCGCAAAATTCTCAAACCCTAATAGTATATAATATTTTTCTCTCAAACGGCGTGTTCACCATTCAATTCATACTCACACAATTATTCTTTACTCATAAAAACCATGTCAAGATTAAACTTTGCAGATGAGCACAACCAAGTGGCCTACTTGCAGAAGTCAAACGAAAAGAGTGGCCCTGTTTTTCATCAGATTGTGGATTTTCTCAATACTACTCACATTAGGTATGCTTTAACTCTTAATCCCACAATCTATGTCTCTCAAATCAAACAGTTTTGGAACTCTATAGAGTCCATAACCATTGAACAAGGAGACACACATGAAACTGTGGATACTCTTAGAGCCACAGTGGATGGGGTAACTATTGATGTTACTGAATCATCCTTGAGGAGAATTCTCCAATTGGATGATCTTAATGGTATCATCACATTGCCCAATCCTGATATTCATAAACATTTTTCATCAATGGGGGATGATACATCTGACAAAAAGGTTACCTTCAGAAAAGGATGTTTTTGTCCCCATTGGAGATTTTTAATTCATACTCTTTTGCATTGCCTAAGTCCTAAGAAAACTTCTTATGAACAATTCAGTTCAACAATGGCTTATCCTTTGGTTTGCTTAGCCACGGATAGGACTTTCAATTTTGCAAAGCTAATTTTTCACAGTATGAAAGGCAATGTAAAGAGTCCTTATAAATTTTTGATGTATCCAAGGTTTGTGCAAGCAGTGCTAAATGAATTTCCACTGTAACCCAACAAAAGAGTTTATCAAACCCCCTGTCTTAAGCCAAAAGTTTTTCAAAATATGAATAAGGCTTCAGATGGATGGAATGGGGAATTTAAACCACTTTTTCCTAAAATGCTTGCAAAGATTGCACAGGTACAGGGTGAAGGTGCAGCAATCCCAGTTGTACCCCAACACACACCCACAATTACTGTCCCATCTATCCATTACACCCCATAAGTTACTCACACTTATGAGAGGAGGCAAAAACAGCCACCTCCTCCCATCACAACATTACATGATTCTGAACCTTTTGGTCTAGGAACAAGCAGTAGTGGTTCCAGGCTTCAATCTAGTCCAACTAGAGAAGAGTCTGAACCAATGCCCTATGATTCACCTCTCCCAACAGGTCACACAGTTGGAAGTGTTGAGGGCAGTGAGCAACAAATTGAATTGATGGAACTTTGTACAAAGTTAGTCAAGCAGGTTCAAGCTTTGGAGAAAGATTTGGCACAGACAAAGAAACAACATGCCACAAAACTTAATAGTTTGAGAGCTGAACTTCAGACTTTAAAGGAAGAAGTGCAGGGGTTAAAGAAGCAAAGATCAGCCAAGCTTGTGATCTCATCCCCATCTACTCCTCAAGATGATGATTCTGAAGCATCGGATGATGATATGGGTTATTCTTCCAAACAGGGGAGGAATACTGATGCTACATTTAAGGGGAGGAGGTTGGGTTTTGAGCAAGAATTTAAAGATCTTGATGATCAGGCTGATGAACAAGAAAAGAATGATGAAGCAGTGGAAACTCAAGAAGAAGCAGTGGACACTGCTGATTCTGAATTTGAAAGAAAAAGGCAATAAAAGCGGAAAGTTCATATTTTTGAAGAATCAACTGAGCAACCAAGAAAGATCTCCAAAAGTGAACAAGCTCAGATTGATATGGACTATGAATTGGCAAGAAAGAGTGAAGAAGAGGATGTAATAAGATTCATGGAACAACAAAGGATTCAATAAGAGATGGAACCTGAAGAAGACATTGTTCCCATTCCAGACACAGAAGAAGGTGCTCATGAGTTTACTAATGAAGAAATTGAGCGAATGATTGTTTCAGATCCAGTTATCAAGAAGAAAGCTATTGAGCTTGTTGCTGATTAAAGCTTAACAGCTGAACAAAGATCAGCTCAATTAGCTGATTTCATCAATATAAAGAACAATCAAGCATTTGATTCTATGGTATATACAATAAAGAAGACTCAGAAAAGATCAAGACAACCATCTCAGGCTCAAGTTAATTATGGAATGAAGAAGTACTTGTGCCATGTTGGAGGATGGAAAATGAATCAGCTCAAAGGAAAATCTTATGAAGAAATCCAAAGATTGTATTATCTAGAATACAGAAGAGACAAGGATTTTCTTCCTATGCATTCAGAAGTAGAAGCTAAAAGGTACAAAAGATCAGGTGTGAATACGGAACCCCAAGATGTTAAGAGGTCTAAGATTCAGGAGTCATTTCAAGTTGATAAAGAAGATGACAAGTTGACTGAAGAACAATTCTCAAGTATGATCTCTATTGAAACTGATGTATTGAATGTAGAACCTTTGCAATCAAAGCATCCAGTTGTAGGTTGGGAGTTGTATTCTGATGACTTTGGAGATGCATGGAAGATTATCATAATTGGAGGCATAACAAGTATCTGCAGAGATTTTGAAGACCTTGTTATATCATGTGACAGAGAAGACTTGGATACCTTATGGAAAATAGTCCAAGATCAGTTCAAGAAAGATGAACTTGTTGATGTCAAAGCTAAAGAATTGTGGGTTCAATTCAGAAGACTTTATGAACCTGATGCATCTGATAGATATTGGAGATTTGAAGCAGACAACTTAACTACATTATGGAAGTTCTATGATTCAAGTTCTGTGCATCATGTGTCTACACAAGCTGGTGTTGATGTGTTTATGCTAGCTGAGAAAGAATATCCATTAAGAGAAGGTATTCTTACTGTGATGATATCTGTGAAGTTAAGATGATGGGAAAGAAATGAAGTCATAGAATATATGATCAAAGTGTAAGAGCTGATAAAGAGTTGAGGAGAAGGAGATAAGTGTTTGGAAGAATCCCATCAACCTAGAAACTTATTGATTTGCATAGAAATCATAAGTTTAGGGGAAGCTTTTTGAGAATTATACTAACAGTTACCACTGTTAAGCATGGAAGACAATGCTGAAGAATGCACTAGCAGTGGAAACTCATTACCACTGCTAGTACATAATATTACCACTGCTGCAGGATAATTGTTAGGAAACGTGTATTTAGATAAGTATAGAAAAGATCTTGTGTATATTCTATTGTTCTCAGTTAATACTTATCTTGTAAAGGATTCCTTGTGTCCTATAAAAGGAGGTCCTATGTTTAGGTTTATACACGTATCAATTAGAGAGCTTCAAGGTGTAACCCTAGTGATAAACTAAATCACTCGTATTATTGTTCTTAATAATATTGAAGCTTAACATTTGGTTTACATACTGTGTTCATATACAACTGTTCTTACTCACAAACAAACTCATAAACAAACATACAAACAAATCTTCTAAGTACTACTAAGTATATTGTGCATACTTGTTACGAAGAAAAAGGTCTTTCTTCGCAAGTTTCTTCCTTTGTCTCCATAAGTCCCTCATGTTTCACATGTTTTGTTGATAAAGTCTTTTCGTAGTATATAATTATTCCGAAGAAATACCGAAGAAATTTGATTAGTAAATTCAGAAGTTTGTGGGGGTTGGTTAAAACCATGAGAATCGTAATATAAATTCGGCTCATAATAAAATTTTTCAAACGATCCCCCACAATTTTCAAAATTTGATGATTCACCATTAAAATACGGTACTTGCTCATAAGAGTTTTGATAAAGAGGAGTGAAATCATTTTGAGGATAATTATCAAAGCTCGGATCGTAAGCGTAAGACGTTTCAGCACTCGGGGCATAGCATATACAATTAGCGTATCCACATTCATTACAAAAACATTGCCCACAAAGTGCTCCTTCTTCGGAAGGGTTTCCACAATTATAACAATTAAACGAAGGTGGTGGTGGTGTAAAGTAATCGGGAACGTTTGACAGATTGTTGAACGATCTTTGCTCATACGTGTGAGAATTACAATTCCAACAAATACCATCATGAATATTATCACCACATTGATCGCACGTACACCACACACACAACCCTCCGAAGAACGGTTCTCCACAATTAAAATAAATAGGATCCATAAGAATTAAACATAAGAGGGTTTGAGAAAAAGAATCGAATTTTAGAGGATAAGAAGATTATTTTTGGTTTTTATATTTTTTTTAATTTTTATGTTTTATAGAAAATATTTACAAGATAGAGGAAGGCTTATCAAAACACAATTTTTCAAAACGAATATTCAAAAACTCACTTCGACCTTCCCCGGAAACGGCGCCATTTTGATAAAGTCTTTTCGTAGTATATAATTATTCCGAAGAAATACCGGTGAAAGTATTTCCCGGGTCGTTTTCCCAACGAAGGTAGAATGGAGTCGTGAATAGTCGAATCGCGAAATCGTGTCGTGAAAAGTGGTAAAATGAAAAATATGATTTTAGAGTTCAAATTATGATAAGAAATAATGAAATAAGAAGAATGTACAAGCTAGGTATGTACAAATATTGAAAACGTAAAAACGGAAATTCAAACGCGAATATAAAACGTAACGTACGAAATAAAACGCGACTTTTATACTAAAAATGATCCTACAAATGTGAAACAAGTTTCTAAAAATCTTAAACTATTAAAAAGAATTTTAAGAAAAAGAAAAATATTTTTTTGGCTTTTTATTTATTTTCTAAAATTTATTTTCTATTTTTGGAATTAAAAATGAATTTAAAATAAAGAAAAATAGAAAAATAAAGTGGAAAAATGAAAATTTAATTCTAAAAATTCTAAAATATTATAAAAGAATTTCTAAAAATATTTTTGTATTTTTCAAAGCTTTTTCTGATTTTTTATGGATTTTTATTATTAAAAATGATATAAAAATGATTAAAAGTGAAGAAATATTAAGAAAAATATCAAATCAACTTAGAAAATTATGAAAAATTTAAAGAAAATCTAAAATATTATAATGAGCTTGCAGAAAAATTTTGAAAAGAAAAAGATGAGCAGAAATGCTTATTTCAAGCAAATCAGCTTATGGCAAGTGCTTATTTATAAGCACTTGCCACAAGAACTAAACCAAACTTTTATCACAAATGCAATATGATACAAAAGACTCAAAAATGCTCAGAAGTAATGAAATTAAACACAAAAACAGTAAATGCAAGCAATTAAGCAATCTAGTATAAGCAACCAATAAGCAGTTAGGGAAAATGCATAAGCCAGAACAAGCAAATCATATGCAGCACTCATACAACTAATAAGTGACTCGGAAAATCCAATGAATCTCAATCACAAGCTCAAACAATTAATTGCAGCCCTATGTTTATGACATAATACAATCTCAAACAAACAACTATCAGTGCTAATAAGCAATACTTAATAAGCTATAAACTACAAGCAAATGGGGACAAGTACTTAACTATGCTACTGAGAACCAAAAAGCCCTATGTTATATTACCAATTGCTATTCTAATAATTTCCTAGTTCAGGTCTGTTTAAAGCTAAAAATATTAGCAGGTTTGCACTAAAGTATAGACAGACCAAAAAGCAGCCAACTACAATCTTCCTAAATACTAACCAAACTACAGGCTAAACTACTAAACTGAAAAACTCAATAAACTAATACTAAGAGATCCTACTTAAACAAAGATCAGATAGAAATTTCAATTAAAGAAGCAAGAATTAAGCTGAGAAGATGGATATCTAAATACAAATTGCAACAGTAGACAAAGAACAAAACAGATGAGTATTAATGAGCAACAATTAACTAAACTTACTGGTTTTACATTATAAAAGCCTACCAATACTCTAATGTAGACTATATGTAGTACTAAAACATCAAACCAGCAATTACTCAACTCAGATTATAGTTAAGCCAAACACTCCCTATTATATCAGTTAAAACTAGGAATGCATGAAATAATCAACAAAACAAAAATTTGATGATCAAATAAACTACAATTATACTAATGGTATGTGTTATTTTACACATACTTTTGACCTTAGTTTAGGGACCAAAATGACCAAATACTAACCAAATATGCCAAGAGAATGTATGTTTTTGTATTTGTGTAAGTGCAGGTACGAATATGTGAAAAATGAACAAAAACAAAGCAAAACCGACAAAAACGAGCACGAGACTTGGAAAAGTGTCAAAAGCCGAAACCAGGAAAGCAATCTATCTAAGAAAAAGCCCAAAACGACAATTCAAATCCTTAAAGATTCAAAGAATGACAAAAGAGACTCTTAGTGGAAGCGTGAAGATATTAACAAGAAAAATACTCCAAGTATTCACAAGTTGTCGATTTTGATCATTTGAAGAACTTAGGAAGAAAAGTCAACTCACATCCTCCAAGTTACAAGAAATGCATTAGGATCGTTCTCGGTCGTTACGTTTAATATTAAGTTGTATTAGTTACATTTTATAATGTTTTAAGCTTGAATTTTATGTTTTGTAAAGGTCTAGGGGCTAATTATGCAACAATGTCAAAGATTAGAGAAGCCCTAGCCCCTAGCCTATAAATACCCCTTAAACACCAACTTTGAGAGGTTGGTTGTTGAGGGTTGGTCCTCATAGTAGTAGGAGTAGTGTAGTTTTATTTTAATGAAGTATGTGTTTTATTTTACTTTCTCTCTCTAGCTTTATCTTTCTAAAAATCTTTAATTTTTAGTTGTTAAAATCTTGTTTTTATTGGTGGGATTTAAAGTTTATGGTTAAACTAGTTAGTCTAGTATTAAATTTGGTAGAAAAACATTAGTTTTAGGCTTTATTTTGGATCAAAATGGTGTTTTGTTATGGTTTTTAATTTTGTCGAGTTTTTTTTTTTTTTTTTTTTTTTTTTTTTATTTATTATTTTTTTTTATCGAGTTTGGAATTTAGTTTCTGAAACAAATAAAAACCGAGTTTGGCTTTTAAGGCAGGGACCAATTTGCAAAACAAAAATACCGAGTTTGAAACTTTTGTTTTACCGAGTTTGAAACATAGTAATTGTTACAGAGTTTGAAAAAAAAAAAAAAAAAAAAAAAAAAAAAAAAAAAAAAAGAAAAAACCGAGTTTGATCTTTTAAGCAGGGACCAAGTTGCAAAACAATCAAACTTTCGAGTTTGATTTTCTAAAAAAATTACCGAGTTTGATCTTTTAAAAATAGTATCGAGTTTGAGTTTTTTTTTTTTTTTTTTTTTTTTTTTTTTTTTTTATTATTATTTTTTTTATATATATATATTTGTCGAGTTTTTTTTTTTTTTTTTTTTTTTTTTATTTTTTTTATTTTTATTATTATTATTATTATTATTATTATTATTATTATTATTGAGTAATATCTTTTGGCGAGTTAGCCAAGATTATCGAGTTAGATAATCTATACCTCATCGTTTATCGAGTGAGGTTCTCTTATGCTTCATGCTAAGGCGAAACTCTGCCGAATTTTATTTTGGCTTATCTAGTTTGTTTATTTTATCGAGTCTTTTTATTTTATCAAGTAACTTTATTTTATTAATATGAGTTTCGAGTAGTTTTTTTTTTTAGTGTTTGCTTGGTGGCACGAGTTTGTGAGTTAAGTATGGATTACTTAAAAGGGGTCGTGATTAATAATCGTTATGATTATTTAGACTTGTAATTTTATTATTTGAAGGGCAAAAGCCGGAGAATAATCAAATTACATATCTAGTAATTATTTTCTTTTTAAAGGATTATTTTCAAAATAAACCAACGTTGTGAGAAAATAGTCTTGTCTAAGGAAAATAATTCGTCGTCAATCCTTGACCCACACTTGATGAACTTATTCACGTCGCTTTGCAAACATATTCTTTTTAAATTCATTTTCCCGTCTTAATTTCTTTTCGCGTTTTAAATCTCGTTTTCTTTAGTTATTTTATCCAATGCTTGTTTTAGTTGTTTGTTTTTACTTTGCGTCGTTTTATTATTTTTCTTTACTTTAATCGCGTTATAATTTTCAATCGTAGTCTAATCAAAAAAACCAAATCATCTTTTTAATTCCTTTCACTTCACAAACTCGCGACTCAAGCCGACTCAATCGCCGTCTTACCTTCGTTAGGACATTACGACCCTGGGAACATACTTTCACGAGTTTTTCTTCGGTTAAAATCTAATATACTATAAAAAACAATAAAATCAATTTGGCGCCGCTGCCGGGGAAGGTTTGAAACGAGAGCGTCGTACTTGTATCGTTTGTTGGTGATTTGAAGATCCTTTTCCCGAGAAGTTATTAAAAAAAAATTATTAAAAGTATATAAAAACCAAAAAGATTATAATTTTAAGTTTCTTTAAAAAAATATAAAACCCAAAAAAAAAAAAAATAATAATAATTTCTTCTTCATATTTGATTTTCACTTTTATTTTGATTTATTTTTATGATACGAAAAACCAAAAATAATATTCTTTTCCTCTTATCATTTGATTCTTCTTCTTTAACCCTCTAAACCGATAATTCTATGGATCCGTTTTGTGTTAATTGTGGAGAACCGTTCTTCGGAGGGTTGTGTGTGTGGTGTACGTGCGACCAATGTGGTAATGATATTCAAGATGGAGTTTGTTGGAATTGTAATTCTCCCGCCTATGATCAAATATCGTTCAACAATCCATCAAACGTTCCCGATTACTATCCAACACCGCCACCACCTTCGTTTAATTGTTATAATTGTGGAAACCCTTCCGAAGAAGGAGTGCCGTGTGGGCAATGTTTTTGTAATGTATGTGGATACACCAATTGTATGTGCTATGCCTCGAGTGCTAACACGTCTTACGCTTATGATCCGAGCTTTGATAATTATCCTCAAAATGATTTCAATCCTCTTTATCAAAACTCTTATGAGCAAGACCCGTATTACAATAGTGATTCATTTCAAAATACATCAAATTTTGAACATTGTGGGGGATTGTCTGAAAATTTTTATGAACCGAATTCATATTATGATTCTTATGGTTTTAACCAACCCCCACAAGTTCCCGACAACTTTCAAGTTCCGGTTGAATTTATTGCTGAAATGAAATCCGTTATTGAGATGTTAAAAGAGCGGGTAGCTAATCGTATTGCATCTACTTCTGAGCCTCAGGTGAAATCAATGGAAGAACTTCTTGCCGAAGAAAGAAAACCTAAATTCTGTGAGTGTTGTATGTACGACGATGATGATTCCACGATTACAATCGCTCTTAATCCTCACAAAGATTCCGTTGTTTCTCCCATAGAACCCGATGACTCTCTAATAATGGGGGACGAGCATCTAAACACTATTCTGGCAACGGAATCGGACGAATTCAATAAGTCAAGTGTTGAGAACCTCGTTCCAATCCAAAGTGAGTTCGGGGAAAATTCTAGCGGTGATATGGAATTTGTTGTTACACCCGTCGATGAAGAAATGAATATTGCCGAATTGTTAGCAGAGGAGATTCGCACTTTATACGTTGAAAAAGTCAAAGAAGACGTATTCGATTCATCTCCGAATCCCACTCGATCCTCTGATCCTCTTATATCCGATTCTTTCATTCCTTCTCTCACCCTGGATGAGAGGAATGATGTCTTTTTAGATGAGATCGAGGCATGTCTTGCTAATGATCCCATTCCGATAATGATTGACGATTCTAATTTTGATCCGAAGGGAGACATTCTTTTGCTTGAAAAATTATTAAACGAAGAACCGTCTTTTTCTCTCCCTCCGAAGGAAGTTGAATTCAATCCTCTTAAGGATATTGATGACCTTGTTCCAAGGGTTTCCGAAACATACAATATGACTTTCACAAATCCGTTATTTGACTTTGAATCGGATTTTAATCTAATTTCAAATAACCCGATTTTCGATATTCCTAGTGAAGAGTCCGAAATGGAACCCGAGGTCCAAGACTCGCATCATATGCTTGATTCTCTTCACGAGAAGTTCTCCGATGAACTTGCTCATATTATTTCTCCACCGGAGAATGATCCTTTTCGTTTTGAGGAAGATCCAGACCCGGGGGGAGATGTTTTCAATCATGAGAAATTTCTTATTGGTGATTTAATCCCGACCCTCCCTCCCGAGGTATTTGTTGAAAATGGCGTTAATGATAAATTTGTTTTAGATGATGAAGAATGGATTTTAATTCTTATAAAAATCTTTCTACCATTCTTCACATTTGATGTGATTTCTCTTCTCCTTCACTCCACCGGGAGTAAGGATACCGTTTTTGATCCTGGCATCTCTATCTTTTGTTCCATGTGTCCGTTTTATTTGCTCTTCCCAAGGACGAATTAATTCGGGGATCGAGTCAAGCTCATGTGACTCAGTAATCAAAAACAAGCGCTTCGTGGGAGGCACCCCATGCTTATCCATTTCATTTTCTTTATTTTCTATTTTCTTAAGTAACGTAACGTGAGGGGGGGGCAACCCTTTCCAAACTCGTGTTTTTCGTGGTTGTTTGTGAATGTTCAGGAATTTCCCCGATGTTTGAGGACTCTCGTGCTCGTGGTTTGTCGTTCTCTCCACTCGAGTCTCATTCTTCGTTGCTTATGGAAATTCAATATCCTAATCTTATCGACTAACATTTATCTTTTGGCATAATTAATAAACGGCCTTAGATTTATGTAGGAGAACCCTTACCTTTTAAAACATTGAGGACAATGTTTCATTTTAGTCTGGGGGGTGATCTTTCGATCTGATTTTTGCCTTGCACTTTGTTGTGAACTCTTGCAACTCCGATTTTTCACCCAAAAAAAAATTGAAAAATTTCAAAAACTTTGAGAAGAATCAATAAAAAAGTCATGAAAAAGCACAAACAGATGTGAAAAAATTGAAAAAAAAGTTGTGCAAAAATATAATAAAGTTTGAATAAGTGTTTTGACACCTTGTTGACTTTCTTGCTGGCGAGAGTAGGAATAAATATTTTAACTTGACCGGGCGTGTTGAGCCCTAGCTTGTTCCCTTAACCAATGATAATCACATAAGCTTGTGCTAGTCTTGTACACCAGGAGCTATAAAATGCGAATTCTTTCTTAAGAATCTGCAAGTTCCCGTACTTGACTTTATACATGCGCAACTTAAAAGCTTTCGATAGTCTTTTACATCAGGAGCTAGAACACGCGAATTCTTCTTCTAGAATTTGCAAGTTTCCGTATCTGACTTTATATATGCGTGGCTGATTATCGGCTAAGTATTCGCGGGTTTCATTACTTGAGATCTTAAATTGCGAAGAGCGAGAAATGATAGAGTTTATTTAGAAGTTAGATGCTAAACGTGGAGTAGTGGTTCTCTTTAGAGCTCATGAGAGGTACTTGTGGCTTTTTACTCCCATTAGATACGTCACCGATATAAAATAGATGTTCTAGGTTAATTAGTGGTATTTAGGTTTGAATAATATTTAGTTCTTTGTTTTTTAAGAGAATTTTTGCTTTAAAAGTTGGGTACATATCAAGGAACATAAAAAATAAGAGCAAAAAGTGAAAAATCAAAAGTCAAAAGTTGATTATCTATGTGGTTTTGGAGCTACCCGATAAGCTTCCATTGATGTTGAGAAAAAATTCAAGAAAGAAAGAAACAAAAAGTATGAAAAATATGAGAAAAGTGAAAAAAGAAAAAAAGTGAAAGTTGAAAGTTATAATGAATAAAAGCTTAAATGTAAATAAGTTGTTGGTGCGTGAGGTGCATGTGTATGATTCTGAATCGGACACATGAGGTGCACGTGTAGTACTCCGCAACTTATATTTATGATGTTGTATGTTCCAAAATTCCTTGATGTGGACCGAATTTCTATTGCAGTGGTTCTTAAGAGAAAATGAATAACTACTTATTGTTTAAACTTAGGTGTCACCATAGGACTAAAAATTATTGAAACGAGAAAATATGAAGCAATTCATTTCTCAACAAAAATAAAATATTGAGATACAAAACTTAGGACATGGGAGTAAGAAGTTTCCACAAGTAACTATTATGAGTAGTGTTAGCATCTAACTTGTAGATAAGCTGTGATCTCGTTTGTACGCTTAGTTTGGGAACTTGTGAAAAATCAAGGATGGCAATTTTTATCCGTATGGTCACTTTTTAAATAGAAGTGTTTCTACTCGTTGATCCTAATAATTATTTCAAAATAATGAAAGTTTGACAAACCGTCACAAGTTTAAAGTATGAAAAATCCAAAAATAGAAGTGAAATTAGAATAAAGGAAAATTTTTTGGGAAAACAGGGCGTTTTCGAGAATAAATGATTTTGAAATCCCTTTTGAACCTCCTTGTTACTTTTCAAAGTTAGTAAAAAGGGATTTTGAAATTATTTATCCCAAAAGCGTGAATTGATCACATTGCGTGAGGACACGACAATACCTTAGTCTGGAGGATTTTGGTATGTGTTATTTTACACATACTTTTGACCTTAGTTTAGGGACCAAAATGACCAAATACTAACCAAATATTCCAAGAGAATGTATGTTTTTGTATTTGTGTATGTGCAGGTACGGATATGTGAAAAATGAACAAAAACAAAGCAAAACCGACAAAAACGAGCACGAGACTTGGAAAAGTGTCAAAAGCCGAAACCAGGAAAGCAATCTATCTAAGAAAAAGCCCAAAACGACAATTCAAATCCTTAAAGATTCAAAGAATGACAAAAGAGACTCTTAGTGGAAGCGTGAAGATATTAACAAGAAAAATACTCCAAGTATTCACAAGTTGTCGATTTTGATCATTTGAAGAACTTAGGAAGAAAAGTCAACTCACATCCTCCAAGTTACAAGAAATGCATTAGGATCGTTCTCGGTCGTTACGTTTAATATTAAGTTGTATTAGTTACATTTTATAATGTTTTAAGCTTGAATTTCATGTTTTGTAAAGGTCTAGGGGCTAATTATGCAACAATGTCAAAGATTAGAGAAGCCCTAGCCCCTAGCCTATAAATACCCCTTAAACACCAACTTTGAGAGGTTGGTTGTTGAGGGTTGATCCTCATAGTAGTAGGAGTAGTGTAGTTTTATTTTAATGGAGTATGTGTTTTATTTTACTTTCTCTCTCTAGCTTTATCTTTCTAAAAATCTTTAATTTTTAGTTGTTAAAATCTTGTTTTTATTGGTGGGATTTAAAGTTTATGGTTAAACTAGTTAGTATAGTGTTAAATTTGGTAGAAAAACATTAGTTTTAGGCTTTATTTTGGATCAAAATGGTGTTTTGTTATGGTTTTTAATTTTGTCGAGTTTGTTTTTTTTACTTTATCGAGTTTGGAATTTAGTTTCTGAAACAAATAAAAACCGAGTTTGGCTTTTAAGGCAGGGACCAATTTGCAAAACAAAAATACCGAGTTTGAAACTTTTGTTTTACCGAGTTTGAAACATAGTAATTGTTACCGAGTTTGAAAAAAAAAAAAAAAGATAACCGAGTTTGATCTTTTAAGGCAGGGACCAAGTTGCAAAACAATCAAACTTTCGAGTTTGATTTTCTAAAAAAATTACCGAGTTTGATCTTTTAAAAATAGTATCGAGTTTTTTTTTTTTTTTTTTTTTTTTTTATTTTTATCGAGTAATATCTTTTGGCGAGTTAGCCAAGATTATCGAGTTAGATAATCTATACCTCATCGTTTATCGAGTGAGTTTCTCTTATGCTTTATGCTAAGGCGAAACTCTACCGAATTTTATTTCGGCTTATCTAGTTTGTTTGTTTTATCGAGTCTTTTTATTTTATCAAGTAACTTTATTTTATTAATATGAGTTTCGAGTAGTTTCTTTTTAGTGTTTGCTTGGTGGCACGAGTTTGTGAGTTAAGTGTGGATTACTTAAAAGGGGTCGTGATTAATAATCGTTATGATTATTTAGACTTGTAATTTTATTATTTGAAGGGCAAAAGCTGGAGAATAATCAAATTACATATCTAGTAATTATTTTCTTTTTAAAGGATTATTTTCAAAATAAACTAACGTTGTGAGAAAATAGTCTTGTCTAAGGAAAATAATTTGTCGTCAATCCTTGACCCACACTTGATGAACTTATTCACGTCGTTTTGCAAACATATTCTTTTTAAATTCATTTTCCCGTCTTAATTTCTTTTCGCATTTTAAATCTCGTTTTCTTTAGTTATTTTATCCAATGCTTGTTTTAGTTGTTTGTTTTTACTTTGCGTCGTTTTATTATTTTTCTTTACTTTAATCGCGTTATAATTTTCAATCGTAGTCTAATCAAAAAAACCAAATCATCTTTTTAATTCCTTTCAATTCACAAACTCGCGACTCAAGCCGACTCAATCGCCGTCTTACCTTCGTTCGGACATTACGACCCGAGGAACATACTTTCACGAGTTTTTCTTCGGTTAAAATCTAATATGCTATAAAAAACAATAAAATCAACTAACATAAACAATCTCAACTCTCAATAACAACTAAATCCAATAGAAGCTCAGATTCACAAATCAACTAAACTAGAGCAGTTCTATATAGGAATCAAAAGAAATTATTAAAACAAGCTATCAATTAATCAAATCTAATCAAGCAAACTTACTGAAAAACAACAAATAACAATATCACTGATGAGATCAATGAAACAGTTCCATATCATTTACTACTAAAATCAACAGTTAAACTAAAATAAAGCTAAAAATCAAGAGTTTACCAACTAAATTCCCCCTCAGCTAGAACAGAGGGGGTTCCCTTTGCTTGCCTGTCTTTTGACAGGCTGAGTGCTTCCCAATCTCACTCAAACTTGTCCAAATCTCCACAAATCTCAACTGTTGACTTTGTTTGACCAAAAAGGAACAAGTGATAATAGAAGAATTAAGAACTGAATTCTCACTTACAAAGATTGAAAAACTAAAATGAGCAATTACTAATGACAATACAACTTAATTAGAAGTTGCTTAACTAAAACTTATTTTTGATGATTTTATATTTTTATAGAAAACTATATGAACTACTTTAAAAACTAATTTGCAATGAAAGAGTTGATTAGATGATTTAAAATTGAGAAACTACTGAATATTTAAAGTAGAGTAAGCTGAAACAATAAGGTATAAAGCAATAAGCAGAATTGAATTAAAATAAGAAAACTGAATTCATTACAAGAAAGGATTACAATTGAAATAAGAGTAAACTACAAATCTAAAGAAAATTGGGCAGAGTTTGGCTACTCCAAACTTCACCACCTAAACAAGCTAAACTAATGCACTATATATAGGAGGGATGAGAGTTGAGCTCACGGATTGCCATGTTGGCAATCCGTGTGAGGTTGTGTTTGTTTAAGCATAATCAGAGCCGCTTGATCATGATCCTACTCCATCCCATCAATACTAACCCTTGGATTGAATCTTGTGACGTGGTTCCTCCAATGATTAATTGCCACGTGACATTCCTTGATATCTTGAGCTCTGACAAGTCCTGACATACTCTTACAGCTTCTAGAAACCCTTGGATATTACTCAATTACCCTTAATTGCTGTAATTTTGGAATGAGGGTAAATAGGGTTCATGTGGAACAGTGATTTCTGGGTATGTTGTGAATTGGGGGTAAAATTTGGGCGGGGTGTGTTTGGTTTGGGATTTTATTATAAAAAGTGTTTTGACCGGGTGTAATGAGGGTTGACCGGGGTGGGTTTTGTTGGATCGGATAAAAATGTGTTGGGCTGTTGTTTCTGTTTGGGCTTTGGTATTATTTTGTGGACTTGGATTTAGTTTTGTTATTGTTTTTGGGTTATGGGATAATAGCTTGGACCAGGCCTAGGAGAAATATAGATTTAGCTAAGTGTAGATAACAAATGTTAAGTTAAGGACTTAACTTGCAAAGCTTGGACTAAATTTGCAAAATCTCATCAAGGACCACTTATGTCACTTTTGATTATTCAAAGACCATTCTTTCCATATCTTCAAAAATAAGTCCAAGGGCTTTTTTCTCGGCTTTAAACTCTTTCCAAAATCTCGTGCTCATGTTGTCGTGTTTTCTGTGATTTTTCGTCCATTTCTCAAATATCCGTACCTGCACATGCAAAAACACAAAAACAAACATATTTGGCATTTATGGTCGGGTTTTTGGTCATTTTGGTCCGGTTTTAAGTCAAATAATAGTGAGTGAATAAGCACTCACCATTTGTCTTATCAACTTAATTGTAATTCCCAACACAAACATACTAATTGCATTAAAAATCATGCCTGAATGTACACATTGCATTAAACTAACAAATTTTGTAACCTTGAAAGCCCAAACAAACCCTAAAGCCTAAACCCTATATGGCAGTGAAGTCTGGGTTTATTTCCTTGTTCATCAGATGATGAGGCATTCAAAGCGCCAAAATCCTCCACTAAGCACAAAATATGTTTAGGGATATTGTACCTTTGTTTACATCCCATAAAGATAACCTCAACCACAATCAAAAGGCAAACCCTAACAGCATCCGACAAATCTAACCACCTTTTTTGCAAATTTCTCCTCCAAAAGTATATCAAAAAGCTCTTTCCCTTTGATATTGTACTTGTTCAGGCCGTTGGGTTCTTCAGGAAAGATACACTCACAAAAAGGAATATAGTCATCTTCATCTTCTGTGACTTTCCCAAATCTAAAGCCAGTAATTAAACAAAATTCTTTCCTTCCAAAGTACAACCAATTATCACCAATGTGGTAAATAATTAGGGGGGGGGGGGGGGGGGGGTAAGCATCAGTAATGTTCGGGACGTATACTTGATGTTGCAAAACAAAGTTCATCAAAAATGATTATCATTATCTGATTTGGGAAGATCTAACCATGGACCAAAACCAGTGCTTTTGAACAAGTTATAACGATTTGTATTTTTTTTCAACTTAATTTTTATTTTTGGAAGTAACTTAATCAAAGACCTAACATTTACCTTGAGATCAAAAAGCTGGTTAAAATTAGCCATCACAAAATGAATCGGTCAGGGTTACGGTTTGTTTATGGGAAGAAAAAAAAGTGTCATGGAGTCTACTTATATGACTGTGGGGACTGTTACAGATGATTCTTTAGATATGCATGATGTGGGAAATGTTTCGGATTTGCATAGTAATAAATTGCCATGTAAGGCCACTAGTGATGATGTGGGTATTGCTGGAATGCCGTGTTCGAATGTAAATGTGGACATACCTATTGGGGAACAATTTGAAAATTTAATTGCGAAAGCAGAGGTTACAAGGTTGAAACACCTATTGTTGATATTAGTACACTTGATGGTCCGCATGTTATGGAGCAATCCAAAGTTAACGAACCTGTGATACTGAACAAAGAGGGTGCATCTGCTGATGTGCATGATGTGGATCAGGCTAATGCGAGTGGTTTTGATAGTAAGATAGGTAATGAGAAGGAGCAGGCTGCAAATGCTAGTGATGTTAGTATTAATGCTACTGTGCAGAGTAGTAAGGAACCTATTTCATATGCTAGTGCTATTTTGCCAAGAGGAAGTGCAAAGCTCATTTTCGTGCATCGGAGTCTGAAAATAAATGTGAAGCAGCAGAGCTTTCTATTCCAGTTAAGGTGGTTGAAGAGATTAGTAATCGGTTTGGACACACTCTATATGGCTATTTTATTGGAAAACGACTTACGTTAACGGTTGTGGAGTTTTATGTAAAGAATGCGTGGGCTAAATTCGGGCTTAATAAGGTTATGATGAACGCCAAAGGATTATTTTTCTTCAAGTTTGATACTTTAAAAGGCCTTGAAGATGTTCTTGAAGAGGGACCATGGATGATCCAAAATATTCCCATAATCCTTAAACGTAGAAGATGAACACCAATCTTTTGAAGGAGGATCTTACTAACATCCCGGTTTGGGTAAAGCTTCATGATGTTCCTATGGCTGCGTTTTTAGAAGATGGTCTTAGCCTTATCACGACAAAACTTGGTAAGCCTTTAATGCTCTACTCTTTTACTAGTACGATGTGCATGGAATCTTGGGGTCGATGTAGTTTTGCTCATTGTTTAATTAAGGTTAAAGTAAATGAGGTGTTGAAGGAAAGTATTACAGTGGCTATAACATTACTTGATGGTGAGGGCTTCGCCATTGAAAAGGTGCGGGTTGAATACGAATAGAAACAGCCTAGGTGTGACTTTTTTTTTGAACGGCGGGTTAGTTGTTAGATGTTAGTTGTTAGTTATTGGCTCGAGTTAGTGTCGCATCCTCGGGCAGAGATACCAACCGCGAGCCTTTCCTTAGGGGACAACCCCACTCCTATTCTCGATTCGCCTGATATCATTAGAGCTTGTGGTTCCCAAGTGAGGACTTCCCGGTCGGTCACCCAAACCAGTACTACTCTCACTTGGGCTCGCTTAACTACTTAAGCCTTTACCACTAGACCACAAGCCTCATGATCGCCTAGGTGTGACTTATGTATGGTTTTTGGACACACTAGTGATTCTTGTTTAAAAAAGGTCCTTATCTCAGCCCCTAATGTTGAGAAAACAATTGATGGATTTCAAAAGGTTGGTAAGCGTCAAAGTGATAAATCTGGTGGTTCGAAAGGAGGTGGTAAAATGGGTATTTCTGTTGGTACTGAGGTTCAATATATTCCCAAAAGTGTACTCTAATTCTTCTAATGTGTCTACTTCTAAAAGTGGAAATACAAAAGCAAATTCTACTAGCAAGGTTAAGTCAATTGTGTCTAATAAAGGCAAGGAAGTTCTTGGTTCGACACCTAATAATATGGTCAACACTTCTAACAAGTATGATGTATTATCTGAAGAATTTGGTAATGTTTTTGATGATATTAACGTGGATGACAAGGCTTCATGTTCGAGCAAGATTCGTGTAGAAGTAGATACGGGTAGTAATAGAGGTGGGGACTCATTTGTGGAAGTGGGCAAGGATAGTGAGGATGAAGTATACGAGAACTACAATGACATTGCAACCTATATGATTTCATCAAATTCAAAGGCTTATGCGGGTCCTATGGGAGACTTCAAGGTGCAAGGTTGCAAAAAGAAGTAGTTAGTTGTAATTTTGTTTATGGCATGTCATAAACAATTCTTGTTTTTGCGTAAGCTAGTTGTTAGCATTGTTAGAGTAAGTTTGATGCACATGTGGTGTGTTTGTTTAGCCTTAACCGGGCTATGATGTGGGAGTCACCCACATCCTTGTACTTCAATATATATATATATATATATATATATATATATATATATATTGGTGTAATATATTTTACCGGGTGGAAGACCATTTACCCAAAAAAAGAAGTGTTAGGGTTGTCTAGTGTGATTTCTGAAAAAGATATGTTACGTAAATAAGATGAAGTGTATGTGTGATTTTTTGTTAAGAAGATGTATGTTTGATTAGGGGAAGAAGAAGTAAGGAGTTGTTGTTTTTTTTTTTTTTTTTTTTTTTTTTTTTTTTTTTTTTTTTTTTTACATTTGAATTGGTGTAAGTTTGAAAATTGTGTATTTGTGTACACAATAGGAAGAAAAATACGTATTTTATTAAAGTGAAAGATAAAAGTACACTATTCTACCAAGAGTCACCCAACATATTAAATGTAAGTCACCCAAAAGACAAGTGGAACAACTGTACTTTAATATTTTATTAATTTTTTAAGTTACATTTTTTCCACTAAACAACAAAAATTGGGTTGCCCAAGGTACATGTCATCTCGACAAAACAGTGGTAGCCCAAAGTACACCTAGGGGACAAGTCTTATACATAGCTTACACATTTGTACTTTGTGTACTTATAAAAGTGGACACGTGTTATAATATTAAGTTGGTAGCCCAATTCCAAAGTCGCGTAGGTCTATTTAGGGGAAAAAGAATTTTCTGGTCTAGAAAAGGGACTGACGTGGGGCAACTGGGCTACTTTTAAAATTTTATCTTTTAAACTGAGGAAACTATGAACTATTTACTTCTTTTTCAGCAAAAGATATCTATTTTCAGTTTTATACGGAACTAGATAGAATATATCATTAATGAAAATTAAGATATTTAAGGGTGTGATTTATTTTTATATTTTTTCTGAGTTTAGGCCGGCCTTTGGTGTCCATTCTTTTAAAGCAAACATTCTTGTAGAGCTGGGTAGGCGAAAGCTTAAAATAAATCTAGGTTTCTATTCCATCATTTCGTGTTTGTAAATAAATAGTAAAACATCACATGAAGTACGAGAAGATCGACATCCAATCAAAAATGAAAGTCAAGTTAAGTTTGCTCGTAAAGAGGTCTATCACAATTCACAAGTCACCTTGTTCTTAAGTTAAAGCTTAATAATACTAATAATATATGTGTTCAACTGGAAGTATAAGTTGTTTAAGTCCATTTCAGTAGATAGCCTAGTACCTTGATGGCTTGTAACTTGTTTACTTTGTTTCTCATTGTTATTATGCAGTAGGCCTTTGTTTGGTAACTGTTATGGTGCACTGAGTAGACAATGTTAATGGTATGATGCTCATCAAAATGTAAGTTTTCTGTTGAGTGGGTAAATGGACTTGGTGGGTAACATATGTTGCTTGGAATAGTGGAAAGTGAAAGATGAACCTACTTGGTCAAAGCTATATGTTACCAAAGGAGGCTAAGAGGGATCTCAAATAGGGTGTGTGTTCCTAGATAGTGATGTCTTTTAGTTATCTAAAATGAAAATGTAGTATCTGGTATAACCCCTATTTGGAGAGGTTGGGTGGCTATAGCTTGCATATTGATGCCTAACCTTTTCATTCCTTGATCATTGTGGATGATGGTTGAATGGTCTTTGTGTGGGTTGATTAGGAAATGTAGATATGGAGCTATGGTCTTGGTGCATTAAAGGTGTATTCAGAGTTGTGTGTTGCGTTGTTAAATAGACTGTATGAAGTTGTCCACTATCTTTGTTTTGAGTTGTATCAGACTTAGTAGGAAGCTTATCATAGATGTATGCTTTAGTTATATCTGATATGTGACAAGCTTGTATATTTGTCTCTGTTTATTGAATGGGCATGTTTATTTCAGTGTGTATTTTTCCTCAATTGTTGTAAGTCATTTTGATAATATAGAATTCAGACACACACGTGTTATGATATTGAAATTTGTGAACATCCTTATTAAATGATGTGACGTCTCAACTTAGAATTTTATTGGATGCAAAAAATCTGACGTGATAACGCAATCCTACCAAAAGAAATGAGAGCTTCACATTGTCTAGGTTTAAACCCGTAAATTAGTTGATTGGCCGAAAACTATTAAAAAAAGTCATATAATAAATTAGAATATAAAAAATAAAGATAATGCACAAAAGAAGGAATATACGAATAATATAATAATAATAATAAAAACAAACGTGATTCATATTGTCATTTAAACTTGATTCATATTGTCCTTTTTAAATCATCATCCCTATAAATGTTTCTCTAAGAAATAGAATTAAGATAAAAACTTTATTCACTCAACCAACACCATGAGTTCATCAAGTAAGGATGAATGTGGGTTTGACTTCAATAGTCAAACTGAGTTTGCTAGTTGTAATTAGTAATACTAGTTGATGTTTTTTTAGTCAGATGATGTTTTATGGTATTATAGTAAAATTACAGTTACATTTTATAAAAATGAGCTAGTATGAAGGTTGATCATTTTGATACAATGGATAAAGAATGTTCTTTTAGCTTTTATGTTGTACTAAAAACTGTTTTTGGAAACCATATAAACTTTGTTCAATTCGAATTATGAAAAAAAAAAAAAAAAAGGTTGTGGCTAGTTCAAGTATGTTTTCGGTTGTGTAACGTGCTTACCTGGTATAATGTTTTCAGGTTGCACAATCTTTTGTTTTGTGCTACTTTTTATCGGGTGTTCTGCGAGGAGACTCTATCCGCTTCCAAGTGAGAATGGAAGTACGAAAAAGCCCTTACAAACTTTTCGTCCATTTAACGTTGCACATCGAGGTTCAAGTGGAGTAATCCCAGAAGAAACTATTCCTGCGTATCTGGTACATTTTTTTTAAACTACTTCCATCCCAGAGAAAGACTTATTTATGTTCAAAACATGTTGATGTAAATGTTTTAGTTCAGTTTACCAATGCTGTGGTATCTTTATGATAGAGAAATTTATTATGGAAATGTATAAGGGGGTGTTTAGATTTGTGTTTTAGAACTGATTACATCATTATAGCAACTTCAAGTCGGAATCGCTTAGGTTAAACTAAACATACCTGTTTACCCCTTATGACATAACAAAAACGAATTCATTTACTTCACAGAATGTGCTTTTGGTTATTTAATTTTAATGTCATAAATAATAAGATTTCGCATTTGATATCTGATTAGTACAACTTCAAGTGCCTTATTTTCTCGAAACGGTTAAATGGTCTAAGTTTCGGGTATTTTTGCTTTTTACAGAGAGCAATTGAAGAAGGCGCTGACTTCATTGAAACAGATATATTATCTAGCAAAGACGGTGTTCTTATGTGCTTCCATGATGTTACACTCGATGATACAACTGATGTTGCAGAACATAAGGAATTTGCAGATCGAGTGAAGACCTATGAAGTTGAAGGAGCTAATACAACTGGACTTTTTATATGTATGCTCGGTTTCCCAGAATTTGGAAATAAAATTTGATTTACATATCATCATCATGTAAATGATTTACTAATTACTTTTAACTATTGCAGTTGATTTTACATTGAAAGAACTGAAAACTTTGAGAACAAAGCAGAGGTTTGAGTCCCGTGATCAGCAATATAATGGTTAGTTTCCTTTTTTTTTTTTTTTTTTTTTTTTTTTTTTTTTTATTATTATTATTATTATTATTATTTTTTTAAGGCAATAGATTAAAAGAAACACAAGGCCACACAGGCCACAACAACAAATGTGACTAATCCGCTCCCACAGACCGGGAGGAGCTCAACAAACAAAAGCAACTACCAACAAGGCCAATGGGAAAACTAACGAGATGCTAGGAAAAAAAACCCCAAGACCTCTAACCAAAATCAATAAGAATGTGCTTCACTAACCATATTGCTACATACTAGAAAACACATAAGCTGCTCATACTCGCCACTCCAGCAATGCCAAAATATCTGCTACACGACCTCGACCAATTTACACATTTATGCCTACACCTCGTCCGCGAAGAATCCCCACACAAACCAGGACACATCAGCCACTGCTCCCATAATATATGACTTTTCGGTGACCTCCTTTTGATCCATTCGTAACTTCTCACTTTAACATCTTGGACAACATTTTCAACCGACTCTACCTTTTTTTCCAAAAACACAACAATTTCTATTCCTCCATATGAAATACCCGGTTATCCACACAACTGCTTCCCACAAAACCTTGCTTTTCGAAGAAACCAAATGACCACCCTCATGACGCAACATTTCACTAGTAGTAAACGAATCCACAACCCCACAGCTCCACCATTCAAAAATTTTTGACCATATTCTCATAGACTTGTTGCATTATTGAAGGTGTTTGAATCTTACATTTTATTTTTCTAACCACTTGTAGCCAAAGCTATGTTTGCATGATTGAAGGTGTTTGGATTTGTGCTCCAAAATTGAATAATAAGTTTTTATGCTGTTTTAAACAAATTGTGCTTCTGATTATTTAAGACTCAAATAACTATTCATAGCTCGAGTTTCTTAGGGTAGTATAAATGGCGTCTTTACCCCTCTAATAAACTAATCTGAGAGGCTTTTACTCTTTCATAAGGGGATCTTCGATACTTTTATTACAAAAGTGTCATTTGTTCATATTTTTTTGTTTTTGTTTCTTGTTATGATTAATTTGTACTGTAACACATAATCACTTTCATGGGACACATCCAAACACCCCTTACTAGTTTATCCACCATATATATGATTGTGTACATTCAGTTTTTAACATATCAATTTGTGTTTAACGGGTATCAACAGGAAAGTATCCTCTGATTACATTTGAAGAGTACATTCAAATTGCAATCGATGCACCACGAGTTGTTGGAATATATCCAGAAATAAAAAATCCTGTATTGATGAACCAGCATGTAAGTTACAGTCTCAACTTTTACTTTTGCATGTCTAATCATAAAACCATGTTCATTGAATTAGACATGCATTTCAGGTAAAATGGCCAAAGGGGAAGAGATTTGAAGACGTTTTCGTGGAAACCTTAAAAAAATACGGGTATAAAGGTTCGTATTTGACAAAGGAATGGTTGAGACAGCCGTGTTTTATTCAGTCATTTGCACCATCGTCACTCGTTCACATCCACAACAAAACTGATCTACCAAAGATCTTCTTAATTTATGATGTGAATGTTACGACCCAAGACACAAATCAGGTAGAGGAAAATGTATCTGTAACATATTCTGTCATTGTTTAGAATGATCATCTTTGAATAATCAATTTCATATCAACGGCAAGATATGATTATTTTAGGATCCAAACTCTCCCAATATAAATTACTTATATATCTCTTCTTCAAACCAATAAAATTCTATTTTGCGTCCATAAAGAGTACTTCTTTTCCCCAAAATGATTAGAATTTATTAATTTATTTTCTTATTACAACTCTAGCAACATAAAAATATCCAATACTATTTTCTACGACCCTTTGTATTACAATTGGTTCACTTTCAGAATGAATATCCAAACACACTCAAAACTAGCATGACGTGTTTTGCCTTGGCTTTTACTAAGTTGAATTCTTTTCCATTTGTAGACATATGCAGAAATCACTTCAGATCATTACTTTGATTATATCAAGGAATACGTTGTCGGAATTGGTCCATTGAAAGATACTATTGTTCCTGTAAAAGATAACTACACCCTAACACCGACTGATTTTGTTGCCAGAGCTCACACTCATAACTTACAGGTACATTAGACTTCGTTTGACTTTGAGGTCTAGCCATCACATTCAAAAATGCAAATCATATGCAGATGTCGTTACTAGTTCATAAAACAAAAGTTTTTCCCATCTGTAAACTGTTTGAAATTTCATTTGAACCTTTGATGTTTTCTTATATTAGTATAAATTTAGTACTAAACCGGAATTTTATTTTTGTATGTTTGACCTTTAATGATCAAAACTAAACCTCTTTGACTATTGACTTGCAGGTGCACCCCTACACATTCCGCAATGAAAACAAGTACTTGCATTTCAACTTCAGTGTAGACCCTTATATGGAATACGATTACTGGATAAACACAATTGGGGTTGATGGCCTTTTTACCGACTTCACTGGTAGCCTTCACCATTACCAGGAGTGGACCTCTCAATCTCCTACTTAGCATTCTTTTACATATAATTATTTTCAGGTGTGTTTTCTTAAACATTATTGATTAGTAAAACAAATTAGTTTGTGATCTTGTAAAGGAATTCACGGGTTTGTGAAATTAATACCGGTTTATGCTTGGAACCGACACTTGCCTGAACCCGGCTATTTACATAGTAAAATGTTTTGTTTGTAAACTTCCAGGTATTTAAAAGGTGTTTTTATGACAAATTCATGGGTTTTGTTAGATTACCGTTGTACCCTTGCCAGTTCAACTGGACAGAATCTAGTTACTAGGATTGTCTTTCTAGATGGGGAAATTTTGAATCAGTGGTAGTTGAGAAGTAGGAAGTTAAGAAGCATAAACAAAACAGAAAAGCTTATGAGTTGGTGTTACTTAACAATCTCCTAATCTTTATGTCATTCTTTTGATTTTTCGACATAAATATATTGACAACAATCTCCCTACATAAACTCGGCTTTCATTAACCTGAAGTAGAAAAATGGCTGGCAGTGCAGACCTTAGTGCTATTACATCAAAAACAGACGAACAACATATTGTCAGGAGGCCACGAGGCAGACCGGCAGGCTCAAAAAACAAGCCCAAACCACCTATCATCATCACCCGAGACAGTGCCAACACCCTTAGGGCCCACGCCATGGAGGTTAGCCCAGGGTGCGATATTGGTGAGAGCTTAGCCTCTTTTGCTAGAAGGAAGCAACAAGGGATATGGGTGCTAAGTGCCACTGGGTGTGTAAGCAATGTCATGTTGCGTCAACCATCCCCGTCATCCGGTGGGCCTGGTTCAGGACCTGTGGTTACCCTTCACGGTCGATTCGAGATTTTATCGTTGGTTGGTTCTGTATTGCCGCCACCCGCTCCACCAGGTGTTGCTGGGTTAGCTATATATTTAGTGGGCCCACAGGGTCAAGTCGTGGGTGGGTCCATTGCGGGCCCACTCATGGCCTCCGGACCCGTGGTGATCATGGCTGCTACTTTTATGAATGCTACTTTTGATAGGTTGCCAATTGACAAGGAGGAAGCAGTTGTGGCTGCTGCTACACATGATCAGCATCACCATCGTGTTATGGGTGTGCCAGATATCTATGGGGCGCCACAAAACCTGTTTTCTAATGCTACAGTTCCTCCTGATGTTTATACTTGGTCAACGGCTCGGCCACTGTCAAAGGCATGAGTCATGACATTGGTTTAGTAAGCTATCAAACATAAAAGGCTGCCAAAATAATATTTCAACATTAAGGATACTTTGGCATGCGTTCTAATACAGAATAATGTCAAGCGTATAAATTAGTAAAACTAAGAAAAATATATTTTCTAACGCTTCTTTTAAATAAAATAAAAAAACATATTAGTGATTGTTCGATATATGTATGATTTCCTATCTTAAGCTAAATCCCGAGGCCCCGTTAAGCTGAAGTTCAGGAATTCGATAACTAGGTGTTGTGCAAGCTCAGATTGTATTAGTTAGGATCCGGAAGCGATTTGTTACATTAATTCCCTGTTTGAATGTTTAATATGTAAACTCTTATTTGTGAAATGATCAGGAGAATATGGTTCATTTAGTTATTAAATTCATTTCTTAGGTCATTTCAAACACTGTGATGTTCATTTTATGTTACCAGCACTTGATGTTTTTATAGTATATGTTCTTGATTTATGTACAAAATCGTCATGTGTTTAAATTATGAGATCAGGCAGAAGTATGTGTGCATTTTGGTAACACATGTAATATGTCAGTGTGGATAAAGAAGTTTTTATGCACATACTGTACAGTCTGGATAAAGAAGTATGTGTATGCACATACTGTGTTGTCCAATTCCTAACAAGTGAATGTAGAGGTATACTAGACCATTCAATAAAAATAGTGTGTTGAAGCGCTTTTTTTTTTTTTTTTTTTTTTTTTTTTTTTTTTTTGTTGTTGTTGTTGTTGTTGGTTCAAAATATATATATATATATATATATATATATATATATATATATATATATATATATATATATTTTTATTAAAAGGCGAAAGAATAGCTGCGTTTGTTAGAAAATTTTGGGTAAATAATAGCTCACCATTTCTTTCTAAAGTCCTAAACGTACAGCATAATTTTAACCTCAATGAAGTGATCCTAATATTGGCAAGTTCGAGATTCCTGTGGAAACAATTATTAAAATAAGTTATCTTCATTCAGACCATTTTTAGAAAAATTAGCACTTAGAAAAATACACATCCACACACATACGAAATAGCCATGGAAGTAAGAAAGAGCTTACACATGAATACTGGTGAAGGAGAATCAAGTTATGCCAACAATTCATTTCTTCAGGTTTTGTTTACTAAAACTATAAATAAAAAAAATTTGTGAACATGTATAGCATAGCATAAACTCATATATATTTCTCAACTCTCAAGTGCTATATATGTTGTTATTTGCTCTCCAGGAAACTGTGATATTAAAAACACTACCTGTTCTCAAGCATACAATCAAGGATTTGTTTAGTCATGATCTCGTGTTCGGTCAGTGTTTCAGGATAGCAGATCTAGGGTGTTCCTCTAGCAAAAATACACTATTAGTTGCATTCAACATTATAAATATAGTAGATGAGGCATGCAAGGAAAATGACCGCGAAGCACCACAATTTGAAGTATGTTTAAATGACCTCTATGGAAATGATTTCAATACCATTTTCAAATTGCTAGCGGATTTTTATGCCAAGCTTAAGAAGGAGAAAGGAGAAAATTTTGGGCCTTGTTTTGTTTCGGCTGTTCCAGATTCTTTCTACGGCAGACTCTTTCCAGACCAAAGTTTGCACCTTGTTCACTCCTCTTATTCCCTTCACTGGCTTTCTCAGGTTTTTGCATAATAGGCTAACAACCAACTTTTTAGCAGTGCATATATTTTAAAACAGAAGTATTTTTGGTTACATTAAAGACCGTCATTCTTTTACATTTGTCTCGCTTTGGTCGCACTTTCTTTTTTGAATATCGAGCCTTCAGACGTTAGCTTTTTTGCTTTCTATCTGGTTCATTTTTTTTTTTTGGGTAAAAGGGTTTAAAATCTGGTTCAGTTTGTAACCAAAAGATCAGCGCTAAAAAGTGATAATTTACTACTGGTATATAAAATTGTTTGATCTATATATGAAAACGTTAAATTTATAAATGTGATTAGACTATGATTAAAAAAAAAATCACAAACTGAGTCACACCGACACCTAACCATATTTTCGTTTTATTATAATATAATGGAACAAGTTAGATGAAAAAGTAAGTTTGTATTTATGCAAAT
The DNA here is from genome assembly GCA_030686995.1 of Artemisia argyi. Classification (NCBI taxonomy): domain Eukaryota; kingdom Viridiplantae; phylum Streptophyta; class Magnoliopsida; order Asterales; family Asteraceae; genus Artemisia; species Artemisia argyi. The sequence goes on along the minus strand of CM060700.1, from coordinate 42,437,554 downwards.
AAGTCTTGCAATATCTAACTAATTATTAAGATTAACTATACTCTTGTCCTTGTGATATGCTAATAGGTGCCCGAAGGCCTTGAAGACAACAGATTAAATATATACTTGGGGAAAACAAGTCCTCTAAATGTGTTCCAAGCCTATGAAAAGCAATTTTATACGAACTTCACAATGTTTTTACAAATGCGCTCTAAGGAGATAGTACATGGTGGACACATGGTCTTAGCATTACTTTGTCGGAGTATGGCTGATTCGACTAGTAATGATTCTGGTTATAAATGGAAGCTACTTGCACAAACGCTTGTCGACATGGTTGAAGAGGTATGCTTTTTTTCTTTTTGAGTTATTTCTAGAAAACGGGTAGAAAAGGAAAATATCACAGTATTAGGAAAATGGGATAGTTTTTTTATTAGTGATAATTCCAAAAATGCTCCGATTGCCCAAGTGTTGAGACTATTTAGACCTAAACTTTTGTGTTTCCCTATCTACCCCAGTTGCCTTGGCAACTCAAAATTAGCCGACCATATGACGCCAAGTGTCCGACATGAGGGCCACCAAGTACAACTGTTGCCCAAAAAGTACACAAGTTGCCATATCTTGTAATCCGTAAAGTCACATTTGTCACTTGCATATTTTAGTTGCCCAAAAAGTACTGGTTGCCCTGGGATAGATAAGGAAACACAAAAGTTTATGTCTAAGTAGTCTCATCACTTGGGCAATCGGGGCATTTTTGGAATTATCCCTTTTTATTATGATTAACAACTATAAATTGATTGGCTAATTGGTGAATGTTTTAGTTTTTAGGATTGTATGATCGCTTAAAAACATTATAGAAAAAACTACAGCTTGCAGCTACACCTAGAATCTTGCTTCGTCGAATAGTAGCCTATTCTGATTGGCTTAATCGAATAATCCTTTATGCTCTAATAAACACCACAGGGCCTGGTCCAAGAATCGGATGTTATCTCATTCAACATGCCATTATATTTTCCATGTGAGGATGAAGTGAGGAACATTATTCTTAACGAAGGATCATTCTCAATTAATAAACTGGATGTTTTCCAAGGTAACTGGGATCCATATGACACAGATAACACAAATATGAAAGATTCAAGTGAGGCCAGCCAAATACACGGGAAAAATGCAGCAAATGTGGTGAGAGCTGTTTCAGAACCGTTATTGACATCTCATTTTGGTAATTCCGTTGTTAAGGAGGTATTTATGAGGTATGGAAAATATGTGGCCGAACATCTAGCTAAGAAGAAAACAAGATACTATAATCTAGTTGTTTCATTGACCAAATTATAAACAATCCGGCTGGTTGTGAAGCTGCGATTCAGGTTTTCCATTTATATGAATTCAAAATAGATCCAACAATCTCTATTAGTATCAATGTTTGTTCAATGTATCATTTGGGTCGGTATGTTGCAACCCTGCAAGTGTATCTCATCCATGGATCTTTTGATCCTATTTATTATATTGTTATTTTCTCGAAATAAAAAAAAAAAAAAAAAAAAAAAAAAAAAAAAAAAAGCAATATCTTTTACTAACGACATTGTTACAGGTCCTGCATATGTGATAGTACATAGCGTTACGCCGTGACCAGCTTAATTAAGAACTGACTGCAATTTACTTGGTACTCACTTAAGAAGAGGTGCCTCTTTGGTATAAATGGTGATATATAACCATGTGAAATATTATAATAAAGGTAGAAAGATGGGTGTGTTGGTTTCGGAAACAGGTTAAAACACGTCAAGTTAAAATGGGTCATTTTTTAGTACAGGTCTAGATGGGCTGGGTGAGGTTGGAATATTTACAGTGGCATGATCACACCATTAAGACACTGCAGGCTACTACTTGAGATACGAGTATCTTTTTATGTAGTAGCTTACATGTCATCTGCAACAGTTCTATTACGCTTTGAGATGGTGACATGGTGTCACTACTGACTTCCCTCTAAATGCTTACTTGATATGCCGTTTTGGTTGCGTTCCTTATTGACATGATTATATGTTATAATATGTGCAATGTGGGCATCCATGACAAACCATGCATGTGTTGTCTTGGATTATGGTTATTTGGTTTATAGATTTCATGCTTATTAATTATGCTTATTATGCTTATTATAATTGATATGTTTTTAGTAAATATTATGTCTATAAAGATTACTAAAATTTAATTAATTATAAAATTAGGGAAGACCCTATTACAAATCGTGTAAAATCAATTGTGTGTTTTAAATTGATTTAATTTGCAGGTCCATTATTGTTGTTGTTTGTTTATTTTATTTAAATTACTTTTGTTTTTATATGTTGAGTGACATGATAGTAAGCAAAGGGTAATTTCATAAATAAAATATTAAACAGACTTAATAATTGTGAAATCTTATTTTGAGCTTACAAAAAATCTTAAACTTTTGATTGATTGATCGCGACTGTATTAAGTGGTTGGAAGGTGAGACTAATTTTGACAAACTATTAAAGTGGGTATAAGGTTGGTTTCGCATTAAATTGCGGCCTTAGATAACCTCCATTCTGGCTTAACGCTCGCCTGTGAGTCAAAATTTAGTTTTATCCAACAACCATGTTAACTACGAAGCACTTAAGGCAAAGTTGTAAGTTTCTCAACGCCTCAATCAAAACTTTGGAGATTTAAGCTCGTAAAGAAACTAATGTGTAAAAGTTTTTACATGAAACATATGCTACAAGATGAATGCATGACATCTTTGTACATATATTTTGATTACACACATCAAATTTACTACCCTTAAATTTAAGTTATATGCCATCCAATGAAACGGAAACACCTAAAATTGGGTCTACGTCAGGGCGTAACCTGGCTAGATTGCAATGGAAGGGCAAATTACATGATTTCATCACTAGCAGATCAACTGGTGTGGTGGAATTATGTAAGTTTGTTGTTTCTTAAGTTGGTTAACTTAATTGAGTTGATAGTGGGACTGATCACTCAAGGCATAAGAAGATGGGGATAAAACATGCTTACATTGCAACTGCGGTTGGAAAATATGTAAATCCCATCGATTCTAGGAATTGCAATTGAATATTGGCAATTGAGGTTCGACTCGTTCCTTATTGAATACCGTCATCACTAGCAGATCAACTGATGTGATGAACCTATGTCAATTTGGATCCTAGTTTTTCAGTGAAAATTAAATGGTTATATGATTATGAACCATGGGTATTTAATTTTCTTGAAAATTTTATTATCGAAAATACTAAAATTGAATTTTGTAATTCTTTTTGATGTATTAATGCAACATTAAAACCGTAAACGTGGTTTGGTCTTAAATTGGTAAATTGATCTAATTATGCTTTCAAACATAATGTTTGATTGAGAAAATTTTACCGAAATGATAGAAAGTCTATTTTCCATGAGAGAAGAATAAGACTCAATCCTATTCCTTTTCATGATTGAGAAAGGTATGATAGGAACATTAGAATAAGACTCAATCCTAAGTCTATTTTCCATGAGAGAAGAATAAGACTCAATCCTATTCCTTTTCATGATTGGGAAAGGTATGATAGGAACATTAGAATTGTCTACATTCTAATATATAACTCATAGCAATCTTTTATACTTAAATGTATTGCACATCCTATTTTCCATAAGAAATTTCATTACCCTAATTTGGTGAATGAATTCTTCTATAACAAACATGACATTTGGTTAACTGGAATATATGAGTTATTAAAAGCTAGACAGATTACCGCAAAATTGGTAAAAGGCAAGCTAGAATCTTTTATCTAGTTGTTGTGCTTTAAAGGTGCTACATACCATTATGGAGATGGTAGGCCTATTAAGGAAGAATCTGCATGCCCAAAATTCTTCAAGTTAATATCATGATGGATAATCCATCATATACATAGTAGAATACACATTTTAGAACCTGAGTAATTATTACGTATGGGTTTTTCTAAGTGTGTAGGAAAGTAAAAACAAACAAATTGTTTTCACTGGTTTTGAAACACGTACAATGTTGTCAAATCCAGTGGAAGCGTTGTGTTGTGTTACTGAATATGGAGTTATTGTTATGTTCTCTAATTCAGTGGGAGCTACAAGATTTAATTTCTGTGTAGTAGCCCAGATTATCTTCAAGATAATTACTTTCCAATTGTAGACACTCATGTTCTTAGGATAGCCATATGCGTTTCCTGACAAGAACAAAGTAGTCCTACATCTACTTATGACACAAATCATATTGAGTCACATAAACAAACGTATGTTGTGTTGTTTATATACTACATGATATTGTTCAATGCACAAGTGGGAGAATTGTTTATTGTGTGCAAAGGAACAATACATAGAAATATGATTATAGGATTCTCTTAATTGCAAGGTAAGAGATCTATGTTCTAATAGGACTTATACATTTAATATGTAAGGGTATCTTATGTAGAACATGTGTCAAGTTTATTATAAAGACTACTTTTATGTCTTATGATATTCAAATTAAAAGAAACACTTGAATTTACAATTTACCTCAGGGTGTAACCTGGCTAGATTGCAATGGAAAGGTAAACTACATGATTTCATTACTAGCAGATCAACTGATGTGATGAAATTATGTGAGCTTATAGTTTCTTAAGATTGGATAATTCATAAAATGACATAAACATATGGAGTAGTAAATTAACTTGAAATTACTATTGAAACCAAATGGTGGTGTTCACAAATACTTTAGTTATATATGTTTATATTTTCTTATAAATATAAAGTCTTTTAACTATTACAAGACTTATAATAAAGTAAAATGTTAACTTTTTATGTTTTAAACAAGAAATCATTGAGTTGATCAATGATTAATAACGTATAGTGGAAATATAACAGGTTATGTCTTCTTAAGACATGAACATGAAGTGACTTGTTCAAAAAGTACTTATGTTATATAGCATGCAATTGGCTTGGAAACTCTATTGTACCATTAAGATTGACTTAGTTGGTAAATAGGTAAGTCAAAAGGAGTATAAGTTTATCTTACATATTGTTAGTTTGTCTCACAATATTAGTTCTAATGAAACATCACAAGTTGGTGGTGTGTTCAGTTAGGAAAATCAAACTCTTGTTATATTGTTTGATTAAAAGATAAACATGACTTCTTTTCTTCCAAAAGTTATCAAGGTTAGAAATTGAGTATGAATTAAATATACTCAATAAGACTCCAACCTAGAAGATTAAATAAGACATTATGAAATGTGATGAATCACATTAAAGTCTTAAAATGAAGTCCTGATTTTGTTAATAAGTAGTTTTAACAAACAAGAGTCAGGAACTGTAAAATGTTTTTGTAATATCTCAAAAGAGAACGATTAAGTGTTGCTCAACTTGCTAAAGTATTTATAGATAAATTACTAAAGGCAAGTGGGAGTTTTATCTTGAAAAGATAAAATTATAAGATACATAATCTTCTAAAACCACGCTAGTGAAAATCATGATGAGGCTTGAAATGTAAAGGTTAAACCTCAACATTATGAAATTTTCATTCATAGATCCGCAGGGATGTTTCAGATATTTGATTGATATGCTGAGAAATATGAATTACAGGATCAAAGTAAGCATGTTAATCATAATTACGCAATATGAATTACAGGATCAAAGTAAGTCTGTTAATCATAATTACGCATTTACTAATTATGGTAAATTGCTCATACTATGAATGATAAAATGATGTCCATAAAGATAAGTCAACTTTGAAAACTTGGTTTATCTTAATGAGTTTCTTCAAGAGAAGGAAAACTCTAGAGGTTTAAATCTTCATGTAATGAATCATATGGACAAAATTGTATACATATTTTAATGTATGTCTTATGACAAGATTATTAATCATACTTAAGTAATTAACTATGATTGAATACTCTTTCATAAGCACATTAAAAATACAAAGATGGTAATTGTCATATTCATTTTTATGAATATGGAATTTGACAATGGATTATAAAGCTCTTTCTTGTATAATTACTTAAGCGAAGACGATAAGTAATTAAGAGTTTATGAATTCATGTAATCTTTGAAAGTATACAAAATGCAAGAATCCAAGTGTGGATAAATGCATGCATCAAGGAGATAAATCTTGTGTTTAAATATTAAATCCATGTTTGATTTATAATTTAAAATAAGATAACTCCTAAGTAATTCTGAAAGCTAGTGGGAGTATTATGTTTACTTACTTAAATCATATATGTTGTATAAACATATAGGAAGTAACATTCTATATAAGTTAAGTGTTAAGTCATAACTTGGAATGAAACTTTACTTGAAAGATTTAATAAGTAAAACATACAACCTTGAATATATGTTTATTGATGTAAACATGTGCGGTAAATGAATCTAATAGAACATGATATATCATTTAGAAAGTTTAAATGGATATGTAGTACATGAATGAAATTTAAGTTGGACACAAGAATTTTTCATGTACATCATGTTGTTGTTATACCATGCTTTAATAAAAGATGATTTGACAACATTGATATCTAATTGAAAGATATTAGATAAGTTGTGTAATGAATATTCCAAAAGGAATATATTTGGATATAGAATCACATCCTCAGCCTGGAACAATTTTTGGATTCTATAGATGAACAATTTGTCAATTGTCATAGCCTACAAACTTGGAAGTTTGGAAGGCATAAAACATTACACATTAAAGTTTACGGAAAAGAGCATATTGTTGTTTGCATATAATGATGCTAATTAAATTGAGATGACACTCAATACTAGTCATGGAAGGATATTATCCTTGTTAATAGCCATGTATACTAGTTATGCTTAACTAAAAGCATAGTTGCATTATACATTAAAGAATAAGAATACTTTAAACTTTAAAATGTTTGAAAGTTTAATTATCATAAATTAAGTGTTGAGGATGTCACACACTTTATGATGTATTATGTGGTTATATCAAATTATTTGAATGAACATATATAAGAACTTCACTAATTGAATTCTTGAAATAAGTATTCTCAAAATTCCGATAGATCAAAGTTAGTTGAATAATGCCTTGTCAACAAGTATCATTACTTGAGGCATAACTGTCAACAAGTATGATTGGTATTACTTGAGACAAAATTCATTAACGAGAATTTTCATGCATTGGTCTATTTAGTATTTGGATAAGGGATGTTAAACAATTATTATTTAATAATGAATTAAAGTACTGAGTACGTTTGTTTTCATTAATAATAGATTGTATCCCATATTTGCATGTTTAATCCATGAATAACTTATGTTATGTTATTATAAATAGTCCATTGCCAATTAATGATATGGGAGTATCATTGAACTAAGACAAATCTGAGTTTTGGTATAATATACTTAAAGTATATTGATGCGTAGACATGCCAAATTCACATGATATTCAATAAGTGAATAAATTGAATATAGGACTAAATCCCAATTACATGATTTACTTATGGATGTTGTCATTATAGTAAATCATGAATATTTATCCTCAGACATGAGATACCAGGTAACTACTGTGGATGTAGCTCATTTTCTGTGAGATAATCTAACGCTATCCGTAACTGGTAGTTATAAGGATTATTTTCAGAGGTGATGCAAAGTTCATAGGTTATGCTTGTAGTCAATACAGGATTTGGTTCCTTCAAATTTGTTTTGAAGTTCAATACTGTTTGGCCACTCGTAGGATTAACAAGATGTTTGCATGGCCATGCCCAAGGTCTATCTGGAATGCGTTCAGATGAATTGGTAATCTTGCTTGATCATAAATAACGAGAAACACTACTTAATTATGGAATGACTTCGATCCATATCCATATTAACATAGTATTAGAATCAAAAGGATAAGTATGATGATGAATCATCAAATGTGGTTTTTTCCAGGAAACCATACTCGTGATTGTTCTGGGGACATTGGCGTGTTATGCTAGACTAACCATTGTCATTATTACATTAATGTATATCCGAGTGGGAGCTGTTAATTTTAACGGATAAAAATTAATGAATATGTCCGGACTCGAACACGAGACTTCGGGATTGCACACATTACGTATGAGTTTCAATGAATTAATAATTATTATATTGAATTATGAATAATTATTAATTTCACAAACAAAACACGTAACGGTCGTTTGTAGTTAACGGTAATTGGACTAAATGATCGTTGGAGGAAAGATGAAGGACTGAACTTAAAATAGAGTTCAAGAAAAACATGGAATGGGCTTGTAAAACCCATGTTCGGCCGAACCCAACCCATTAGGGTGTAAGGTTTGTGTCTTGTGCTCCAAGATGTTGATTAGTATATAAACAAACCCCTTTGTTCATTCTAATCATCCCTTGGTTCACTTGCAAACCAAATCTCCTTCTCTTCTCTCCTCTTGAGTTAGAAATCGAACTACACCCTTATAGGGTTCCTACTAGATTTCTAAGCTCAAAACCATTCTTGTTTAGTTGATCAACTACACCCTTCTAGGGTTCCTTCGCGATCTTTTAAACATAGTGTTTGGTTTGTTTGTGAATTAAGAACCTAGCTTTTCTTATTGAAACGCTACTAATACGTGTGTTCAAGAACGAAGTGTTGGCATATTTTTGGTGATTGCCCTATTCGACTACACCATAGTCGATCCCCATTAAACCCGAATTAGGGTTTATAAGTTCTTGTTCAATTGATTTCTTGTTCTTGCTAGAAATCACAAAGGTACGCATCCTTTTATATTCGGTTAATTTAATTACTTGTATTTGATCTATTTCCGCTGCGTACTCTTTGATGTTTATGTGTTTATACTATTGTTATGATTCACATATTCCAAAACAAACTAGTAACAACTGTAATTCACATTGAATTCCAAGGGCTTTGTGGTTCGTACTCGAGAATTGGAATGGAAAATGCAAAGGTCTATTAGTATTGATGCAGTTTGGTTGATATTGAGGAATCTTTATCACTACTATTGAAGAATAGACGCTGTTTGGTTGCTGAAAACACTATATAATCCATGAGAATCTGTTTTATGTCACCCTATAATTTTACAATCTTTTTTATCCTAACCAAGAAATCTATGAGATAAAACATAAAAATCGAATATTATAACCACCTAACACAAATACTCCTGTCAATAATACTTGTAGTTTAGATACCAATCAACTAAAAAAATGCTCACATGCATGATTCATAGCTACTTCTGTGTATATAAGAACCCAAGAACATAGGATCTTCTCATATGACTTGGAAAAGCTAACAAGACCTCAGCTTTCACGGGATCATTGTAGCAACATTCAGCAGCCTTTCCCACGTCCATTTCAGGTAAGCCAACCTTAAGAAGCTCATTAACAATTTCTTGCATCTTCTGGTCACTCAAAAGTTTGAATTTATTAGCATTGATGCAAGCATTGATCGCAACACCATATAGTGATGCGATTTGGCCACAAATGGATTCTAATTGGATGGAAAATTATTTATCTTTGCGTGGATATTGGTTAGTTCAAGTGTTGCAGATTTTTTGTTCCTGTGATCATCTTTCTCTCTTGGTGAGAGTTCTTTGTGCTTATTTGATGTGTCAATGCTTGATGAAGTAAATTCGTCACTTCGCACTTGTACCTTAATTTCTGCCTCGAAAGGAGAAGACGCGGGTTCAAATTTTTTCACACACAAATACTTGATGGAATCAACACTCTTGGGCTGGATTACAATTCTTTTAGTCACCAGAATATTAGCACTTTCAAAGGATAATTAACAATCTTCTTACATTTCATTATTATTTCGATAGTCATCTTCCAAAACATAGTCAGTGATACAAAAGAGACTAGGATTCTTAATATCCCCACATATCACTGCATTTGACAAACTACGGTCGAGAACTGACTTTAACTTTGTCGTCCCATCGCTCACTGTAACCCTGTAAAAGAGAAAAAGGTAAATCAATAACAACCAAATTACAACTAATATTTGAGGCCTAAAATATTACCCACCACTGATTATCATGGCGGCATGAATCCAACTAATTTGTGAATCAGATGAAAGTCATCACGTCTCATGCTAAAACCTTCTTGCATTGCTAAAAAAACTTCTACAATTATATTTCAGAGTATATTTGGGGCCTCGAAAGTCACTTCCAAAATCAAAACATTAACTAATTTGGGAGAGTGACGACTAACTCATCAAAATTAAAGCTAGAACGTACATATATCTTTGATCGTCATGTTAAGTTATCACATAAGCTTTTCGATCCACAAGGTCTCCGCTAGCTCAAATACGACACTGTTATATTTGAACAATCTTGGTGATTAAGATCTCACACAACAAATGCAAAAACACCTTTTTAAGAATATATTTGCTCAAAGATTCAATGTCAAAAGTATCTGTTTTATCAAATGCTAAACAAATTATATCAAATGTTTTTTTTTTTTTTTTTTTTTTTTTTTTTTTTTTTTTTTTTTTTTTGAACGGCGAATTTTATAAAAACTAGTAAGAAGCTAGAAAAAAAGTATATCAAATGGTTATAACAAAAGCATCAATTATAACCAAAACCCTAGCAATGAACAACTTAACAACCAAAACTATAATATTATGTACCACCAACCAATGTTGTAATGGTCACGGAAAATAAATAAGTTATGCTACTAATAAGCTGTTATTAATTACCGTAAGAAAATCGGTTTACCATTCGTTCTTCCTAGTTGTTTATCAAATTTAGGGTTATAGCATTATAAGTTTTGGTAGAGACTGTATTTTTGGCGGGATAACAACCGATTTAATTAATTGGTTGGACAATTTGTTGTTAAAGGATAAGTATAAGCCCAAGCCCGATTTGTGGGTTTAGGGTATTATTGTTTCACCATTATAAATAATGGTCATTAATAAAGTATTGCCTACGGGTTTCCATTATCTTACATGGTATCAGGCCTAATCGGTCCTCCCTCAAAACTCTAAAAAAAAAAAAAAAAAAAAAAATCGATTCAGCCGCCGCCTACATGCCGGAGGTTCGGAGGGCTCCCTTTAATCCCTCACCTCAATAAAACCCCAATCCTATAAAACACCGATCCCCTGACTTTCTCCTCTGCTGCGTATCTATTTCTTCATGAACGAATTAGTGCAACAAGAAAGAATTAAGGTAGTTTAGTGTTGATATGTGATCAGAAGTTATTTGCTTGTTGCGGTTTGTAGTTTAAGGAGATATAAGAAAGGCCACTTCAAGATGAAGTTTTATGTGGTTGAGTTTTTGAGACGGAGTGATAAGGTGGATTGTGAATTAGTGATTCGGTTTGCAGATTTAGGGTCCCTACGTTTCTTTTAAGTGTTTTTAATTATTATTATTATTATTATTATTATTTTTTTGTTTTAAAATAAAATAAAATAAAATAAAAATAGTTGTTTATTTATATTTTTTTATGTCGAATCCAGGGTATTAATTCCCGTGACGATTTTTGTTGGTGTCGAATCCAGGGTATCAATTCCCGAGACGACTTTTGTTAGGTGTCGAATCTAGGGTATCAATTCCCGAGACTACTTGTGTTGGTGTCGAATCCAGGGTATCAATTCCCGAGACGACTTGTGTTGGTGTCAAATCCAGGGTATCAATTCCCGAGACGACTTGTGTTGGTGTCGAATCCAGGGTATCAATTCCCGAGACGATTTTTGTTGGTGTCGAATTTGCTTTCTTAGTTTATTTTGGTTTAGGTTTATCCCGTTTTATTTTGATTTATTGTTTTATTTTGCTTTCTTAGTTTTCTTCTTCAGTCCGAGCTTTCGCGATTTCGCCGCTCGGACTGCGAGGGAGTGTTAAAGGATAAGTATAAGCCCAAGCCCGATTTGTGAGTTTAGGGTATTAGGGTTTCACCATTATAAATAATGGTCATTAATAAAGTATTGCCTACGGGTTTCCATTATCTTACAATATTCATTTAAGAGTAAACTACAAGTTTGTAAAATTTCATAGTTCATATGACTATGCAAGTTTGTAAAATTCATTTATAACAACCCAACCCAACCCATCTTTTGTAAAATATTATTTTCTCTTCCCTTTACTTACACAAAATACATACAATCAATCCATACCATTTATCAACAACCCAACCTAAAATAATATAAGTATTAAAAAGAAAAGAGAAAAAAATAAAGGAAAAAACAAATAGCCATTAAAATAAAAACATGTGACAAATTGAGGTTGTGATCTTGAGTTGCCATACGACTTAAGTTGAAAAGAAAGTTTCGATGTAAGTATTAAAAAATTATTAATTTATATGAATAGTGTACTATTTGGGTTGGCAACCTAATTAATAAGCATAACCTTAAAAGTAAACTACAATTTGTTGCACCACAAATTAACTTTACTATATGCTAAAAGAACTAAAGGGTAACGGTGGTAGATGGGAAAAATAAAAAAACAAATTACCAAAATGAACCTTCCTCATATACAATTTATGAGAATGAACTCTTTTCCACCTTTTACCAAAATGGACCAAGCGCACATTTAATTAGTGCGCCAACCATACTATGTGCGCTTTGGAATTTGTTTTTTGTGAGAGTTGAAGATTGAGACATTTACTTGAAAGCAACATTTATGACATTTACTTACTTGAAAGCTACCACTCACAACTAAATTGAAAGAGCATTCATTCCCACTTTTTCTTATCTTCATCAACATCACATTCCAACATCACTTTACCAAAAAAAAAAAAGAAATTGGGATTATAAGTACAAGAATTTGGTCTTTGTGAAACTTATATTGATTGAAGATCATATGCTTGTACAAATTTGATACAGACACTACAAGAACCAATCATTGTACCAAGCTGAACCACGATTCAAGTGCTTGTGAAACTTATACGGGCGGACCATTTTGTTGGCCCCATAACTTCTTTATTCATCTCATAAGTTGTTTGTGGTTTGGTGTCGAGAAGTAATAGTCGTCCATTGGCTGTCGGGTCCTCGTTGTTTATTCTTCAAAACACATGTGACATGTCTAATCTTTGGGATCTTCCTTTTTGTCCGGTATGCATCTTTTGTTCTCAAAGATATTCTATCTCATTATTTTCGAATCATTTTATTTGAATTTATTGGTTACCATTAGTTTTTTTTTTTTTTTTTTTTTTTTTTTTTTTTTTTTTTTTCTGAATCACTTTATTTTTTTTTATTATATTTTTTTTGTAGATTTATGATGCAAAGATTACTATTCGTAGCCGTTTTAGTTTGCTTAACCAAATGAGAACCATGTATGGTAAAGATTTACTTGTTCGCATGTTTAGGAATACTTGTTTTGGGGGTTGGTTAGATGTACATTTCGTGGACCATGACCCTTGCTTAGTTCACGGTATGCTTCTTAGACAGGAATTAGTAGACGAAGAACGTCATACCGAATATCAAAGGTTACAGTTTAATGTTTCAGATTACATATGTCATTTTGGTCGTGAGGAATTTTGTTTAATGATTGGTTTAAAGTTCGGTCCTTGTAATATAAGAGACTTGGAAAATGCACCCACGCCATTAGTACAACGTATATTCCCTGGCCGCCACACCCCACTAAAACTTCTTGATCTTAAGGAAGTCTTTGAAGGTGAGCATTTTTTTGAGTTATATGAAGAGGATGCTATTAGGCTGTGTTTGGTTATTTTTGTTGAGTTTATATTGTGTGGTAGGGAACCTAGGAATTGTGTTGATACCATGTTGTTAGCGTTGGTTAAGGATACAAATGCATTTAATAGGTTTCCATGGGGATCGTATTGTTGGACTTCCACGTACAAAAGTTTGAGAAATGCTGCTTGGAAACATATTCCTGAAAACCTTCTTAGTAATCCTAGTAAACCTAGTAAGCTAGGAAATATAAAAAATAAGGTACTTGGGGCTGTTAAAGGTGTTAAAGGCAATGACGGGGGAGATGAAAAGACGAACCAAGAGAAGTTGCCTCAGTATACATTGTTTGGCTTTATTTGGGGTTTTAAGGTATGTTTTTTAGTTCAGTGTGTAGGGATCTATACCTTGATAGATCACGAGCCAATAGATCGTTAGCCAACTAATGTAATCACTAGTAAGACTAAGTTAGATCATCTCTGTGAGCTTGTAATTATTGTGGAATATAAAAACAAACTTATACTAAACTTGATCCTCTATGGATCGATAAACTTTTACTAATAATGTTAATAAAACTCGTCCATATTACAATGACCTAGGGTTCCTTATATACTAGTGGAAACCCTAACCTTTCTTACAAGAAACGAATAATAATAAACTAATAAAAAATATTCTACATATCTTGTCCTAAAATACATAAGTTCTATCCTCGGTTAACTATATCCGTAGGATCTCTATATGTCCGCAGGAACCAATCATCAGCAGAAAGTCACTAAGCCTTCCGCAGGAACCTGTCAGCAGTATCTGTCAGCAGTATCTTCAATAATTCCTTACAATCCTCCCCTAATCTTGAATTTGACACAGTTAAGTTCAAGATTTCTTGATAGATCACCAATAGCACAAACCAGAGGATTAAGGATGAACATCAGCAGCAAAGAATCTTCATAAATAGGATCTCTATGATCAGCAAACCTTTGAAAAGCACCATTCTTTGCAGCAACACAAGACTAAATGTACATCAAAACATAGAAGTTTCATACTATTCTCATCACATCCAGGTGTGTTAACTCCTGTGAGAGGTGAATCATTGAAAATAATGGATTTGATGTCTCTTTACCAATAGCCATCACTACTGGAGTAGCCAAGTGTTCTAAGGTACACTGATAACCACATGACTTTTAGCAAATCATCAGCTATAAACGGATTTGAGATGTCTTTACCTGTAGCCGTTTGCTCAGGACTAGTCAATTATTGATGAAAATCATCTTGGTCAATTGAATACCAAATATGGTTTTCCACAAGCCATATACATGTGGGCTAGCCAATTATTTGGAATCCAAAAAGGAAAAATCCATGGTCAATTGACAACCATTTCAATTACTCAGCAATAAAGCATAGGTGAGTTGAAAACCCTATGGTTTTGAGCAAACCATTACAGCTATCAACAGATTTGATAAGTCTTTACCAAAGCTGTACCCTTTGGACTAGCCAACTTTTTGATAGAATAGTCAACATCAGGAAAGTTGATGACCAGAAAGAGTGTGATAAGAATCAACACCAAACCTGCATACAATATACACAAAACTATACAAATATGTTAGGTTTTTTTTTTTTTTTTTTTTTTTTTTTTTTTTTTTTTTTTTTTAAACTAAAAGAAAAGAAAAATATACAACAAAATACCATACCAAGACCAGCTCATTGCAGATATGAATCCATTTGAATGCCATGCTTGGTTGCCAGTTTCTGCTTAGTCAAGATACCTCTTCTGATGAACCTTACCAATTGTTCAGCCAGATGAAGATCATTTTCAGTCATATCCAAAGGAACAGAAAGCTTTGCCTCCAGCATGAGATTCATTACTTCCTTTGTGATTGGATAAAGAACATCAGCCCAGCAGTATAAGGTCTTACCAGTGGTTGTAACAATCATATGAACATTGGGAAGTGGAAAGAACTTCCAATAGTCAACCACCCATGTCTTTTGACCCTTCCAGACTTGAAACTTCACACCAGAATCACCCTTATAAGAATCACACAGAATCTGCAAATCACCCATCAAATACATTCCAATTTCATCAGGGGAATGAGTTTGATAATACTTGGTAACCCAGTCATAAAGTGAGAGAAGATCTTGCTTGTCCACCATATGTAAGATTTGGTTTAGAAACAAGAATGTCTTGGTAGTTCCATCTTGTCTAGTTATGACATTCACTTTACCTTGATCAAGCTCAGTATCAACAAGTTCCCACTTCACAATTTTCTCCCAAACAACAGGGTCTTGACCATCATCAGAAGCATAATCAAGGAAAGTAGTACTATCCTCTAAAGGAATATCTTTTTTAGCCTTCCTCTTGATAGGTTTAGTCTTTCTCCTAGTACCAGTAGTAACAGGAATAGAAGGACCATCAGCAGGTTCTTCTTTAGGCACTTGTTTGGAAGTATCAGCAGGAACATCTGCAGAATCATCATCATCAGGTACTTCTATTGGAGTATCTGCTGAAGCATCATGGGTAACATCATGTGGAGCTTCAGTGGTATCAGGATGAGATTCAGCAGTATCATGATGAAAAGTAGCAGGAATATCATCCATCTGAGCATCAGGAGTATCATCCATCTGAGGCAAGACAGAGGAAGATGGTACTTTCTCCTGACCACCATGAAAGGACCCAATGGACTCAGCAGGTTGATCAGCAGTATCATGAAGCTTAGCTTTCTTAGCTTCAGGCCCATCCAAAAGTCTTCCTCTAAACTCCAGAACATCTTGGACATGTATACCAGAAGAATGAAGATTTGAAATGATCTTGTCATAGTAGAAGGTGAGCTGTTTATCTGTAAATCCCCAAACCCTCTTTTGAGTCCATCCTGACCCAAACATAGAAAATCCCTGATTCTTCACAAAATTCCTCATGTATTTCTTTATTTCAGCCTTTGTCTAAGGTCTTTCCCTGAGATGCTTAGCTTTTCTCTCTTCCTCCTGTTGTTTTTGTAACTTTCCTCTTTCAACCATCATCTAAACAAAAGTAGGATTATCCGCTCCAAGCATAGATTCACCCAAATTAGGCTTGGAAGCAGCCTGTTCCTGTTCAGCCAAATTCTCCCATTGTTCAGAAGTAAGATTCTTAGCTATTTCATCAAGTTCATTTTGTCTTTCAGAAGGCAAGGTGCTAGTAAATTGAGTTCCCATATTATCCAAATCATCTTGAATTTTCCTAGCAAGTGCTACTGAGTCTTTCAAATCCAATTGAACTTTAGTAGCTGCAGCATCCTCTTGAGCTTGCAAACGTGCAGCAGCAATCTCACTAAGTTTTTCATTAGCAAGTTCCACCTTGGATTTCACTCTGGAAGGAATGTCTTGATCAATCAATATAGACTTTCCTTTATCTTTCTTCTCAGGAGGAACAAAAGTCTTATCAGGAGAATCATGAGGGAGATCAGCTTGGATATCTACTGATGGAGCATGAGTACCCACTTCTGGTATAGTAGTAGGAAAAGATTCCTTTCTATGAACATCAGCAGAAGTCTTCTTTCTAGGAGCATCAGCAGACTTCTTATTAGCAGAATGCTTTCTCCTGACATAAATGACTCTGGAATCCTTAGGAACACTTGCATCAGCAGTATGAGCAACATCAGCAGTTGGAGTAACATCAACAGTTGGAACACCATCATCAGTAGAATGAATAGATGGTGCAGGTTTGGCATCAGCAGTATTCTTCTGAACACTCTCCAATGTAGTAGCAGCAAGAAGTTCAAGGCCTTCCAAGTTAATGTTGTCAGAGGCTTTAGTAGATTCCTCATCTGATTCATACACCACACCTTGTCTCTTCTTTTGCTTAAGCTTAGCCTCCAACTTCTTAACTCTTCCAATGAGAGTCACAACAGCATTGCTAAGATTCTTTTTGGTGAAGTTCAGATCATTCTCCAACTTGTCCACCTTAGTTACATACCTAGAAAAGTTAAATGTTCTTCCCTGAGAGAGACACATAATGGCAAGAGCAATGTCTGTAGAGAATTGGTCCCATCCACCAAACTTAGAACCCATGCACTGAAGCAAGGTGTGTGTCAAAAACCTCCATTTTGGACAAAACAGATTCTTGTACCATACTTTCCCATCACCACTATAACCAGCAGCCTGAAGGCCTCTAAGTATCTCTTCCTTAGGCAAATCAGTCACCCCTCCTTCATCATCCAACTGTAGTTTAGTCCTAACCAATGACTCAGTAACCACATATTCTTCCCCATCTATGACAGCAACAATCTCTGTTGATCCATCTTCAACAGTCCTTGTTCGTGCGGTTTCCCAAAATTGTACAACAAGAGACTCATAAATAACACTTGGATATTGGAGCAGAGCATAACGAATCTTGGATCTTTAGAGAAATTCGATCGTACCCACATAATCTTCATCATTTTTACCACGACCAAGAAAGGCATGTTTGTTATGATCACCTTTGAAAAGTAGTTCAGCCATTGATTGAGACTAAGAAATTAGGGTTGGGAGTTCTGAAGAATGTTGTTTTTGAAATTTTATAACGAGAGGGAATCACTTAATTTAGGAGTGGGATTTGCACATCTTGGTTAATTATGGAAGTTACCAAACGTGAAATGAAACTGATATGAATTATTGGAAAGAAATCTTTGACCAATAACCAACTAAAGAAAATCCCAATTAGACTGACTCATCCGAAGAAACCAAGTCAAACGGCTAAAATCAAATGGTCAATCCGCAGAAAACAGTCAAACGTTGACTACGGTCAACCATTCATTCAACAGAACCTTCCGCATAATCAATCAGCAAAAGTCTTCAAGAGATATGAGGAGGATCTTTGTCCCTGAAGAGCCACAGTCTTCAAGAAGGAAGAAGGGTCCATTGAAAGTGGTCCTTGGTCTTGCTGCTCCCAAGCTCTGGAACAAGGATATGCAGTCCAAAGGGATTCACAAAAGGATGCCTGACCCAAAGGACTTGGGCAAAGGGAAGAGGAAGATGGAGTAGGGGTTGATGCTTAGGGATGTGGTGGTTGTTGGTGATTGTTTGTTGTTGTTTGATGTATTTTGTGTTTCTTCTGATGACAGATCTTGTTGTTGATGTACCAAGCTTTCCTCTGATGAATAAAATATTTTACTTTTATGTCTTTTACATCTAATTCCACTGAATGTAGATCTTTGTATATCAGCAGGAACATGACCTGAAACCAAACATTCAAACAAAACACAAAACACAAAAGAACAACCAAAATAATATATAAGATTAGTAATAACCTGCAAAAGAAAGTTAGTAAACATATTTCTAGAAAACATAATAATCTACATAATATACAACAATAACAATCCTCCCCTGAGGCTTATGCCTCCCCTCAAACATAGCATTCAAGGGTTAACCATCCCAATGTTGACAACTAGGTGATTAAACCTAGGTCCATCAAAAGCTTTTGTTAGTAAATCAGCCACATTATCATCAGTATGAAATTTAAGCACTTGAATTAGATGTTTCTCATTTGCATCTCTTATAAAATGGTGCCTAATTTCTATATGTTTAGTTCTCTGATGAAAAACAGGATTTTTAACAATAGAAATAGTACTTTGATTATCAATGTAGATTTTAGTGTTCATAAAGTTAAACCCATAATCCAACATTTGATTCTGAATCCAAAGTACCTGACCACAGCAATTGGCAGCAGCAACATATTTTGCTTCAGTAGTAGAAGTAGCCACTATGGTTTGTTTCTTGCACTGCCAAGAGATGAGTCTTCTTCCAAGAAATTAACATCCTCCTATTTTGGATTTCCTATCCAAATTAGCTCCAGCATAGTCACTATCACTGTAAGCCTCCAACACAAATGGTGAATCCCTTGGGTACCAAAGGCCTAGTTTGGGTTGGCCCTTGATGTACTTGAAAATTTTCTTCACAGCATTTAGGTGGGAAGTCAGTGGAGTGACTTGATGTCTTGAGCAAGCACTGACTGCAAAGGTAATATCAGGCCTAGAAGCTGTTAGATACATGAGTGATCCAATCATGTACCTATAAAGATGAACATTCACAGCCTCATCTTGCTCATTTGGATTCTTAAGCTTGGGTGGTTCATATGGAGTGGTAGCAGTCCTCAAAAGTTCAAAGTCAAACTTTTTCAAAATGTCTTTAACATACTTCTCCTGATGGATAAAAATTCCTTCAGGTTTTTGTTTGACTTGCAGCCCTAAGAAAAAGGTTAACTCCCCCATTGCACTCATCTGAAATTCACCTTTCATCAAATCTTCAAATTCCCTGCACCATGCTTCCTTTGTGGATCCAAAGATAATGTCATCCACATATACCTGTACTAGAATGATGTCCCTGGAGTTTTTCTTAATAAAGAGGGTCTTGTCAATAGCTCTTCTTCTAAATCCATGCTCCAATAGAAATGTAGACAATCTAGCATACCATGCTCTTGGTGCTTAGTGAAATCCATAAAGTGCCTTGACAACTTTGTAAACCTTCTTAGGATGATGGGGGTCTTCAAAGCCCTGTGGTTGAGTAACATATACCTCCTCTTCATTTTTTCCATAGAGAAAGGCACTCTTAACATCCATCTGATAGACCTTAAACCCCATATATGAGGCAAAGGCTAAAAACAGTCTAATTGCCTCAACCCTAGCAACTGGTGCAAAGACCTTAGTGTAGTCAATCCCTTCTTCTTGTCTAAAACCTTGAGCCACCAATCTTGCTTTATTTCTGACCACAATACCTCTGGCATCCCTCTTGCATTTTAAGATCCACTTGGTCCCAATTGCAATTTTCCCTGCAGGCAGATCAACAAGTACCCAAACATCTTGATTCTTGAATTGTTTCATCTCTTCCTACATAGCTTCAACCCAGCTAGGCTCACTCAAAGCCTGTTTAATGCTTGTGGGTTCAACTTGAGACAAGAAACAAGCAAACAAATAATGCTTCTGATCTGTGTGGTTGTCTCTCTTCTGAGTGGATACATAAGTCAAAAATGCACATTGCCCAAACTTGGTATTCTTAATGGCACTCCTGGTGAGTACCATAGCATTAGGATCACCAAGTATATTATCTTGTGGATGAATGGTGTTGATCCTTTTAATTGCAACAAGATTAACATCAATTGAGGTATCAAGATTGGTTAAAGTTGGAGCAAAGTCTTCATCATAAGAGGATGATTGAAAAATGCCATCACTTTGCTCAACATTAGCAAGATCTGAGGGAATTGGAAACCTGCCAAAAGGTTCATCCAAGTTTGTGGAAGTGCCAGTGGAAACAGGAACCGCAGCTGAAATGCCTTCAGCAGAATCTCCATCAGCAGAATCAGCAGCTGCATCAGCAGATGTATCAGCAGAACTAGTTTTTCTGCTTTCTTCAACAACAACTTGTTTTAAGTGTGCTTCAGTGTCTTGAGCAAATTCAAGACCAAGTCTTTTAGCTTCCTCAGCAGCTGCATGCTCTTGCTTTTTGAGTCTAGCAAGATCTTCTGCATAGGTTGAATTTTCCACATCATCAGCAGATTTGGCATCAGAGGCTTCTTTGTTAGGAGGATCTGCTATCTGAATTGGTAGAGTAGTTACAACAATAGTGGGTTCATCACTTTCTGAATCACTGTCTGAATTATCCTGTAGGGTACATGCATTGTAAGAAGATGACACTTGTATACCTGCAGATGGGTTAGTTTTGTGTCTAGCATACCCCAAATAATCTGTAATGTAATCAAGGTCAAAATACCATTCATGCCTTTGCCCTGAACATTTACATTCTCCTCCAGAAATTTCAGATTAAGAGTCTCTTCTATCTTCTTTGCAGCCAAGTTATACACCCTGTAGGCCTTGCTATGAGCTGAGTAACCAACAATATACGCTTCAGCAGCTTTTGCTTCAAATTTGCCTAAGTGATCATTTGTGTTAAGAATGGTCACCTGACAACCAAAAGGTTTCAAATGTTCAATGGTAGGTTTCTTCCCTGTCAATAGCTCATAGGGTGTCTTATTGTGAGGTCTAGTAATCAACACCCTATTCAATACATAACAGGCTGTGCCAACAGCCTCAATCCAAAACATAGTGGGAAGTTTAGAGTCAGCAAGCATAGATCTTGCAGCCTCTATAAGGGTTCTATTCTTCCTTTCAGCAACTCCATTTTGTTGTGGAGTCCTAGGAGTGCTATAGTCTCTTTTAATACCCTTTAAACCACAAAGTTCAATGAGATTAACATTTTTGAACTCTATCCCATTGTCACATCTTATACCTTTAATCTTCTTATTAAGTTGGTTTTCAACTAGAGCCATAAATTCTTTAAGTGCCTGAAAGGTTTGATCTTTAGTCACCAAGAAAAATGTCCAGCTGAATCTTCTGAAAGCATCAGTGATCACCAAACAGAAGTACTTATGATCAATACTCCTGATGGATGTTGGACAAAAAAGATCCATGTGAAGTAGCTGCAATGGTTCTGAGATTGTGCTCACAGTAGTAATGGCCTTATAAGAGGCTTTGTATTGCTTTCCCTTATTACAAGCCACACAATTATGCTCATTGGTGAAGATCTTGGAAGGAAGTCCATGAACTAGTCCATCTTTAGCCAGTTTGTTGATGACTTTAAAATTAACATGTGCCATCCTCCTATGCCATTTTGTAGATTCATCCAAGGATGCTTTAGCCACCAAGCATGTTAGATCACCTTCTGGCTTGACATCATTCAAGTCAAAGGTATAAAGGTTATGATTTCTTGGAGCCTTTAGTAATACATGATTGTCATCAGGTATTTTGAACTCAGGTGAAAGAATGAAACAACCATCTTCAGTGAAAAGCACAGGAAGCTTTTTGTCACAAATTTGTGAGACTGAGAACAAATTAAATCCTTGAAGCTCCTTCACAAAGTAGACATTCTCAAAATCCACCTTTGGAGTTCTAATGGTTCCTTTACCAGTGATCCTTCCTACTCCACTTCCAAACCTCACTATGCCTCCATTAATTGGTACAAAGTCATGTAGCTTCTCTTGATTTCCAGACATGTTTCTTGAACAGCCACTATCAACAATACCTAAGTCTTTATTAAGAAGAGGATGTTCCTACAATAAAGAAAGTTAATATACAACAACATAAATATGTTAAGAGACTTAAGTCATGAAAGACTTGAGCCTGCCTTGTGGATTATGATGTACCCAAGAAGATGAGTTAGATCCACAATTGTTCCTGGATTCCCTGTATTTATATGGTCTTTTATATGTCTAAGAACAATCTGCTGAGGACTTTTCAGCAGAATCCCAATTAGCCCTTCCCATAATCATTTGGTCATTATATTCATACCAATGATTAAATCCATAAAATGGATGTGACCCATATCTATTGCTATTGGTATTCATATATCTACTATGAAAAACAGACCTATCAGGAGGAACAGACCAATCAGCAGGAATGGAATACATTCAGCTGACTTTATACTTTGCCTGTGGAACTACTGAGGGTTTAGAACAATTGTTAGTCCACTTTTGTCTAGGTCTATTATTAACAACAGAAACACCCATCCTCTTTTCATGAAAATCACAATCCTTAATTAAATGCAACTTGCTACCACAAACAAAACACTTCTTCTTCTTAGAAGATTTATTAAATCCAAAAGATGTCTTATTAAACATAGAATTATTCAAAGAAACACCAGAAATAGAATTGTTTTGTAAACACTGAAAGGAATTGTTTTCATAAGAAGTAAATAACAATTCTTCAGAAGAGGCTGTCTTAGAAAGAACTTCATCAGCAGCAACTTCAGAGTCCACAGACTTGTAAGATGACTTGTCAGAATTCTTTATTGAGGACTTGGGTGAGTCTGACTTGGTCTTGGAATCACAGCTGGCATAACTAGAAGTCTCTGATGTCTTGTCCCTGGAAGAACAAGAGACATAAGTGTTAGAATCATTACTAGATATACTTCTAGTGTCAGGGGAGTCATTGATCCTAATGCCAGTGGTTTCCTTTGATTCTGGTAAGTCAACCTTATGGGATGTGGGCTTAGGGGTTCCTATGGTTGGAGGGTCTTCAGACTTATTTGGCAAGTCTTTAGACTTTTTGCCAAAGAGATGGTGTGAACCATCAAAGTCAGAGGTTTTGGTAGTAGGCATAAATACACCTCTGATAGGTCCTGGTACAGCATGCAAATCTCCTTCTTTAACATAATTTGCTAAGCCTGCTGGTGTAGATTTCCCCACATCATTCCTTGCCTCTAAGCCAACATATTTTTTAAACCCTAAACCTATCCCAGAGTTTACAGCTTGACTACCATAAAGACAGCTAGCTAAATTATCTCCTGAAATTAACCAATTTTTATGTAAAGCTACTTCTTTATCTAGTTTCTCTTGCAAAACACTTTTCTCAGACTCAATTCTAGCTTTTTTCTTTTTCAGAAAACTTTAATTCATTGCTAGCACATTCTAAATCTCTACTTAAAACTCTAATCTTTTCCTCATAAGCCAATTGATTCTGTTGAAACCACACCTTTTGTTGTTCTAAAGTTTTAAAAGCTTCTTTATAAGTTGCAGCTTCAATAAAACAAGCATTATATTTTGGTTTCATATCATCATAAGCTTCTTTTAGAGTTGTATATTTAGAATCACAATCACAAACACAAGTAGATACCTGAGGAGAGATTCCCATGAGACCAAAGTTATCATCACAACAAGCCATGCAAGAGATTTGAGGAGAGTTGCTTGTAGCATCTTCATGCTCATTCCAGTCAACACTAGTATCTATAACAGTGATCAAGGCCTTTGATTCTCCAGCCTCCACTTCTTTCTTCTTGTATGATGAATATCTGGTACTGGCTTCACCCTTCTTGGCTGTGCACTCTCTTGCAAAATGGCCTATTTCTCCACAAGCATAGCACTTTACTTTCCTCCTGTCAAACCTAGCTGCATCTCTACCATCAACATTGAGCTTTTTACCAACCTTTTGCTCAAATCTTCTAACCTTGAGGGAGAGCATAGCCATTTGCCACTTTAAGTCTAACTCTTCTAAAGCAAGTTCATCAATCTGCTCAAAATCTTCATAAGCTATTTGTTGCTGTTTATCAACTTCAGCAACAAATGAATGAAGTACATCTTCCATTACATTACTAATCTTTGGATGAGTTATTGGATTAGCATTTGAAAAAGACAATGTGGTAATAGGAAGATTTTGGCTTGGAGTGGATGGACTTGAGTAAACCTGTGGTACTGGGGATGGACTTGTATAGGTATGTGGCATGTAGTTTGAGTTAGAGCTGACAAATGCATATTGTGAAGGAGTTACTGAATATGGAGAGAATCCCTTTATGTCACCTTCCAAAGCTCTGAGTTTGTTGTACAAGTCATCAAAACTAAGGTAGTCCAAGCCACCTTTGGTTTTCAATGATATACTCACCTGAGACCATGAGGGAGGCAAGGCTCTTAGAAACCTGGAGTTCACCTCCTCATTGTCAGGTCTTGCTAGCAGCTGATTCAAGTGACTCAGAATCTTCTGAAACCTGTCATAACCTTTGTGGAGACCTTCCTCTTCAGTTATCTTGAATTCTTGGAATTCTTGCTTCAACATACTCTTCCTCATCCTCTTTGATTCTTCATTCCCACCAAATCTGGCTTTTATGGCCCACCAGATTTCTCTTGGATCAGTCATGGAATGAAAATCTCCCATGTGGTCATCAGGGATTGCCTGCAGCAATATGGTTCTTGCTTTGTTCTCCCTTTATATAGCAAGAATTTCTTCAGCAGAAACAGGTTCCAAAATCGTAATTTTACCATTAGCATCTACACTTTGCTTTTTAGGACGACAGCCATTGAGTATAACATTCCAGAGGTTATAGTCAACACTTGCAATCCAGTTCTGCATCTTCATGGCCCAGATCTCATACTCATCCTTCCTTAAAAAAGGAAGTTTGGCATTGCTGTTAGAGAAGGCCACCTGTTGTAGTTGTTGAGTAAGAGAGCCTGCTTCTGAGAGAGCAACATCACCGCCTGGTTTGTCTCCCATTGGTACTGATTAAAAAGTTATGTGATTGTGTTGAGGTTACAGAGAGTATCTAGTGGCTCTGATACGACTTGTAGGGATCTATACCTTGATAGATCACGAGCCAATAGATCGTTAGCCAACTAATGTAATCACTAGTAAGACTAAGTTAGATAATCTCTGTGAGCTTGTAATTATTGCGGAATATAAAAACAAACTTATACTAAACTTGATCCTCTATGGATCGATAAACTTTTACTAATAATGTTAATAAAACTTGTCCATATTACAATGACCTAGGGTTCCTTATATACTAGTGGAAACCCTAACCTTTCTTACAAGAAACGAATAATAATAAACTAATAAAAAATATTCTACATATCTTGTCCTAAAATACATAAGTTCTATCCTCGGTTAAACTCTATCCGTAGGATCTCTATATGTCCGCAGGAACCAATAATCAGCAGAAAGTCACTAAGCCTGCCGCAGGAACCTGTCAGCAGTATCTGTCAGCAGTATCTTCAATAATTCCTTACACAATGTTTTTATTATTTCATTTATAAGTTAATTATTTTTATCTAATAATAATGTTTATTTTTTTCAGACATGGATTTTAGAAGTTTTGCCCGAAAGTAATCGGTGGTGGTCGAAGCCGCGACCCAATATTGTCCCTAGGGGCCTTTCTTGGCGTTCTATAATCAAGTTTCAAAGAGAGGATTGGCCACTTATGTTTGGGGTTTACGATCCTGATGTAAGTTGTAACACATCATAATTTTCAAATATTCTCATAATGTTGAATATATCCCATATTTTGAAAATCAACATTACGAAACTCAAAATGTTGGTAGTAGCTCTGTACAACACTTTGTCACTCCGAACCATGATAGCTACATTAGATCTCAAGGTGTCATTAGAGAAGAAGCGGATAGAGAAGATGATCAAGACGTGGAAGCTAAAATTGGATACAATCCAGACATTGATGGTGATGATGAAGAAGAGGAAGCTGAAATTGGATACAATCCAGACATTGATGGTGATGATGAAGAAGAGGAAGAGGATGTTGGTGATGTTGATGTTGAACATGATAATGGAAACACTTCTGTTAATGAATGGCAAAAAGATACTTTTAAGCACATGCCAAGAGATTTTTTGGCAACACCAGTTTTTGAATCCAAACCCAAAAACCCAAGAAACAACGATTCATCACAACTTGTATTTTTAGGGCGTTGGAATAAGTCAAAAGATGAATGCATATTGAAAATCGGTGAAAAATGTTTTTTAGATGGTTATGAATACAAGGTTAAAAAAACAAACCCTCAAACATTAAATGTTTGTTGTTTTGTGGAAAAATGTTCATGGAAAATACATTGTGGAAGTTATCAGGGGACTACGGGTTTTGTTGTAAAAAAATTTGAAGACATTCACAGTTGTTCAAAAACCATAACCCGTAAGCATCACCGAAATGCAAACAAAGCTTTAATAGGTTATCTGATAAAAGAGCAACTAGCAGATACAAATCGGGAATATAATATAAACCCAAAGATATAATAAAAGATATGGCTGTACGTTTTGGAGTTAATATTTCTTACCATCAAGCATATCGTGGATTGCATAAGGGGTTCGAGATGCTTAGGGGTTGCCCTGTTGAATCTTTTAAGAAGTTGCCTTATTATTGTTACAATTTGGGGAAGGTAAACCTTGGTACTGTGACAAAAATAAAAGTTGACAACCAAGGAAGATTTGAAATGCTCTTTATTTCCATTGGTGTTGCGGTAAGTGACTACCCAATGTGATTATCATAAAATTAATTTATGATTTTTATTCTAACCAATACCGTGTTTTTCATGTTGTCGCAGATTCGTAGTTTTAGGAATTATTTAAGACCATTGATCATAATCGATGGTGCTCACCTAACGAGTGACATCTACCATGGAGTCAATCTTCTAGCTGTAGGTATGGATGGCAAAAACCAGATATTACCTATCTCTTACGGTATATGCCAAGGTGAAGACGGCCCTGGGTGGACATGGTTCCTCGAACAGTTGAAGCTTTGCATCGGGGAAGACCGAAAATTGACGATCATATCAGATCGACACCCAGGCATCATCAAAGCTGTTAAAAAGGTTTACCCAAAAGATTTTCATGGTTATTGTTGTCGTCATTTGATGATGAACGCGGGCATAAAGGCTGAAATCATGAAACCTATATTTTGGAAAATGTGCAAGGCGTACACTATCCCTGAGTTCGTTTGTTTTTTAGAAATGATAAGGGTTGCTAAACCTAATGCATTTAAGAAACTTACAGCTGCACAATATTCAAAATGGTCCAGGGCTCATTGTGTTGATGATCGTTATAATTATCTAACATCTAATAGTGCAGAGTCTGTTAATTCATTATCTCGAAAAGCTTGTAAACTTCCAGTAACAATGTTCATGGAATTTTATAGAGATCTTCTATGAAGGTGGTATTTCGAAAGGAAAGAGACAGGAGGTATATCTTTTACTATTATTAAAAAATGTGTTATTATAAAAAATATTTATGTAAACACTTTTTTTTTAATATGTAGATTTTGGTAAAAATGAGCTTACACCTTGGGCGGAAACTAAAGTAGCCAATAGGATCCTGAAAAGTCATGCTTTAAATGTCTTCGGCATCAATGCTTACACCTACCAAGTAGATGATAGACATACAAGCTATGTTGTTAATCTAAATGAACATATGTGCACTTGCCGAAAATGGCAGCTTTCAGGATTGCCTTGCAATCACGTAATAGTTGTTTCAAGATTCATAAATATTAGTGATTTGGGTATTTGGGCACAAAAATGGTTCAAGAAATCAACATATAGAGCAACATATGAAGAATCAATTTATCCTGTGGGTGATATTGAAGCATGGGACACTGAAGCTAATGTCAAACCAATTTTACCTCCTTGTACAAGTAAGCGTCCAGCAGGAAGACCTAAAAATAAAGACCGTGTCCTTTCTAAATGAGAAATTCGTAGAAAAAAATATTGTACTCGATGCACAACAACTGGACATGTTAGAGAGAAATGTCATGCACCTGCATCTTCACAAAGATCGAGATACAATTGGGGGCAACCTTTTACAAGTGATTGATGAGTATTCTTATTTTAATGAAAATGATGTTACAACTAAATAACAACTACATGTTACTAGAGCATGAAGCTTGGTTTTCGTTGGCAAATTTTACCCTCTTGTTTGGCTTTCTCTTTGTCTTGATCTCTGTAGGAATGAATTCAAATCTTGTAACATAAATGTTTATTAATTTCTCTTTAAGTGTTAGACATGGGAACATGTCACACCGTATATCGGTGTCGGTGACCAAAGGTAGCAGACCATCGTCCAAGCTGGTATTCGGTTTTTGCAAATAAAAAAAATTAGGTGTTTTTTTATCAGAACCTAATTCGTTGACAAGTTGATGCAATTCATCCATGCAAAATGTGTTGATATTCAGAAAGTCAAAATAAGCGTAAACACCCTCGACGTGACAGAACCAAATTTGTTTGAGAAAGTTCCATAATGATATAGTCTAATAGAAAAGAGTACTTCATCTTCGTCACCATCTTCACCATATATGGCATCAGTGAAGTCGTGTTGGCCTTCAGATCTCCATTCACGAAGAACCATGTTATGTTATGAGTTTTGAATGTTTATGTTATGAGTTTTGAATGAATCTGTATATCTTGGAAAAAAATTTCAATGTATTTATAGGTTGAACGAACAAAAATGAAAAATCTCATTGTAATTTTATTTATTAATTAGTGCGCACAAACAAATGAACGTGCGCTTGTGCGCTTGAACACTTGTGATTTTGTAATCTTTTTGTAAAATTAGGCGCACAATATATGATTTTATGAGTTGTGCGCTTGTGCGCAATATTTTATTGTGGCTTTGTAATTTTTTAATAAAAATTAAGCGCACAAAAATTTAAATGGGTGAGTTGCGCTTGTGCGCATGGAATTTGGATTTTGTGGGTTTGTAATTTTTAATAAAATTTATTTTCTTTTGTTGATCCCAGTTGAGCAAACGATCTTATATAGAAGTTGACTTAAAGTAAACACTTAAGCTTGAATGCAGAATATAAAAGCTTAACTTAAGAAGAATAATTCTCTATCAACACTTCAATATTATTAATACGAGCACTCAACAATGCTAGGGTTTTACAACCTTGAAGTGTAAACGAAAACTAAACAATGCGTACATACTCTAACCCTAGGATCCTCCTTTTATAGGCTAAGGAGTCCTACTAGGTTTACAATAACTTTCTAATCAAGATAAGAATATTCTAGACTTATAAGATATACATTCAATCTATTCTATAATTATCTACTACGAATACATCCTTATCTCATCAGCAGCAGTTTCCATTAGCAGTATTTTCCTTAGCAGCACTTTGTCATCAGCAGCAGAATCATTTACTCTAGCAGCAGTTTCATCATAGCAGCAGTTTCACTCAGCAGCAGAACTCAAAACCCAACAATCCTCCCCTAAACTTAATATTTATTTCTAAATCATTAAGTTTCTTCAAAGCTCAGTTAATCACTTGGAGGATGCTTCCAAACACTTCAAACCTTGAGAATTCAGTTGATCAAATATCTTCTTATACTTTGACAGCAAATTGAATGCTTGATCATCAGAATCATAGTCTTTCTGCAACTTAAGTGATCTATCACCATTAACCATCTGATTGACAATATTCCAGTATCTTACCACTGGGTAATCTTTTTCAGCTAGCATATACAAAGTAATTGGTCCAATTTCTAGCATATGAACTCCAGAATCTTGAAATAGTCTCCATTTTCTCACTTTGTATTCTACTATCTCTGTCCACTCAGAATCATCCATTGAAGGTTCATACATAAGTTTTAGAGCTCTCCACAGAACATTATCTGTCATAGTTATGATATGATCAAGTTAATCTTTCTCATACTTTTTACCATCAAACTTCTCAGCTCCAAACTTTGCTTTGTACAATGTCCACATATCATCAACATCTTCTCTATCAAAGTAGTGTAGCATCTGTTGAAATCTAAGAAACCTGTGAGTCTTACCATCAGATCTCTGGACATCATGAAATGCTCCAATGTTAGCATCATATCCTGTAGTTACTTTGATAATAGGATATTTAACTCCTAATGGTTTGGCATCAACTACTTCAGGATCTTCCATCTTGCCAACCATAGTGTAAACCTTCAATTGTTCTTTTAAATGCTCAGGAGGAATATGATCCCAATCATTCGTGAATTCATCTCCTTCTGGTTTAGAACTGCTTTCTTCCCCTATTTTCCTCTTCTTCTTTGCAACTGATTTTTGAACTACACCTTTTCTTTTAACACTTTGCACAGAAGAAGTAGTCTTAATTGCATCATCAAGCTGCTTAACAACATCTGCTTCTTGAACATGCTCTACTTCAGCTACTTTTTCAGGTACCAACTTCTTATTCATCTGAGCAATATGTTCCAGGTCTTCAGCACAACCCATAGGATAAAAAGTATCTGTTTGTCTTTTAGCCACTTGATACAAGTTATAAACCTCTTGATCAGATTTAGGTTTTAACTGCACCAATGTCCATCCTTTCATATTCTTCAGATATCTTTCATACTCTTTTCTCTTTTGTAGTGGAGTTGGACCTCTAAGTACCTTTTTCTTCTTTCTAGTAGCAGCATCTTCTTTCTTTTTCTTAGCTGTGAACTTACTTACCCAAGATCTCACATCAAAAGATTGATCTTCAATATCCTCAATCTTGATCATCTTGTTGAGTTCAATATCAGCCTCTATTCTTATCTTCTCATCCAACCATTCATTATACCTTCTTAAATCTTTTGTCTCCTTATTAATCTTTTACTTTTCTTTCTGAGCCAGCTGTAGTTCTTCTTGATCAATCATCTCTTGTTCTTTCAAAGCAGCAGCTGAGTCATGTTCAAGTTGTAGTTCCTTAGGCCACATATGAAAAGTTAGTACAGAGTAGTCAAACCCCTTATACACCCATTGAGGTTCTGCAACTTGCTTGCCCTTTCCTTTGTCAGTAGATGAAGATACCATCTTCTTTGATTGAGCAGCAAGTTCTCTAATCACAACTTCTTTTAGAGGTAAACTTGGTATGGATGATATGGTTGTTATTGTAGGTTGTTGTGGTAGTGATGGTGTTGGTAGTGGTGTATGTTTTGAAGATGATTCATATGGAACTTCTGAAGTCTTCTTACTTAACCAAACCATTGCTTCAGCAGCAGCATTATCACTAGACCCAGCAGCAGAGTCTTGTGCATCAGCAGAAGTCACTTTTCCACTAGCAGCAGGATCATGAACAGCAGTAGAGTCATTAGTCTTGTCAGCAATAGCAGCATTTTCAAGCTCTTTCACCATTGAATCCCCCAAAATCTTTAAAGCTTCACCCATTACCCCTGTTGCCTTCACTAATTGCTCAGGCTCCAAAGTCTTGAGTTTTTCCACCACCTTTTCTTGAGTAGCAATCATTTTTTCCATTACCACCTCATTCCCTGATTGATCAGCAACCACAAAATTCTCAGCATCCTCAGGACTTTCCACATCCATGTCTCCAATCAATTGAACCTCCCCTGAAGCCATTTCTACATTCATAACCTGAGCACTTTCAACCCTCTTCAAATTTTCCTCCCCTGAAACCATTGCATCTTCATTCCTCCCCTGTTTGGAAGCATCATCCTCTTCCAAATGTGAAGTGAGTTCAGGTGAACTAATAACTTGAGAAGTTCCCACCTTCTTTAGCCTTTTCAATGAGGTTGAAGTTCTTGAGTTCTTCAATTTCTTAAAATGTTTCTTCAATGTTGTAATGAGCGTGCCTTGATTTGCAACAACTGTAGACAGACTAAGAACCTTATCTTCCAAAGTAGTACACTTCAACCCCAAATTGGTACAAGTAACCGTCAATTCTTGAATGAGTTGCATAGTAGTCTCATCACTTCGACCTGTGTTACCTGGTCCGAGAGGTGAATCATGGACATTGTCATCATGTACAAGATTTTCCATCAATTCATTGGTCACTGGCCTGTCCTCATCACTTCGACCTGTGTTACCTGGTCCGAGAGGTGAATCTTGGGACATAAACTCAGTATCAAACCTAGTTTGATCATCTGAGCCCCCTATATTTTCCATTTGGCTAGGGTTACCATCCTGAGAAGTAGATTCATTAGAATCCTTTTCTCTAGATGTTGCCTTGGATTGGGTCTTATTTATGTTATCACTATCCTGCTCTGCTGCTAAGCTAGAAGCAGTAGTGACAACCCTCACCAACATGTCCCCTCCATCAACTAGGACAGCCTCATCTGGTACAACCATACTAACACTATCCTGAGGTAGATCAGTGTTCTTTTTGGTTTTCCTACGGGTATAGTGTATTTTAGGTTATGTGGCAGATGCTGAAAAATTGGGTGTGTGATGGGAATTAGTGGGATTTCCTGATCC
Source organism: Artemisia argyi (assembly GCA_030686995.1). Lineage (NCBI taxonomy): Eukaryota > Viridiplantae > Streptophyta > Magnoliopsida > Asterales > Asteraceae > Artemisia > Artemisia argyi. Next base: position 42,404,602 of record CM060700.1, on the reverse strand, counting down.
TTCACCCTGATTATTTTGCACAAGTTGCACCATATAAGGTGTAAGATTTGTATGTGTGCCTGAAAAACTTTTTCCATGCTTAACCAAGAAAGTGAAAGTTTTTGAAATCAATCTTGGAGCTTCATAATAACCAACATGGGATCTAAAATCAGTAAGTTGGTCAACAATAAAGAGCTGTAGAAATCTTGGATATAGAAAATAAGAACCAGACTCTTTAACACTTTTAGCAATCCCCTCCAAAATCATATTGGAAAAATTAAATGTTTGACCTGTGCTTAAGCATACCATTGCAGAAGCAATAGTAGTACTAAACTCATGCCACCCAGAAGTTTTAGGACTCAAACAATGAAGGAGAAGGTGTACCAAAAACTTGTATTGAGGACAGAGGAGAGCTTTTTGAAATTTTAAATTGTTATGCTTGCCCTCATACCCCAAAGTTTTAAACCAGCAAAAATAGCAGAATTAGCAAGGCAAGTAGTCTCTGTTTCATCATTTAAGAGAAGAGATTCCCTTATAGATGATTCAGTGATACGAACCTTTTGCCTATCTACCAAAGCACTGACATATTTTCCCCATTCATAGATTTGACTTTAGCAGTAAGCCAAAACTGTTTGATGTAGGAAACATATATAGTAGGATTCACAGTGAGTGCATACCTAAGAGAAGTAGCATTCAAAAATTTAACCATATCTGTGAGCCCTTTAGGAACCAACTCTTCATCCAAAACAGCCACACTATTATGTTGCTCAGCCCAGGTACGTGTAATCTCCATGAATTAGGGTTTAGGGAAATTGGGGATAATTGATTTTGACAATAATGGAGTGTTAGAGTTTGTGATAACTTCAATTTGGAGCGTGTAGAAACCAATAATGAAGATTAATTAGGTTTTAAACTGATTTGTAGAAGTTACACATACCACCCTCTCACTTACAACCGTAGCAGCATAACCCAGTCATCCACAACTAGCAGCAGAATAAAACAACTAGCAGCAGAGTTGACTATTCAAACTTGGTCAAAAAGTCAAGAACCCATAACCATTAATGCGCTTGATACTCCAAAATCCCTATAAAACCGGACGTAATCTTTTCCCTAAATCATCACAATCAAACCCTAATTACAATTTTGAAACGCCAATCACAATCAAATCTTCAAATCACCACAATCAAATCTTCAAATTACCCAAATCAATTCATCCAATCACAATGAAATCTTCACCCGAAATAATTAACATCTCATCCGATTCTTCTTCGGAAGAAGAATCCCCTTTTGAAACATATGTCCCTCCATTCCGTCCTCCTCACAATGGTTGTAGAACTAAGGAGCAAGCAAGAAAGAGGAAGCATGACCTTCCAGTCTTCAAAGATCTCCTACACTTGAATCAAACCCCAAGTACTTCTAGGGGTAAAGAGGTGATGTCCCCCAAGTCTCCATCGTCTTCAGAATCATCAGAAGACCCTGCTTGGATCCCAATCAGACCACCATCTCCTAAGGAGCTTGTTTCCCCCTTCATCTACACATCATCCGATGAGGATGAACCAGACTACAATCCACCATCCACTCCAGAAAGACCATCATCATCAAGGCCAAGATCCAAGACATCTATCAAGGCAAGAAAGTCAAACCCTCCACTTCCTAAGGAGAGGAAGATTGTACTTGGACTTCCATGCCTGAGAAAATGATGTATTAGTTCTTTTTATGTTAGGTTGTGATGTAGCAGTCTTTTGTTATTTCGGAATATGATGTGGATGTTCTTCTTTTGTTGAATGTACTCTTCTGGAATTGATGAATGAAATCTTTTGAATTTCTGTTTAACAATCTTGCAAATCATCAATTTTCAACTTATCCTGCAAAATGTTAGTCCAAACACTACAAAGTATACAAAAAATATACTAGCAGTAGAGTAAAATAGCAGCAGAGTACATTACAACTTAATCACTTGCTTCTTAAGAAGCAGCAGAAACAGATGAACAAGCAGCACAAGACCTTTACACTTTTTACAAAAAACACTAAGAGATAAGTTTTCCAAAGATTAATCATACCAACGTTTGCAGTTAAGAATTGAAATCTTCCTACATCAAAATGTTTTGTGAGAAGATCAGCAACATTGTTATCAGTATGAATTTTGACAATTTGAATTAACTTCTTTTCATAGCAATCCCTTATGAAATGATGTCTTATCTCTATATGTTTTGTTTTTGAATGAAAAACAGCATTTTTAATTGTTGTTATCAATATGAATTTTGGTGTTCATGAAATTGTACCCATAATCCAGTAGTTGATTTTGCATCCATAGCACTTGACCACAGCAACTTGAAGCAGCCACATACTCAGCTTCAGTTGTAGAATTTGCAACCACTGTTTGTTTCTTGCATTGCCATGACACCAATCTGTTTCCAAGAAATTGACAACCTCCAGTTGTAGATTTTCTATCCAAGCAAGCACCAACATAGTCACTATCTGAATATGCCACCAAATCAAAAGGTGAATCCTTAGGATACCATAGGCCCAATTTAGGTTGATGCCTTAGATACCTAAAAATCCTCTTTACTGCATTGAGATGTGATTCTTTGGGACAAACTTGGAATCTTGCACAGGCACATACAGCAAACATGATATCAGGCCTTGATGCTGTAAGATACATCAATGAGCCAATCATAGACCTGTACAAGTGAACATCTACTTCTTTTCCATTTTCATCCTTCAACAAAGGTTTGTTGGTATCCAGGGTTGTCTTAGCAGGCTTAGAATCTTCAAATCCAAACTTCTTCAAGATGTCATTAACATACTTATCCGGACTGATAAATATGCCATCTTTCTTTTGAACTACCTGTTGTCCCAAGAAGAAGTTGAGTTCTCCCATTGAACTCATTGCAAACTTTTCTTTCATAAGCTTTTCAAAATCAACACACATTGCTCTATTTGTAGATCCAAAGATGATGTCATCTACATAGATTTGTACAAGCAAAATATCATCTTTTTGTCTTTTGAGAAACAAAGTCTTGTCAATCTTTCCTCTACTGAACCCAGAGTCCAACAAATATGTTGACAAGGTATCATACCAAGCTCTTGGAGCTTGATGTAGTCCATACATTGCTCTATTCACCTTGTAAACATTGTCAGGATAGTCAGGGTCCTCAAAACCTGGTGGTTGAGACACATAAACTTCTTCTGTAATGGTCCCATAAAGGAAAGCACTCTTGACATCCATTTGATACACCACAAAATCTTTGAATGAAGCATAAGCCAAGAATAGTCTAATGGCTTTTATCCTTGCCACTGGTGCAAATACCTCATCATAATCAAGTCCTTCTTGTTGTGTGTATCCTTGAGCTACCAATCTAGCTTTATTTCTGATAACAATTCCTCTTTCATCTCTTTTACATCTGAAAACCCATTTAGTACCAATAACTCTTTTTCCATTTGGCAAATCAACCAAAGTCCATACTTCTTGTAGCTTGAATTGCAGAAGCTCATCTTGCATTGCTTCCACCCAACTAGCTTCTTGTAGGGCTTTGTAGGTGTTCTTGGGTTCAATTTGAGATAGAAAGCAGGCAAACAAGCAATTTTGTAGATCTTTATGACTGTTTCTTTGATGCAGAGATCTAGCAAAGAAACTTTGATGTTGAAGATCTTTGAGCTCTTTAGTCATTTTCCTTGTTTGTACAGATGATTGAGGATCACTTAGAATTTGTTCTTTAGGATGATCCTTGTGAATTCTTGTAGTAGTAGTAGGACTAACAGGAATATTGAGTTCCAAATTAGTATAATCTACTTCAGCTCCAAATAATTTACCATCAAGAGCTTCATCATCTGTGTCATCATAGATATTCTCCAGAGGAGGCATATTAGGATCTTCAGGATAATCTGTATCATCAAAAGGTTTATCCTGAGCATTCAAAGAAGGAAACTGTGATGTAGAAGCAGAGTGAGTAGGCTTGGCAGCAGAATAGATAGAAGTAGTAGTTGCTTGTTTTGGTCTAGCAGTAAAGTCTTCTGAGTCAGCAGTAGAGTCTTCTGGTCTAATTGGAGAGTCAGCAACAACTTCTTTTGGAGCTGCATTGGGTATCTTTTCTGCATCAATAGGAGTTACAACATCTGCTTGAGCTTCCTTAGGTTTCTCTGGAGGAACATCATCTTCTTGTGTATCTTGATTTTGCTGTAAAGGTATGAAAGTAGGACCAACCTTCAGTTTCTCAATCAAAACAATGTCTTCTTGTGGTTTGTCAGTGTCAATACTGGCAATAACAGGTACATAATTCATTGTCTTGGTTAGGATGTCAACATCAAACATCCATTCAGGCCCTTTTCCTGCAGCATTAGATGTGTTCTCACTAAACTTGATATGCAAATTCTCCTCTACATGTTTGGTTCTCTTGTTATATACTCTGAAAGCTTTACTATGTATAGAGTAACCAACCAAATTCCCGTCATCAACTTTCTCTTTAAACTTGCCTAACTGATCTTTTGTGTTCAAAATAGTAACAGGACATCCAAATGGCTTAAGAAAATCAATCATTGGTTTCTTTCCATGAAAGAGCTCATATGGAGTTTTGTTGTGAGGCTTCACTACCTTACTTCTGTTCTGCACAAAACATGCAGTGTTGACAGCTTCAGCCCAAAAAGGTATAGGGAGTTTAGAATCAGCTAACATTGTTCTTGCAGCCTCAATAAGTGTCCTATTTCTTCTCTCTGCAACACCATTCTGCTGTGGAGTTCTTGCAACACTATACTGTCTTAAAATGCCTTTTCCCACACAGAATTGGTTCATAACACTATTCTTGAACTCAGTACCATTGTCACATCTTATAATCTTCACTTTGTGGTTGTGCAGATTTCAAACTCTTGTAATGAATTCTTTAAGTACAACTGGAGTTTCATCTTTAGTGGCTAAGAAAAACACCCAGGTGAACCTGCTGTAATCATCTGTGACAACTAGGCAATATGACTTCTTATTCAAACTTTTCACAAAAACAGGCCCAAATAAATCCATGTGTAGCAAATGCAAGGGCTCTGTATTTGTATTCACAATCTTTGACTTGAATGAGACTCTGTGTTGTTTTCCCTTCTGACAAGCAATACAAGTCTCACAGTTTTCAAATAACTTTGTGGGCATTCCTCTCACCAGATTTCCTTTCACCAACTTATTCATTGTCTTGTAGTTCAAATGCCCAAGTCTTCTATGCCATAATTTGGACTCATCAACAGTTGCTTTTGCAATCAGACAAGTCAAAGCTCTTTTGGGAACAATATTCTTAATATGGTCACTGTATATATTTTCATTTCTAGGGACCTTCAATAGCACAAATTTATCATTTGGCAACTGAAAATCAGGAGAAAGGATCATACATTCAGTGTTTGTAAAGAGAACAAAATTCCTTTTGTCACACATTTGTGAAACACTAAAGAGGTTAAACTTAAGTCCTTTCACAAGAAACACCTTCTCAAAGTCCAAATTACCAGTCTTTAAAGTGCCTCTACCAATAATCTTTCCACCTTTTGTATCATTCCCAAAAGCAATATAGCCACCATCAAAAGCCTCAAAATCATCAAGCTGAGACTCATCCCCTGTCATATGTCCAAAGCATCCACTATCAACTATAACCATGTCTTTAAGCTCATCCAGTAGATTACCCTGCACATGAAAATAGAGAAATTAGTTTCTCTTGGGGACCCAAGCCATTACTGACTTGGATCTGCCTTGTGCATCAACATAGTTAAATTTCTTTAAATCACTTGATGCACTGCTGGTTTTGGAAATATTGTGTAGGACCTTAGATATATCAACTTTAATACCAATATAAGAACTAGATGAAGTAAAGATGGTGACTTGATGAATAAGGTGTGGCGTTAATATGAGAGAAATAGAGTATAAAGATGAAGAGAACTTTTATTAAAAACACACACAATACACACCTCAAATGAGCCTTTGAGGTGTTTAAATAGTTAGATACAAGAGATGCCTTAAAAGGCTTTCCATGGGCTTGGGCTTGGACTTGGTTATATGATTAGATAACAAGGCTTATGAAACATAGCACATAACATATTAGCTTGCCAAGTCCAAATCCCAATGACTAAACTATTACTAATCTTAACAAACGACACAAAGTTACAATATGAGAATGACCATCACTTCTATATAAATATTTTTAATGCTAACAATCTCCCCCTAAGGGGTGGTCATTTGAATGATGCTCCACGTGAGTGGGTCTTCCGTGTTCTTTGTCTTTAACTTTGTGTGTCGTTGTAGAATAGTCTTTAGTCTTTGTTCCTTCATGCTTTGTGATCTTTGATAACTGATTTTTCATCGTTCTTTGTTCCTTTGTGATGTGGGGTTATCTGCCTTTCGTCACTTCTGCGTCTGTGGTGGTTGTTTGCTATTCCAACATGCTCATACATCTTTGGATTTTGATATGCATATGCACGTAGTTCCCTTTCTTTCACTTTGATCTTTAGCCTTAATACTTTGTAGATTCTTCTTTTTGGCGTAGAATCTTTCTTTGAACTTTGTGTTGTATAGATTTTTGAGGGAGCTTTCTTTAACTTCCAGATGTATGTATGAGCACGTGGAATCTGTCGCCATGGAGATGAAGTGTCCCTGCATATAAACAGTTAGCAATAAAACATCCGGTACTTACAGATAAGAATTAGAGATCGTCAACAGCATAGTGTGAAGACTCCTTCTAACCCTTACCAAGGCCATTCCCATGTCAGATACTCTCGAGAGAGCTTACAAGACCTACTAAGTAGCTCAATGACTGGGTGAGTCGCTGGGGATCACTCCACGACTGTAGACCGTTTGAAACCACCGCGAACACTAAGCGTAACCCATAAGGATTTACCGAAGTGACCTGCTGTCAGGGCTGCTTGATGTTGACCCTGGCAGGAATTTCCATTCAATCATTGAGAATCACAAATGTGAATCCTCTCATAAATGTTCTGGCAGATTGCTAAGATCTCCGTAGGACTCTAAAGTTTACATCTGGCATCCTTAATGTTGAACAACCAGTGTAGAAATATCATGTGTTCCTATGAGATCTTTTGATGAATCTCGGGGCTCTAGACTCGATAAGTGCACATTTGGTTTCTTATGCGGAGATTAGGGAGAGGTCTCCTGTTTCAATATCAACCATCTCTAAGAGACAGGTCGATAGATTACACCGGTTCCCCGTGAGAATGAAACAAGCTCTTTTAAGAGAACTTGAGTGGTTAAGAAGGTTTAGTGCAGTGCGTCACTGGGTCCATGACGTCTTTGTCTTCAATACCGGTGTCACCTTAGTAACAACCAGCAGCATATGAGTTGAACCCGGTGTCTGTCCTAAGGTTGAACATTTGGAGGGCTATTTCTTTTCACCCTTTTTCATAACTTTTCTTTTTAATTCTTCAACCCCTTCTTTCTCCTTTCTCATTTTCTCCTTTTTTCAATCATACCTAAGGACTTGTAATTCTAATCTATTGGAATTGTCCTTGGGTAGATCCCTCCGGCTCTGGCGGATCATAGGACGGTTTTTCCTAACCTTAGTCACCTTATAACTCCATGACTATCCTATAATTGCCATAAAACCATTTATTCGAAAAATCTCTCAAAGTGTTTATGATAATAAAACACATTGTTGTTACCACTTCGAGAGTTTTGCAATTTTGAAGGACTCCCCCTTCACATGTGCTCATGAATTTTTAAGAAATTTGCACATGCGTGAGGAGTTTGCACTTTTTGAATTGATCCACTTTCAGCGAACATGACCGATTCGAGACACACTTACATCACTAGTTAAACTAGTTTGAAGTTATTACCCGTCCTGGTCAAGTACAAAGAAAGTCTCTCGATATGGTACATTCTACTCAGACAAGTCCTATTCGAGACACGCTTACATCACTAGTTAGACTAGCTTGAAATTATTACCCGTCCAGGACAAGTCTTTTCGATTACTGACATTTTAAGCTTCGTCAATTCATTGGTACAATCTGAGTCAAGCTCTTTTGAGATTCAGCCACAATCTTTAAACATCTTTGATCACATTTTAATCATGTCTTCTCCCCCTCAAAAATAGCATATTGTGATATTTTTTATATCAACTGAGTAAAAGAGCTTTTTGGAGAGAAAGACAGATTTCATTTTGCATGAATACGGAACATTTTTGATTTTGTACTCCCCCTTAATGATAGCTCATTTAAAATCAATTTAAGGTTTTAGAGGGAGTTTTCTTGAGCACTCATTTGAAAGATTTTGAGAAATCTTTTGAACAATCTTGAAAAAGTGCTCAAGAATTGTATTTTGAAAAACGAGTATATGTTTGAAGTCTTTTTCGTTTGTTTAGACTCGAACTTGTTGAAAAAGAGTTCGTCATTGAACGTACGAGTCCTTGATTTGAAAATAATCAGAAGTCATCATTTAAGCCCGGGTTTCGTACTGAAGTATACGAAAGCCATTGTGAAGATAGTTTTGAGAAACGACATGTTTTTAGAAAAACATATAAAGAACTCCCGTTCAAGCATCTGTACATGTCCGTATCATTGTTGAATGACATTTCTAGAAACGTACAGAATATTGATTTATACGAGAGACATGTCGTGAGAAGAATATTTTTGGATTTTTTGATTTTATATTGTTTTTGTATTTTTTGAAATTTTATATTTTTGTATTTTGTTTTTGTTGGTTTTTCAAATTTTGTATTTTTTTTTTTAAATATTTACAGCGAAGCGATTTTGAAAACACTTTCAAGAATATTCGAGAAGACGTTCTAGCTCCTCAGGAGTTAGGCTTCGCATGCCAATTCGTCGAACTAAATAGTCAAACCGTTCTTTTGGAAGGGCTTTAGTAAAAAGATCGGTGAGTTGGTAATCTGTCTTAACGAAAAATAATTCAACAGTACCCTCTTCCACATGTTCTTTGATGAAATGGTAGCGGAATTTGATATGCTTCGTCTTAGAGTGATGTACGGGATTGCACGAGATGGCTATGGCACTTTTTGAGTCACAATACATAGGTATTTTGTCAAAAGTAAAGCCATAATCTGTGAGCTGTGTCCTCATCTAAAGAACTTGGGCACAACACACAGATAGAGACACATACTCGGCTTCGGCAGTTGATAGCGCAGTACAATCCTGTTTCTTTGACGACCAGCTTACAAGCTTTTCACCCAAAAATTGTGCTCCACCTGATGTACTCTTTGCTGTAACTTGCCAAGAACAGAAGAGTTTGTATTTGGAAACCGTTTTGAATTTGGTTCCATAGGGTTAGGAGTAAAATCTAAATCACACTCATAGACAGTTGCTACTTTTTTAGCTTGAGCTATTTCTAATTTGTCGTTCTGAAGAGTGAACTCTCTACCCGTTGGTATCCACATACAAAACTTAAGGTAGTTCATAGGCATTCGACTACTAGTGGTAGACCTAAAGCGTGCAACTAATCTTTCTATAGATCTAGATCTATCACTAGGTCGTTTTCGAACATTCTTCTGTTCAGGCGTAACATTCACATTCTTAGAAACACATTCATCGTGAACATCATTAATTAAACATTTCTTGCATATTAAACAACATAGTCATTACATGCATTAGAACTAGTACTTTTGACATTACATTCAGATGAATCATGTTTCTTATTACAAAGCGATAAATTCCTAGGGTGTTCTTCTACTTCTTGAACTTTATTCTTGCAACTATGATGTGTGGGAATCGCACCTTGCTTTACCTCTCGAGGGATCTCGCGAGGCTTACAACCCCCACCAGGCAGTGTACCTGATCGTTGTAGTATAGTATAGTGACAAGTACCGGGGGATTGATCGTTCAGCTTAGGAATAGTGTCGCTAGGATTAGAAAACCTAATTAATAGTTCTAGAGGTGAGAGATGATTATTTTTTTGTATTTTTATATTTTTATGAAAGCAAATAAAATCTCGGGTTTTGGAAGATTGGGCGGAATTAGTTGCTATTCAACTAACCCAAAGCTAAGATGCAATCAAAATAAAATAATAAAAATGAAAACAAACTAATTAAACTAAGGTTGTGAGCAGTAATTGGAGAAATTGTGTTTACTTAGACTTCACTACTCCCTAGATATCTTTTACATGTTAATTACTTGTTACACTTGTATGAATGACGGGTTGTATTCCTTAATACCATTCGTGGAGTGGCATACATAACTCCCCAACTCTATGAGCTCTTATCTCCTCCTACACCATGACCCAGCACAACTATAGGGATTGTAAACAGTGGCTCATGCATTAAATACAACCAATAAAGACCTAGTACGCCTCGGTTCATGTTTCTTAAGACGTTCAAGCATGTTACCATTTGGAGATCTGCCAGTTTTCTTAAGCCTAACATATAATATCATTCATTCAAAACAAGAATAGACAAGTAATCAACACATAATCAACATCTAGGTTTCATTAGATCTAAGCAAACACAAAGGAAATTTAGCCTAGCATAGTAGAATTAAGATAAGAACAAAAGATAGACAACCAACACATAGACATATTGATTGAATTAAGAGTATACTTATCTCAATTACAATGCAAGGTCTCAAGGGTTTGGAACCCTTGAAAAACCTGTAAAAGAGGCACCAAAATCGTCTTTAGGGTTTCACCAAAACTTCTCTTTTTTTTAACGAAAAAACTAGAAAACTATATATAGGAAAATTGTCCTGACGGCGTCAAGAGTAAAATCTGATGCCGTCAACTCGCCGCCATATACTTCCTCGGACGCCCTAGATCCAATCGTGACGGCCTATGTGACGCCGTCACCACCCTCGGTAAATTAATCTTGGTCATTTTGACGCCGTCATCTCTTCATCTGACGCCTTCACAACCTTCGGTAAAATATTCATCCTTTCTGACGCCGTCAAGAGTAAATTCTTGACGCCGTCACCTTGTAATTCCAGCTTGGATTTGGTACTTTGTTGTTTTCTTCACTTTATGCTCCAAAAACGTCCAAAATAGCCTCTTTTCCAGAATTCACTCTCCAAACACCTAAAATCACAAAAGGAACGATTTAGGGCAATATTTGATCAAATAAATTCGGATTCGGGCTTAAATGACCCCCTAAAAACGGATCATTTTTCGCCTCATCATATACCCTTACACTTGAGATTTGCTTGTCCTCAAGCAAATGAGCTTTTATTCTACTCAAAAGACAAGTTAGGGGTCATTTAACACTAATATAAAAGTAATTACAACAAATAATCGTTCCACTAAAGACCAATAGACAAGCACGGAGGTCATACACAAGCACCTCACAAATAGTGTTTAGATACTCACATCTCTCGGGTGTAATAAAGTAATATAACATTATGAAAATGGAAGATATCTCTCACTACCTGTCATAGCAAAATAGATTACCATAGGCTTGGGAAAGGATCAAACCTCCACCACATGGCGTAAGCACCTAGGATAAACTATCAAAGAGGTCTTTTTAAAGGGTTATAACGTTAGGTGTAGGGAATTGAATTACACGGTTTTGTTGGATAAAGGGGATTTTACTGGTGGCGAGTTAACAATCTTAGTTAATTACATGTACAAGATGGCGTTGCTAAGCCAAGACTAGACTCGACTTAAACTAATAAATGAAAAATAACTAAAAACATAAAATGAACATAGAATGAAAACGGGATGGTAGTCCGTATGTTTTTTCTCTCTTTCTTTTCTATATTTTTTTTTTCTTTTTCTTGATTTTTTCGATTTTTTTTTTTTTTTTTTTTTTTTTTTTTTTTTTTCATACACTCTTACCCTACCATCCAAAATAATACATCATAGGGGTTTGAGCATTCCCCTTACACTTGAATCTTTACATACTTTACATTAAACTATTCTAATGACTCGAATTAAGAAAATCAAAACACTTGGAGCACTTTTAAGATTAACGTACATATGGGGGTAATAAGTGTTGTTCTTCCCCATTACTCCATAAAATAAGTACTTACCCATGAGTCCCAATCGTCCCAAAACAATATGTACAAGGATATGACTCGACTTAGCAACCATGTAATCAATTAGAAAGTTAACTTAGGGTTTAACAAATAACAATAATGCACTAAAAATGAGCGCATACACGGAAGGCTAAGGCGATTTGGTTGTACATTTAAGTGGGGTGTAACAAATTCTTCCTTTAAGTAAAATGCTTAAAGTTAGAAACGAAAGGATAGGCTCGGAGGGGTGTACTAGGGGTATCGTGTACTAAAAATGAGTACAACGCTAAGGGTGTGGGAAAAATTAGTTGACTTAACTAGCCAAGTAATATGACTTAAATGGTCAAGTAATCGTAATACGGGTTTAACACAAGGGTGATCCTAATGCCTCTTATCATGTATTAAATCCTACTACACGAATGTAGTCTCACTAGCGGTCTCGGGATGCATCACTAACGCAAGTTCTAGAATCTAAATGCTACCGGTACACTCATAAGCACCAATAATGAATGCTTTTCCTATCAAATCTAAAGGCGAACCTCACATTTTTGGGTGGAAAATTTTTCTGAATATACGGTTATGTGCTAGTCATACAACCTCCTATCCATGAGACGCTTGCTATGGCTAAAGTTTCACTCCTAAATGTTGTAAAAAATTTTAAATTTGGCGCTAAAATTGTACTAACAAGTATTTCTCATAGTTTTATTACTCATCTACTATCAAACAAAACAAACTCAAGCGAAAGTGCATATGTAAGGTATCATCTTTTTACCCTCCCCTTACACTTAAGATGAACATTGTCCCCAATGTTCAAGTAAAGAATGTAAAAGTTAAAAGTAAAGAGAATGAATTCAAATACTCCCCTGATTCGCTCGGTATGGATTTTAGGTTGGCCAGGTTAAATCTTCTTCCAAGAAAACGAACAATCAAAGCTTCCCTTCCAGAATATAAATCATCTTCTTGTCTCAAATAACCTGTAAATCCTGACAAAAGTAGACAAGGCAACCTCGCGTAAAATCGGCGGCATCCTATATAAGTTACTAAATCCTAGAAAACAAAATAAGATATAATGCTTGTGGAATGAAGTTTGCAGATTTCCTGGAGATTATAAAACTTAATAATTCACAAAAACTTATAAGACTCCGTTAGAAAAACAAAACTGGTAAAATTTCCAGATTTTTGACTCCTGACGCCGTCAAGAGCAATTGCCTGACGCCGTCAGAATGAACCTGCAGAAATCTTTATGTTAAGTTTCCGGAAAATTTCTGGAAAAACTTTGTCCTACTTCCTGGAAAATCCTGCAAAACTACATCATGACTCAATACAAGCATTTGACTCTAACAATACGAATACACATGTTCATTAAATATTGTGGAGAATCATGATCGGTTTGTTTCTAAAAAAACATATTTGGGGTTTCCCCTTACACTTATCTTTTGCAAAAACACCTTTAGGTTGAAGTTAAGACTAGGCTAAACAACATAATAAAGTATTTCCACATTTTAATTGAGAAACATGATCAACCAACAATAAAAATAAAACATGCATACGGAAGCAAATAACAATCAAACAAATAAAATCACACAAAACATGGGTTGCCTCCCAAGAAGCGCTTTTCTTTATTTACGAGTCTTGTAGCTAGACTCAAAGTTGTGGGTTACTACGTGATTTCATCATTTGAAATGATGTACCCCATATAATTGCGATCATTACTGTTATGGTGGTAGTGCCTCAATCTATCAATACTCGCAATAACCTTCCCACCTAATTTGCTTCTCAAGCTAGCTACCCCATCTTGGCTCAATCCTTCGATGGTGAATGGCCCATACCACCAAGGACTCGGTTTATCGGGTGGTATTGTGGTTTCTAAGTGTCTCAAGAGTATTAAGTTCCCTTCCTCAAACGGTGTATGATTGCTTGTGTGTTGGGTGTGTTTGAGTTCTATCGGATCCTTATTGCTTTTTCTCCTTTCATCCTTAGCTTTCTTATAGCTCTTGATTCTTGCCTCCCATGCAAGAATTTTATTCTGAACACGAATGGGCGTCGTGCCAATGTTGTTTTTAATCATTCTCCAACTCAAATTCTCACGCCCACTTCGCGGAGTCATGTGAAAACTAATCTTCCTCTTTCCAGACTTAAGCTCAATCTTCCTATCTTCATACTTAATGACAGCCCTAGCGGTGGTGAGGAACGGTGCCCCAAGGATTATTGGCATGCATCCATCCCCTTTATCATCAATGATCATAAAATCAACGGGGTACATGAATCCTGCAACATTGATTAATACATCTTCTGCGATTCCTAGGGGGTATACGTACGAGTGTCCAACAAGAGATAGCCTAACACGAGTAGGTGCTGGCATTTTTGACGTTAGTTGGATGTAAATAGTTAGGGGCATAAGATTTACTTCCGATCCTTGGTCGGCGAAAGCACTAAGATGTTTCAAGTCCCCGATGCTCGTTGGTATTTCAAAATTCCCACATGCTACCTGCTTAGTGGCCACTTTCTGTATTAATAACCTCTCGACCACTGATCCTCCAATAAGCGTATCATACTCATCTTTCTCTTCTTTCTCTTTCTCGGGAACCTGTTCGGAGGATTGGTTACGCCCATCACCCTTAATCCAATTTGTTATGGTGTTTTTGTTTATATCGTGTTTCAGGTAGTAGCTCAAAGGTTGGGACTCAGGCGGTTTTTCTAAGGTCTGTTTAGCGGGAGTTTTTACCTTCTCATTATCTTTATGGACAATGGTGATGGAGTTAACAAATTGGGTGGTGGGAATAGTGCTTTCTTTCCTTAGCAGTATTCGTTCGGGGGTTCTCTGATTGGTATACTCCTCCAATAGACTCAGCATCTCATTCATTTTCTCCTGCATCTCCTCCTTTTGCTTATAAACTGCTTCTTCGAATCTAGCAAGCCGATCAGAGTGGGTCGCCATATACTCTCTCATCCTAGCCTCAAATTCCGAGCTAAGTTCCTTGGGAGGGGAACAAGGTGGAGTGCACTTCTGAAAAGTTTCGACATGTTCTCTAGAGGGTGATTCAGATAATGGTATCGAGGTTGATCTTGAGACAGAATTGACCGTGGCTTGTCTAGGACTTAAGGGTCTCCTTTGCCTTTCCTCAAAATAGTCAACTTTTGCCTCAATTTTGCATAAGAGTTCATCGGGGATTTCGGTGTTTCCTCCAGATGCCGAGACTGCATTTATGGCCGCTTCTACTGTATGTTTAAACTCCCACAGTTCCTGATTGTTAGTGGCTAGCTCCTCGATGATTGCCCAAGATTCCTCGGCGTTCTTATCACGTAATTTACCTCCCGCGGCTCTGTCAATGGTGCGCTTAGTGTGATAGTCAACATGATCGTAAAAAATCTGGACTAATAACCAAAGGTTTATACCATGATGGGGGAGTTTGTGGAGGAGATCCTTAAAACGGGCCCAAGCTTCGTAGAAAGTTTCACCCCGCTGCTGCTCAAACCACAAAATGTCCCTTCTAAGCATTGCGGTCTTTTCCGACGGAAAGAATTGGGTAAGGAAGCGATTGGCGAGATCGTCCCATGTGGTGATGGATCCCGCGGGGAAACGCTCAAGCCATTGACTAGCTTGATCCCGTAGAGAGAATTGGAATAGGCGTAAACGGGTAGTCTCTCTAGTTTCAACACCTAGGTCTATGGAATCTACGATTTTGAGGAAGTCCTTAAGGTGTTGGTTTGGATCTTCGGAACGAAGTCCATGGAATGCACATCCGCTTTGCACCAACCGGATGGTGTCGGATCGCAGGGGGGTCACATTGGCTCCGGTGAGCTCAATGGTGTTTCGGTAGCCTTGGTGGCTAGGTCGGGAATACTCTCCTAAGGTTCGGGGCCTAAGGGGTTCTAATGGTGGGTTTTGTTGTGGTGGGATGATGGGTTCAAAGATGTTACCACCTTCCATGATGTCGGATGGTAAAGAGTTACGAACAAAAGCACGAAGAAATAAGATAGACTAAAGAAGACCTAAAAATAAAAATAAAAATAAAATCTTACTAGAAAGGAATCTAGCAAGTAGACCTAATAAAAAGAAATCCTAACCTAGACAATAACTATTCCCCCGGGCTGCGGCGCCAAAAACTTGATGGCGCCGCACTCTTTTGCGAAAGATGAGAAATAAATGTAAAGATAGACAATCCCCGGCAACGGCGCCAAAAACTTGATGCGTGGGAATCGCACCTTGCTTTACCTCTCGAGGGATCTCGCGAGGCTTACAACCCCCACCAGGCAGTGTACCTGATCGTTGTAGTATAGTATAGTGACAAGTACCGGGGGATTGATCGTTCAGCTTAGGAATAGTGTCGCTAGGATTAGAAAACCTAATTAATAGTTCTAGAGGTGAGAGATGATTATTTTTTTGTATTTTTATATTTTTATGAAAGCAAATAAAATCTCGGGTTTTGGAAGATTGGGCGGAATTAGTTGCTATTCAACTAACCCAAAGCTAAGATGCAATCAAAATAAAATAATAAAAATGAAAACAAACTAATTAAACTAAGGTTGTGAGCAGTAATTGGAGAAATTGTGTTTACTTAGACTTCACTACTCCCTAGATATCTTTTACATGTTAATTACTTGTTACACTTGTATGAATGACGGGTTGTATTCCTTAATACCATTCGTGGAGTGGCATACATAACTCCCCAACTCTATGAGCTCTTATCTCCTCCTACACCATGACCCAGCACAACTATAGGGATTGTAAACAGTGGCTCATGCATTAAATACAACCAATAAAGACCTAGTACGCCTCGGTTCATGTTTCTTAAGACGTTCAAGCATGTTACCATTTGGAGATCTGCCAGTTTTCTTAAGCCTAACATATAATATCATTCATTCAAAACAAGAATAGACAAGTAATCAACACATAATCAACATCTAGGTTTCATTAGATCTAAGCAAACACAAAGGAAATTTAGCCTAGCATAGTAGAATTAAGATAAGAACAAAAGATAGACAACCAACACATAGACATATTGATTGAATTAAGAGTATACTTATCTCAATTACAATGCAAGGTCTCAAGGGTTTGGAACCCTTGAAAAACCTGTAAAAGAGGCACCAAAATCGTCTTTAGGGTTTCACCAAAACTTCTCTTTTTTTTAACGAAAAAACTAGAAAACTATATATAGGAAAATTGTCCTGACGGCGTCAAGAGTAAAATCTGACGCCGTCAACTCGCCGCCATATACTTCCTCGGACGCCCTAGATCCAATCGTGACGGCCTATGTGACGCCGTCACCACCCTCGGTAAATTAATCTTGGTCATTTTGACGCCGTCATCTCTTCATCTGACGCCTTCACAACCTTCGGTAAAATATTCATCCTTTCTGACGCCGTCAAGAGTAAATTCTTGACGCCGTCACCTTGTAATTCCAGCTTGGATTTGGTACTTTGTTGTTTTCTTCACTTTATGCTCCAAAAACGTCCAAAATAGCCTCTTTTCCAGAATTCACTCTCCAAACACCTAAAATCACAAAAGGAACGATTTAGGGCAATATTTGATCAAATAAATTCGGATTCGGGCTTAAATGACCCCCTAAAAACGGATCATTTTTCGCCTCATCAAACTACTCGTAGAGGCAGACGAGACTCTATTGTTCCTTGTATTGCTCCTAGGCTTTAGTCTGCTGCTCCTAGAGGTGCTTTCTAATCCTGTAGAAGGTAAGGCACACGCATTAGGATTTATATTGTTGTCCTTTTTAGCATCACTAGACTCTTTAGAATTATCCTTTTTGCACGCATATGTCTTAGAAGTGGAGGCAGACGCATTAGTGGGACTAATCCTAAAAAGGCCAGGTTCTATCACTTTTGGTGTTTCGACAACCGCTTTTACTTTATCAACAATCTTTTCATTTTCACTTTTCTTGGGCAAGGGTGTTGGAGTGACTGGTTTTGTCAAATTCTTTTTCTCATCGACTTTTGGAGCAAACCTTGAAATTGACATTTTTGGTTTTTGAACCGTGTTTGAAACATTTGGTTTCTCCAAAGTCAATGGTTTTGCAAACTTGGTTTCCTCACCCTTTCCTTTTTGACTTTCAAGCTGAGCCCTCAAAAGATCATTTTGCTCTTTCATGTTCTTTAAGGCACGCTCATACGACAATTTGTCATACTTGCATTCTTCCTTTTCTCGATCAAGTTGTTTAAAATATGACACATTTTCTTTTTCAAGCTTTATAAGAGCATTTTCATATTTTGAAACAATTGTGGAGGTCTCAACTCTTAGTCTTTCATCGTCTTGAACAGAATATGTTTGTAAAATGATGGACATAATATCAGTGGTCATAACAGCTTCGAAGAGAGAATCATTTAGGTTTTCCAAAACATTCATGTTTTCACGAGTATCATTAGCTTCGTTTACCAGGGATTTGTGGTCCTTGACAAAGTCGGCCGTTTCTTTTAAGAAAGCTTGTTCAAAATGGATTACCCTCGCACTGATGTTATTCAGTAGGATAGTAATTTCGTTTTCAAAAACCTTTTTCTGCTCAATATGAAAACTGGAATGCCAGTTGTTAATACTGATTGTAGTTTTAGAATTAACAATATTTTGAAGTTCTTGAATTCTCTTTTTAACATCATCCAGAATGTCCCTAGCCTCACTTGTATTAAAAGTGTTGTTAGAAGACATTTGTTCCATTTTTGAAAGAGATTTGGAAACAATTACTTTCTTAGAAAACATTTTTGAGAATGGTCGTTTTATGGAAAACACAGATGGTTCTTTTTGTGGAACAAAAGTAATTCCCGAAAGTTTGTTCAATTTGTTGTAATCAATGGGTTTCAAATCCTTTTGTTTCATTTTATTTATGCTCTCTTCGACATGTTCTATCGTTTGCACAGAATCCCGAACGACGGGAGGATCATGTTTAGTGTAAATCACATTACCATTATACAAAACATTTTGTTCTTGCTGAGCTTTCTTGAGATTACTGGGGGTGTTGTTACCAAGAGCCACTTTATGTTTCGTATGGTAAATCGGGTTAGTTTGATTTGAAATCATTTTCATTGTTTGACTTGACTGACCCGACTTAACCACTAATTCTTCTAAATGTGCAATCATGTGTTCTGACTCTACGATTTCAGCCAAAAGTTTGTCTTCTTTCTTTGCAAAGTCCTTTTTCAGCTCGTCCCTTTCTTTTTCAAGATTGGTATAAGCTGATTTTTGTTTAGAAAGTTGGTTTTGTAAATCAGAAATTTCCGCGTTCAAAGATTTTATCTTTTTGAAAGAATTAACATCAAGTGTATCAAACTTGAGTTGCAATTGTTTTTCCCTTGAAACGGAATTTTGATAACCAGTTTCTAATTCAGACAATCTTTTGTTATGAAATTCAAAAGCTTTAACGTTTTCTTTGTAACTCTCAAGCTCAGCGGTCAATTTAACATTCGCGGCCTTAACATCGCGATTGACCTTTTTCACATTCTCAATTTCAATACGACAATTATTCAATAATGATTCAAACAAAGCACGTGTTTCCTCATCATTCTCAGCATGCTGATGAGTCGAAAAATGATCCGTTTTTAGGGGGTCATTTAAGGCCGAATTCAACTTTATTTGATCAAATATTGCCCTAAATCGTTCCTTTTGTGATTTTAGGTACTTTGGGAGAGAAATCTGGAAAAGGAAGCAATTCGGACGTTTTTGGAGCATAAAAGTGAAGAAAATGCCAAAGTCTTAATTTTCCATGCTGGGAACAGTAGATGACGGCGTCAAGAGTAATTCCCTGAGGGTGTCAAGAGCAAAATTCCATGACGACCCAGTACAGATTTGACAGCGTCACGAAGGTAGGGCGTCAAGAGTAAAAGTCATGACGGCCTGGAAATGATTTAGTCTTGACGGCGTCAAATGTAGATCAAGGCAGTCCGAGAATAGTTTTGGCGGCGAGGTGACGGCGTCACAATGTTTGTCTTGACGCCGTCAGCTTTTCCTATATAGAGTTTTCTAATTTTTCACATTAAAAGAGAGAAGTTTTGGGAGAAACCCTAAGTACGATTTTGGTGTAACTTTACAGGTTTTTCAAGGGTTCCAACCCCTTGATACCTTGCATGTGTAATCAAGATAAGTGTTCTTCTAATTCAATCAATATGTCTATGTGTTGGTTGTCTATATCTTGTTCTTGTCTTAATTCCATCATGCTAGGCTAGATCTACCTTGTGTTTGCTTAGATCTAATGAAACCTAGATGTTAATTATGTGTTGATTACTTGCTTATACTTGTTTTGGATGAATGATTTATATGTTAGGCTTAAGAAAACTGGCAGATCTCCAATTGGTAACATGCTTGAACGTCTTAAGAAACATGAACCGACGCGTACTAGGTCTTTATTGGTTGTATTTAATGCATGAGCCACTGTTTACAATCTCTATAGTTGTGGTGGGCATGGTGTAGGAGGAGATAAGAGCTCATAGAATTGGGGAGTTAAGTGTGCCACCCCATGAATGGTATTAAGGAATACGATCCGTCATCCATGCAATTATAACAAGTAATTAACGTGTAAAAGATGTCTAGGGAGTAGTGAAATCTAAGTAAACACATTTTCTCCAATTATTGCTCAAAACTTTAGTATAAATTAGTTTATTTTCATTTCTAGTATTTTATTTTGATTGCTTCTTAGTATTGGGTTAGTTGAATAGCAACTAATTCCGCCCAAATCCTTCAAACCCGAGATTTTAACTTGCTTTTCATAAAATATAAAAATACAAAAAGAATCATCCCTCACCTTTAGAACTAGTATTTAGGCTTTCTAATCCTAGCGACACTATTCCTAAGCTGAACGATCAATCCCCCGGTACTTGTCACTATACTATACTACAACGATCAGGTACACTGCCTGGTGGGGGTTGTAAGCTTCTCGAGATCCCTCGAGAGGTAAAGCCTGTTGCGATTCCCACGCATCAAGTTTTTGGCGCCGCAGCCCGGGGAATAGTTATTGTCTAGCTTAGAATTTCTTTTTATTAGGTCTACTTGCTAGATTCCTTTCTAGTAAGATTTTATTTTTATTTTTAGTTTTTCTTTAGTCTACTCATTTCTTTGTGTCTTTGTTCGTAACCACCCGACATCATGGACAACGGGAACATCTTTGAACCCATCATCCCACCACAACAAAACCCACCATTAGAACCCTTTAGGCCCCGAACCTTAGGAGAGTATTCCCGACCTAGCCATCAAGGCTACCGAAACACCATTGAGCTCACCGGAGCCAATGTGACCCCCTTGCGATCCGACACCATCCGGTTGGTGCAAAGCGGATGTGCATTCCATGGACTTCGTTCCGAAGATCCAAACCAACATCTTAAGGACTTTCTCAAAATCGTAGATTCCATAGACCTAGATGTTGAAACTAGAGAGACTACCCGTTTACGCCTATTCCAATTCTCTCTATGGGATCAAGCTAGTCAATGGCTTGAGCGTTTACCCGCGGGATCCATCACCACATGGGATGATCTCACCACTCGCTTCCTTGCTCAATTTTTCCCACCGGGGAGAACTACTAAGCTTAGAAATGACATCTTGATGTTCCAACAACGTCAAAATGAATCTCTTTATGAAGCATGGACTCGTTTCAAGGACTTACTCCAAAAAGTCCCTCATCATGGCATAGATCTTTGGCTCCAAGTCCAAATCTTTTATGACCATATCGACATCTCCACGAGGCGAGCCATTGACCAATCGGCCGGTGGTAAGCTACGTGATCTTAGTGCGGAACAATCATGGGAACTCATAAAAGATCTTGCTCTCTGTGACAACGAAAGTTGGAATGATCCCCGTGATTTGAACAAAACGGTCAAGGCAATATCTTTGCCTTCGAACAATTTTAGCACTCCCGACCGTAGGATCATGGAACTTGAGGACCAAGTCAAGTTTCTCATGAAATCTTACGAAGCTCCTAAGCCTTCAAGCCAAGTGAACAAAATCACTTCTTCATGCGAATTATGTAGTGGTCCCCACGACACTCGTGATTGTGTGGAACTCCCCGGAACAGCTTTTGCGGACTACGCATCCACGCGTACCGACGAAGCGGGAGATAAGTGGTACACTTTCAAGCCCGAGCCAAATACTTACGGTGACTCATACAACCCCTCATGGAAAAATCACCCAAACCTTAGGTGGAAACAAAATCAACCCAATTCTTCCAATCCGTCTAATCGTTACCAACCAAACGGTCCACCATCCAACCGTACTTTCAACAACAATCCTTCTAACAACTATGGTAGTTCCAACAATCTTGAAGGATTAATGTCAAAGTTCATGGCATCTCAAGAAGCTCGCATAGCTAGGTTTGAAACCGAATTCAACCAACAACAAACGGAGATGACCAACAAAATTGACAACTTGTTGAAAGCCCTCAACAACCAAGCGTTAATCACACCTAAGAAGGACACTAGGGACACCAATAGTGGAATCCAAATTAAGGATCCCTCATCATCCAAACACGTCCACTTTGTCAATGTTGTCACCATTAAGCCGATAGATAAGGAGATAGAGGAGAGTGACAAGGATGAAGTTAGAGTAGAAGCCGAGATTAAGGATGAGAGTAGGGAAGTTGAGGTTAACAAGGAAGAGGAATTAGAGGAGGTAGAGCCTATAGAAAAATACTTTGATAAGTTGCCCACCAAGGAAGAACGGGAATACCATAAGGATTTATTCGATAGTCCCGAGAGACCATATATCCTTGGCACCCCCCTTATCAAAATGGGAGACCCCTCTAACATTAACATCCCATGCAATATCGGGAACATGCATATATGGAAAGCTTACATCGACCTTAGATCCCCCGTGAACATCAAGACTAGAACTTATTACAATTGGGTGATGAAGAAGCAACTTGATTTTAGGATGATGCCCGATAAGAATCTGATAAGTAATTTTGCAGGAAGGGTGAAGGGACTGCATGTGATTATAGGAAATCTCACCTATGAGATCAATTTTATGATAGTTGAGGACACTCGTTGATGCGTGGGAATCGCAACAGGCTTTACCTCTCGAGGGATCTCGAGAAGCTTACAACCCCCACCAAGCAGTGTACCTGATCGTTGTAGTATAGTATAGTGACAAGTACCGGGGGATTGATCGTTCAGCTTAGGAATAGTGTCGCTAGGATTAGAAAGCCTAAATACTAGTTCTAAAGGTGAGGGATGATTATTTTTGTATTTTTATATTTTATGGAAAGCAATTAAAAATCTCGGGTTTGAAGGATTTGGGCGGAATTAGTTGCTATTCAACTAACCCAATACTAAGATGCAATCAAAATAAAATACTAGAAATGAAAATAAACTAAATTATACTAAAGTTGTGAGCAGTAATTGGAGAAAATGTGTTTACTTAGATTTCACTACTCCCTAGACATCTTTTACACGTTAATTACTTGTTATAATTGCATGGATGACGGATCGTATTCCTTAATACCATTCATGGGGTGGCACACATAACTCCCCAATTCTATGAGCTCTTATCTCCTCCTACACCATGCCCAGCACAACTATAGGGATTGTAAACAGTGGCTCATACATTAAATACAACCAATAAAGACCTAGTGCCCGTTGGTTCATGTTTCTTAAGACGTTCAAGCATGTTACCAATTGGAGATCTGCCAGTTTTCTTAAGCCTAACATATAAATCATTCATCCAAGACAAGTATAAACAAGTAATCAACACATAATTAACATCTAGGTTTCATTAGATCTAAGCAAACACAAGATAGATCTAGCCTAGCATGATGGAATTAAGACAAGAACAAGATATAGACAACCAGAACATAGATATATTGATTGAATTAAAGGAACACTTATCTTGATTAAACATGCAAGGTATCAAGGGTTTGGAACCCTTGAAAAACCTGTAAAGTTACACCAAAATCGTACTTAGGGTTTCTCCAAAACTTCTCTCTTTAAATGTGAAAAATTAGAAAACTATATATAGGAAAAGGGGTCTGACGGCGTCAAGACAAAACTTGTGACGCCGTCACCTCGCCGCCAAAACCATTCTCGGACTGCCTTGATCTACATTTGACGTCGTCAAGACAAACTCATTTCCAGGCCGTCATGACTTTTACTCTTGACGCCCTACCCTCGTGACGCCGTCAAATCTGTACTGGGTCGTCATGGACTTTTGCTCTTGACGCCGTCAGGAAATTACTCTTGAAGCCGTCACCTACTGTTCCCAGCATGGAAAATTAAGACTTTGGCGTTTTCTTCACTTTTATGCTCCAAAAACGTCCGAATTGCTTCCTTTTCCACATTTCACTCCCAAAGTACCTAAAATCACAAAAGGAACGATTTAGGGCAATATTTGATCAAATAAAGTTGAATTCGGGCTTAAATGACCCCCTAAAAACGGATCATTTTTCGTCTCATCATATACCCTTACACTTGAGATTTGCTTGTCCTCAAGCAAATGCGCTTTTATTCTACTCAAAAGACAAGTTAGGGGTCATTTAACACTAACATAAAAGTAATTACAACAAATAATCGTTCCACTAAAGACCAATAGACAAGCACGGAGGTCATACACAAGCACCTCACAAATAGTGTTTAGATACTCACATCTCTCGGGTGTAATAAAGTGTAAATTACAATATGGAAACGGAAGATATCTCTCACTACCTGTCATAGCAAAATAGATTACCATAGGCTTGGGAAAGGATCAAACCTCCACCACATGGCGTAAGCACCTAGGATAAACTATCAAAGAGGTCTTTTAAAGGGTTGTAACGTTAGGTGTAGGGATATGAAATACACGGTTTTGTTGGATAAAGGAAGTTTTTACTGGTGGCGAGTTAACAATCTTGGTTAATTAGATGTACAATGTGGCGTTGCTAAGCCAAGACTAGACTCTACTTAAACTAATAAATGAAAAATAACAAAAACATAAAATGAACATAGAATGAAACGGGATGGTAGTCCGTATGTTTTTTCTCTTTCTCTTTTTTCTATTTTTTTTTTCTTTTTCTTGATTTTTCGATTTTTTTTTTTCATACACTCTTACCCTACCATCCAAAATAATACATCATAGGGAATGAACATTTCCCTTACACTTGAATTTTTACATACTTTACAATTAAACTAATCTAATGACTCGAATTAAGAAAATTAAAACACTTGGAGCACTTTTAAGATTATCGTACATATGGGGGTAATAAGTGATGTTCTTCCCCATTACTCCATAAAATAAGTACTTACCCATGAGTCCCAATCGTCCCAAAACAATATGTACAAGGATATGACTCGACTTAGCAACCATGTAATCAATTAGAAAGTTAACTTAGGGTTTAACAAATAACAATAATGCACTAAAAATGAGCGCATACACGGAAGGCTAAGGCGATTTGGTTGTACATTTAAGTGGGGTGTAACAAATTCTTCCTTTAAGTAAAATGCTTAAAGTTAGAAACGAAAAGATAGGCTCGGAGGGGTGTACTAGGGGTTTCGTGTACTAAAAATGAGTACAACGCTAAGGTGTGGGAAAAATTAGTTGACTTAACTAGCCAAGTAATATGACTTAAATGGTCAAGTAATCATAATACGGGTTTAACACAAGGGTAATCCTAATGCCTCTTATCATGTAGTAAATCCTACCACACGAATGTAGTCTCACTAGCGGTCTCGGGATGCATCACTAACGCAAGTTCTAGAATCTAAATGCTACCGGTACACTCATAAGCACTAATAATGAACGCTTTTCCTATCAAATCTAAAGGCGAACCTCACATATTTGGGTGGAAAATTTTTTCTGAATATACGGTTATGTGCTAGTCATACAATCTCCTATCCATGAGACGCTTGCTATGGCTAAAGTTTCACTCCTAAACGTTGTAAAAAATTTTAAATTTGGCGCTAAAATTGCACTAACAAGTATTTCTCATAGTTTTATTACACATCTACCATCAAACAAAACAAACTCAAGCAAAAGTGCATATGTAAGGTATCATCTTTTTACCCTCCTCTTACACTTAAGATGAACATTGTCCCCAATGTTCAAGTAAAGAATGTAAAAGTGAAAAAGTAAAGAGAATGAAATCAAATACTCCCCTGATTCGCTCGGTATGGATAATAAGGGGGCCATGTTAAATCTTCCTCCAAGAAAATGAACAATCAAAGCTTCCCTTCCAGAATATAAATCATCTTCTCGTCATACATAACCTGTAAAACCTGACAAAATAGACAAGACAACCTCGTGTAAAATCGGCGGCATCCTATATAAGTTACTAAATCCTAGAAAACAAAATAAGATATAATGCTTGTGGAATGAAGTTTGCAGATCTCCTGGAGATTATAAAACATAATAATTCACAAAAACCATAAGACTCTGTTAGAAAAACCAAACCGGTAAAATTTCCAGATTTTTACACGTGACGCCGTCAAGAGTAAACTCGTGACGCCGTCAGAAGTGACCTGCAGAAATTCTTATGTTAAGTTTCCGGAAAATTTCTGGAAAAACTTGGTCCTACTTCCTGGAAAATCCTGCAAAACTTCATTATGACTCAATACAAGCATTTGACTCTAACAAATACGAATACACATGTTCATTTAATATTGTGGAGAATCATGATCGGTTTGTTTCTTAAAAACATATTTGGGGTTTCCCCTTACACTTATATTTTGCAAAAATACTTTTAGGTGGAGTTAAGACTAGGACAAAACAACAAAGTAAAGTATTTCCACTATTTAATTTAGAAACATGATCTACCAACAATAAAAATAAAGCATGCATACGGAAGCAAATAACAAACAAACAAAATAAAATCACACAAAGCATGGGTTGCCTCCCAAGAAGCGCTTGTTTTTGTTCGAGTCACGAGCCTGACTCTACCCTTATTTAGCGGAAATGGGGGAGGTTTTTCCTACACTTAGGATTAAGTGCGGGTGGAAGTAGCGATACACACCCTTAGGGTGGAAATATGCCTCATGAGGAAAGAGTGGTGGATGAATTATATGCTCAAAGGGGTGTGCTCCTACCATCATAACCTTACCTAATTCAATCGGGTTAATAGGTGAATTAAGATTTTCTCCTAGAAAGGGATCATTTTCTATCAACTTCAAGAGACTACTAGTTGGGGATCCATCTTGACCTAATAAACCCGGTTTAAACCCATAATGTTTCTTGTGATCAATCATAAATGGGTGATGTAAGCATGTAAGGCCATTTTCTACTCCTATATTGGCTTCCTCTCTACAAGGCTTAGAGTCCATTACCTTTATCCTAAGACTACCCGGACTACATGGGTTGATGGGTGGGTCGGCTTCTCTTTTGTCTCCTAGATGTATATCTAAGGATGGAAAGTTGTGTGAAGATTGAGGTTCCGGTTCATCAACACTAGGTAATTCCCTAGAACTAAGAGTAAGGTTATCACTACAAGTATTCAAACCTATATCCTCTAGTGGTGTTTGGTACAAGGGTTCTACCTCTATTGGGGCTCCTATAGTCTCTTCTACTTCTTCCGGGTAAGTCACGGGTGGTGTGTATTCCTCAAGTGATGGTAGGACTTGTGGGGTACTTATTGGGCTTGGGTTTTCTACTATCTCTTCCATCACATCAATATCACCTATGTGTTCAGCTTGTATTGTGGTGAAATCAAACCACCCCGTGCACCCAGTTATCTCATCTATACGCTTATCCCCAAACAATCTTCTTGCTTGTTCCCTTAAACTTGCTATCAATTGATCTGTAACAACATTTGTTGGGTTGTCCATTTTTTTGGCAAGTATGGCACAATTCTCTATGGCTTCCCATGCTTTATCAGCACTTAATCCCCAAAGGTCCCCATGTGCGGTATGGTCAATATCCATTTTGGTATAGTGGTCGACACGATGGTAAAATATTTCAATTTGGGACCACAGATCGAAATTATGATGAGGGACTTTTCGGAGTAAATATTTAAAACGAGCCCATGCATCATAGATAGGTTCATCCTCATGTTGTTTAAACATCAAGATGTCATTTGGGGTGGGTGAATTTCGTGGTTGGTAGTATGGTGGATTCGCGTTCTCCATAATGGCTAACGGAATAGTCAATGGAAAGGTTTTTACAAACAAAGACACAAAGAAAAGATAGACTAAAGAAAACCTAAAAATTAAAATAAAATCTTACTAGAAAGGAATCTAGCAAGTAGACCTAATAAAAAGAAATTCTAACCTAGACAATAACCATTCCCCGGGCTGCGGCGCCAAAAACTTGCTGCGTGGGAATCGCAACAGGCTTTACCTCTCGAGGGATCTCGAGAAGCTTACAACCCCCACCAGGCAGTGTACCTGATCGTTGTAGTATAGTATAGTGACAAGTACCGGGGGATTGATCGTTCAGCTTAGGAATAGTGTCGCTAGGATTAGAAAGCCTAAATACTAGTTCTAAAGGTGAGGGATGATTATTTTTGTATTTTTATATTTTATGGAAAGCAATTAAAAATCTCGGGTTTGAAGGATTTGGGCGGAATTAGTTGCTATTCAACTAACCCAATACTAAGATGCAATCAAAATAAAATACTAGAAATGAAAATAAACTAAATTATACTAAAGTTGTGAGCAGTAATTGGAGAAAATGTGTTTACTTAGATTTCACTACTCCCTAGACATCTTTTACACGTTAATTACTTGTTATAATTGCATGGATGACGGATCGTATTCCTTAATACCATTCATGGGGTGGCACACATAACTCCCCAATTCTATGAGCTCTTATCTCCTCCTACACCATGCCCAGCACAACTATAGGGATTGTAAACAGTGGCTCATGCATTAAATACAACCAATAAAGACCTAGTGCGCGTTGGTTCATGTTTCTTAAGACGTTCAAGCATGTTACCAATTGGAGATCTGCCAGTTTTCTTAAGCCTAACATATAAATCATTCATCCAAGACAAGTATAAACAAGTAATCAACACATAATTAACATCTAGGTTTCATTAGATCTAAGCAAACACAAGATAGATCTAGCCTAGCATGATGGAATTAAGACAAGAACAAGATATAGACAACCAACACATAGACATATTGATTGAATTAAAGGAACGCTTATCTTGATTAAACATGCAAGGTATCAAGGGTTTGGAACCCTTGAAAAACCTGTAAAGTTACACCAAAATCGTACTTAGGGTTTCTCCAAAACTTCTCTCTTTAAATGTGAAAAATTAGAAAACTATATATAGGAAAAGGGGTCTGACGGCGTCAAGACAAAACTTGTGACGCCGTCACCTCGCCGCCAAAACCATTCTCGGACTGCCTTGATCTACATTTGACGCCGTCAAGACAAACTCATTTCCAGGCCGTCATGACTTTTACTCTTGACGCCCTACCCTCGTGACGCCGTCAAATCTGTACTGGGTCGTCATGGACTTTTGCTCTTGACGCCGTCAGGAAATTACTCTTGACGCCGTCACCTACTGTTCCCAGCATGGAAAATTAAAACTTTGGCGTTTTCTTCACTTTTATGCTCCAAAAACGTCCGAATTGCTTCCTTTTCCAGATTTCACTCCCAAAGTACCTAAAATCACAAAAGGAACGATTTAGGGCAATATTTGATCAAATAAAGTTGAATTCGGGCTTAAATGACCCCCTAAAAACGGATCATTTTTCGTCTCATCACTCGTCCGGTGATAGATGCTTGCCTAAGTCAAATAATATTTGGAAAACCATTTGTTGAGGCCACTAGGATGAGTTATGATCCGACTTTAGGGATAGTTAGATTCAAGGGAGAAAATGATGAGGTTGCCTATCAAATGCCCTACAAAATTGAGCAATACCGCCTTCTCTCTAATTTTGAAAAGGAACACAAGCAAGCGGCTTATTATAGGAATGAGGAGGATAGACGTAGAGTAGTAGAGTATGTAAAGAATAGAATGCTTGGTTTCTACAAAGAATGCTTGCAACTAGGTCCGGAATACAAAACTGGTTTAGAGGACGACCTAGAGAGTGGAACCAATGATGAGGTCACGTAGTAACCCATGACCTTGAGTCTAGCTACAAGACTCATAAATAAAGAAAAGCGCTTCTTGGGAGGCAACCCATGTTTTGTTTGATTGTTTAATTGTTTGATTGTTATTTGTTTCCGTATGCATGCTTAGTTTTTATTGTTGGTAGATCATGTTTCTAAACTAAATAGTGGAAATACTTTACTTTGTTGTTTTGGCCTAGTCTTAACTCCACCTAAAAGTATTTTTGAAAAAGATAAGTGTAAGGGGAAACCCCAAATATGTTTTTAAGAAACAAACCGATCATGATTCTCCACAATAGAAAATGAACATGTATATTCGTATTTGTTAGAGTCAAATGCTTGTATTGAGTCATAATGAAGTTTTGCAGGATTTTCCAGAAAGTAGGACCAAGTTTTTCCAGAAATTTTCCGGAAACTTAACATAAGAATTTCTGCAGGTCAATTCTGACGGCGTCAGGAGTTTACTCTTGACAGCGTCAAGTGTAAAAATCTGGAAATTTTACCAGTTTTGTTTTTCTAACGGAGTCTTATGGTTTTTGTGAATAATTAAATTTTATAATCTCCAGGAGATCTGCAAACTTCATTCCACAAGCATTATATCTTATCTTGTTTTCTAGGATTTAGTAACTTATATAGGATGCCGCCGATTTTACGCGAGGTTGTCTTGTCTATTTTATCAGGTTTTACAGGTTATGTATGACAAGAAGATGATTTATATTCTGGAAGGGAAGCTTTGATTGTTCATTTTCTTGGAGGAAGATTTAACCTGACCACCTCATTATCCATACCGAGCGAATCAGGGGAGTATTTGATTTCATTCTCTTTACTTTTTCACTTTTACATTCTTTACTTGAACATTGGGGACAATGTTCATCTTAAGTGTAAGGGGAGGGTAAAATGATGATACCTTACAAATACACTTTCGCTTGAGTTTGTTTTGTTTAATAGTAGATGTGTAATAAAACTATGAGAAATACTTGTTAGTGCAATTTTAGCGCCAAATTTAAAATTTTTTACAACATTTAGGAGTGAAACTTTAGCCATAGCAAGCATCTCATGGATAGGAGATTGTATGACTAGCACATAACCGTATATTCAGAAAAATTTTCCACCTAAATATGTGAGGTTCGCCTTTAGATTTGATAGGAAAAGCATTCATTATTAGTGCTTATGAGTGTACCGGTAGCATTTAGATTCTAGAACTTGTGTTAGTGATGCATCCCGAGACCGCTAGTGAGACTACATTCGTGTGGTAGGATTTACTACATGATAAGAGGCATTAGGATTACCCTTGTGTTAAACCCGTATCATAATTACTTGACCATTTAAGTCATATTATTTGGCTAGTTAAGTCAACTAATTTTTCCCACACCTTAGCGTTGTACTCATTTTTAGTACACGAAACCCCTAGTACACCCCTCCGAGCCTATCTTTTCGTTTCTAACTTTAAGCATTTTACTTAAAGGAAGAATTTGTTACACCCCACTTAAATGTACAACCAAATCGCCTTAGCCTTCCGTGTATGCGCTCATTTTTAGTGCATTATTGTTATTTGTTAAACCCTAAGTTAACTTTCTAATTGATTACATGGTTGCTAAGTCGAGTCATATCCTTGTACATATCCTTGTACGTTAATCTTAAAAGTGCTCCAAATGTTTTGATTTTCTTAATTCGAGTCATTAGTTTTGTTTATTGTAAAGTATGTAAAGATTCAAGTGTAAGGGGAATGTTCATCCCCTATGATGTATTATTTTGGAGGGTAGGGTAAGAGTGTATGCTGAAAAAAAAAAAAAAAAAAAAAAAAAAAAAAAAAAAAAAAAAAATCGAAAAATCAAGAAAAAGAAAAGAAAAAAATAGAAAAAAGGAAGAAAAAAAAACATACGGACTACCATCCCTTTTCATTCTATGTTTATTTTATGTTTTTGTTATTTTTCATTTATTAGCTTAAGTCGAGTCTAGTCTTGGCTTAGCAACGCCATATTGTACATGTAATTGACCAAGAGTGTTAACTCGCCACCAGTAAAACTTCCTTTATCCAACAAAACCGTGTATTTCATATCCCTACACCTAACGTTACAACCCTTTAAAAGACCTCTTTGATAGTTTATCCTAGGTGCTTACGCCATGTAGTGGAGGTTTGATCCTTTCCCAAGCCTATGGTAATCTATTTTGCTATGACAGGTAGTGAGAGATATCTTCCGTTTCCATATTGTAATTTATTCTTTATTACACCCGAGAGATGTGAGTATCTAAATACTATTTGTGAGGTGCTTGTGTATGACCTCCGTGCTTGTCTATTGGTCTTTAGTGGAACGATTATTTGTTGTAATTACTTTTATATTAGTGTTAAATGACCCCTAACTTGTATTTTGAGTAGAATAAAAGCGCATTTTGCTTGAGGACAAGCAAATCTCAAGTGTAAGGGTATATGATGAGGCGAAAAATGATCCGTTTTTAGGGGGTCATTTAAGCCCGAATTCAACTTTATTTGATCAAATATTGCCCTAAATCGTTCCTTTTGTGATTTTAGGTACTTTGGGAGAGAAATTTGGAAAAGGAAGCAATTCGGACGTTTTTGGAGCATAAAAGTGAAGAAAACGCCAAAGTCTTAATTTTCCATGCTGGGAACAGTAGGTGACGGCGTCAAGAGTAATTCCCTGACGGCGTCAAGAGCAAAATTCCATGACGACCCAGTACAGATTTGACGGCGTCACGAAGGTAGGGCGTCAAGAGTAAAAGTCATGACGGCCTGGAAATGATTTAGTCTTGACGGCGTCAAATGTAGATCAAGGCAGTCCGAGAATAGTTTTGGCGGCGAGGTGACGGCGTCACAATGTTTGTCTTGACGCCGTCAGACCTCTTTTCCTATATAGAGTTTTCTAATTTTTCACATTAAAAGAGAGAAGTTTTGGGAGAAACCCTAAGTACGATTTTGGTGTAACTTTACAGGTTTTTCAAGGGTTCCAACCCCTTGATACCTTGCATGTGTAATCAAGATAAGTGTTCTTCTAATTCAATCAATATGTCTATGTGTTGGTTGTCTATATCTTGTTCTTGTCTTAATTCCATCATGCTAGGCTAGATCTATCTTGTGTTTGCTTAGATCTAATGAAACCTAGATGTTAATTATGTGTTGATTACTTGCTTATACTTGTTTTGGATGAATGATTTATATGTTAGGCTTAAGAAAACTGGCAGATCTCCAATTGGTAACATGCTTGAACGTCTTAAGAAACATGAACCGACGCGCACTAGGTCTTTATTGGTTGTATTTAATGCATGAGCCACTGTTTACAATCCCTATAGTTGTGTTGGGCATGGTGTAGGAGGAGATAAGAGCTCATAGAATTGGGGAGTTAAGTGTGCCACCCCATGAATGGTATTAAGGAATACGATCCGTCATCCATGCAATTATAACAAGTAATTAACGTGTAAAAGATGTCTAGGGAGTAGTGAAATCTAAGTAAACACGTTTTCTCCAATTATTGCTCACAACTTTAGTATAAATTAGTTTATTTTCATTTCTAGTATTTTATTTTGATTGCATCTTAGTATTGGGTTAGTTGAATAGCAACTAATTCCGCCCAAATCCTTCAAACCCGAGATTTTAACTTGTTTTTCATAAAATATAAAAATACAAAAAGAATCATCCCTCACCTTTAGAACTAGTATTTAGGCTTTCTAATCCTAGCGACACTATTCCTAAGCTGAACGATCAATCCCCCGGTACTTGTCACTATACTATACTACAACGATCAGGTACACTGCCTGGTGGGGGTTGTAAGCTTCTCGAGATCCCTCGAGAGGTAAAGCCTGTTGCGATTCCCACACATCACATGCTGTGAAACGAAGCCTCCATTATGATTCACATCTGGAGTCGCTGAAGGAGTATTGCTACTACTTGGCGTGTCCAGGAATGTATCATAAGTGGATGCTTGCTTCTCAAAATGTTGTTCCTCATGAGGAGACATATCAAATATATCATTATTGTGACATGTGTTGAAATTTGATACCTCAGATGGTGCATTGGTGTCATAAACAGGAAGTGTATCAGAATCCGTGTCATACTTAGCTTCCTGAAGATTCGCCATGAATCTGCAGTTCGCATCGATATCCTCTCTATCTTCCATGTCATCCATAAGAGCCATAAAATCATTTTCCTCTGCGTTCAACTGAAACCCTGCCTCATTCTTTTGTGCCAACAGTAATGCTTTCTGCAAGTACGCTGTGTCTTTCTTGTTCGGCTTAGTAGGACAGTTCCTTGCCATATGACCTACACCCTGACAGTTGAAACACTTTACCGGATTACCCTAATTCACATTTCCCAATTTCCCAACTACTGGAGCTGCAACATTTTTATTCTGATTACCCATTGCCTGATTACCAACATTCTGACCCCTCTGATTTCCAACAAACTGACCCAACTGATTCCCTGCATTCTGACCATACTGATTCCCTGCATACTGACCTGCATTCTGCATATTCTGATTGCCCATATTAAATCCAGTAGCATATCCTTGCTGATTCCCATAAACTCCAACCATTTGGCCTCCGTTGCCCATATTGAAACTCGGCTGAGCGATCTGCCTGTTGCGAGTATTTGATGAAATCCTTTGGTTGTTGTTTGTTGGTGTAGAATAACGTCCTTGGAATGCCTTTGACAGAAAAGCAAACGCTTGGGTCAATGCTGCAGAAGCTTCATCATTTTCAGTGAATTCTGGGTCTTCGAATTGTGGGTATTGCTGTTGTGGAATAACATGTTGTTGTAGCTGTGGGTAGAACTGTTGTTGGTAGACCGGTGTTGGTTGTTGAATACATGATGGTTGCATGTAGTTGTGAGTGGAAGATGATGATTGTTGTTGTGTGTTCACTGGTAGCGGTGTTGGTGTAGTAGCAATTAATGCAAGAGGGTCATGATTCTTTGCCAATCTTTCTTTCCTTACTTCATTAGCCTCAGCTTGGTTTTGCTTCAAAAAGTCATAGAGTTGATCATAATTCACCTTATGTAAGTCCTTTGTTTGATTGACAATTGTAACATAACGACCCCATTCTTCTGGAAGGTTATTGATGAATTTGATGTTTGTTGCAATTGTTCGAGGTGTCAACTTGTTTCTGATTAACTCATTCATCAAAGTGCAAAACCTTGTGTAGTAGGATTCAATCTGTTCACCTTTAGTGGATGTGAAATTCTCCCATTCAGTAAGAAGTTTGTTCTCAACGTCTTGTTGTCCAATCTCTGTTCCATGACATATCCTTCTAACACGTTCCCACATAGCATAAGCAGTTTCACAGCTGTCGACCGCAGCAAAGATCTCCCGTGGTAATCCAAGTTGGATTAAATGCATTGCCATATCATCAGCGTCGATCTGCTTCTTGTCTTCCTCTGTGTAATCTGCTTCTGTTTGTTCACGCACAAATGGTTGAGTAGGAGGTGTTGTATTTGGATTGCCTTCAATTTGAACTTGTCTTGGCTTGAATGGACCATTTGTGATGGAGTTGATCATTAATTTACCATCAGGCTTTGTTTTGATGTAACGAAGCATGCGGCTTGTCCATGGGAGATATCCACCTTTTTCAAGCATTGGAGGTCGGTTTTCCGCACCGGCTGCATGAATATCTTGCTGAGTAGCCATTGATGAAGTGTAGATTGATAAAGTTGATACTTGGATCGATTCAACGAAGTAGGAGTTGTGTTTAGTGTAAGTTGATGCAAAGTTTGGATGGTGAAAAATTTGATCAAAAACCTTAAAACCTCAATAACTTCTTCCCGGAGCGTTTTTAGGCCTCGAAACTTTATTCAATGTGTCCTTCTTCTCTGTTTCACAGTCGTTTTGACAGCTGATTCGTCCAAAACGGAGTTACGGTTCAAAAGTTATGGCCGTTTAAAGTTTGGTTGTCAAAAGTCAAAAACTTACGCGTAAAGCTTGATTTTACGCGTAAACCTTGAATAATCTTACGCGTAAGATGTTATGCGTAACCTTTAAGTTATGCGTAAGATCTAAAGTTATGCGTAAACAATATTGTTTATGCGTAGACTTTGATTTTACGCGTAAACTTAGAGTTTATGTGTAAGAATGTTACGCGTAAGGTTTTTTTCAACCAAATTGATCTCTCAAACTTATCCAAGCTTGAAAGATATCCCGTGTCGAAGTATTCCACAAACTTATCCAAGTCAGGGAAGTACTGAGTAATCTCTGATCGTTGAAGAAAACTTATGCGTAGAATCTTAAGCGTAGATCTTATGCGTAGGAACTTAAGCGTAGATCTTATGCGTAGGAACTTAAGCGTAGAATTCCAACTTGAGCGTAGAAAAAGCAATCTTATGCGTAGGAAAGTGAACTTATGCGTAAGAAGAGGGTTTTGACTAAACTTAAGCGTAGGAAAGGGGTTTTGACTTAATCTTATGCGTAAACAGTACAATAGACAGCTAAGAAATCGTACTATTCACCCAAGTTACGCGTAAGATGACCAGAAAACTTAAAAAATCCGATTTTTCAACCAAAACCACTTTTTCCACTTGTTTCTTTTGATCAAATCTTTCCCAAAACACTTAGAATCAATAAAACTTCAATAAAGTTCACAACTTTAACACTAAAGACATGTAAAAATCAAAACTTTTAAAGAAAAACACACGTTTTTAAATGAAAAACGCAAGTTTTAAAGAGAAAGCTTGATGAAAACGATTTCCACACACTCCTAAATCATTGTTAGGCGATTGATACCACTTGTAGGACCTTAGATATATCAACTTTAATACCAATATAAGAACTAGATGAAGTAAAGATGGTGACTTGATGAATAAGGTGTGGCGTTAATATGAGAGAAATAGAGTATAAAGATGAAGAGAACTTTTATTAAAAACATACACAATACACACACAAGCACACACCTCAAATGAGCCTTTGAGGTGTTTAAATAGTTAGATACAAGAGATGCCTTAAAAGGCTTTCCATGGGCTTAGGCTTGGACTTGGTTATATGATTAGATAACAAGGCTTATGAAACATAACACATAACATATTAGCTTGCCAAGTCCAAAGCCCAATGACTAAACTATTACTAATCTTAACAAACGACACAAAGTTACAATATGAGAATGACCATCACTTCTATATAAATATTTTTAATGCTAACAATCTCCCCCTAATACCAATATATCAACTTAGATATATCAACTTTAATACCAATATAAGAACTAGATGAAGTAAAGATGGTGACTTGATGAATAAGGTGTGGCGTTAATATGAGAGAAATAAAGTATAAAGATGAAGAGAACTTTTATTAAAAACACACACAATACACACACAAGCACACACCTCAAATGAGCCTTTGAGGTGTTTAAATAGTTAGATACAAGAGATGCCTTAAAAGGCTTTCCATGGGCTTGGGCTTGGACTTGGTTATATGATTAGATAACAAGGCTTATCAAACATAGCACATAACATATTAGCTTGCCAAGTCCAAAGCCCAATGACTAAACTATTACTAATCTTAACAAACGACACAAAGTTACAATATGAGAATGACCATCACTTCTATATAAATATTTTTAATGCTAACATATTGTTTGAAACATTTGATTTTGGTTTCCAAACCCAACAAGCTGAGGCCTTAACAGCATAAAAGTGATTTCCAACAACTGTATTTGACAAAACTTTTGGCCCAGAAGTAGAAAGTTTTGTACTAGCAGCAGATTGCTTACTAGCAGCAGAGTGCTTACTAGCAGCAGAATGCTTACTAACAGTAGAGCCAGCAAAAGAACCAGTTGTGGTTTTGAAAGCACCATTTGATTTAACAGCATAAATTGATCTAGTTGCACCAGATCTTAGCAACACAGCCCTAGGAATCATGTTTCTTTTTAGATGAGGGTGAGTTTTCTGATTAACATATTTGTGATTCACCCTAGAGTATTGATTCCAAACAAGTTTCTTGTGGTCAGGACAGCTATTAATCAAATGTTCAAAGCTACCACACTTATAACAAGCCTTTTTTCTTAATTGAAACTCACTACCTAATTTGTTTGAAACTAGGTTATTAAAGTTTCTCTGATTACCCCTAGGCTTATTATTAAAACCATTCATTCTTTCTCTAGAAACCTCTTTATACTCAACCATTCTTCTAGAGATACCTTGACCTAGCACAGGTTTCACAAACTTCACTTGTTCAATTTTAGGTTCAACTTTTTCAATTTTAGCAGGAATTTCTTCCTTTACTACATTATGTTCTAGTTCAACCTGTTCTTGTTCCTCATCACTATCTGAGTACCAATCTTCAATAATGGGAGCATCAGGAAATTTTCTACCTTCTACCTTAGGTGTTTCTAAGACACATGTACTAGACTCACCTAATGGTTTTTCTATATTTAGCTCACTAATGAAGGACAATTCTTTTCCTGGTGGAGCATAGGCACTCTTAACAGGAGGAGCAACCTCATTGTAACCTATTTCACTTCCTTTCCTCATTATTGTACTCTCAATAGACTTATTAACCAAATCAGAAGCATATTGCTGTTTGTTTACTCTTACTATATGTTTTTCTTTTTCAACAAGAGCTTCATCTCTATCTTTTTCTGCTTCTTCTAATTTATTTTTAAGAAACTCAATTTCACTGTTTTTCTTAAAAATCTCAACATCTTGTTGGTTAATTCTATCTACATATTCCATCTCACACTCTTTTAAGTACTCAAGTCTTCTTTCAACATTTTGAATACCTACTTTATAACCTAAGTTATCAAGTTTTAG
Organism: Artemisia argyi; assembly: GCA_030686995.1. Taxonomy (NCBI): domain Eukaryota; kingdom Viridiplantae; phylum Streptophyta; class Magnoliopsida; order Asterales; family Asteraceae; genus Artemisia; species Artemisia argyi. Next base: position 42,366,011 of record CM060700.1, on the reverse strand, counting down.
GTTTTCAACTTCTTTATTTAGACTCTCATTCCTAGACTTAAGTTCTTCTATAGTGTCAGCACAAGACTTAAAAAAAACACTCAGATAAATTAGAATCATTAGATACCTCAGATTCAGATCCAGAAGATGATGATGAATAAGCCATAAGTGCAAAGTTATGCACTTCAGGCTTAACTTGAGCCACCAAGGAATAATTTGGTTCTTCATCAGCCAAATCACTCCAATCATATTCTCCCAATCCATCATAAGACACTAATGCAGTAGTAGTATTCTTTGTCTCTTCAGTCTTCTTTGATGCTTCACCATTCTTCTTTGGAGCTCTACATTCTCTGGCAAAGTGACCTTTCCTGTTACAGTTGTAACAATCTATCTTTGACTTGTCAAAGCCAACATTTTCTTTAGGTCTGTACTTGATCTCTTTTCCAGTTTTCTTCCAGAATTTTCTAGCCCTCAAGGTCAACATGGCCATCTGCCATTTAAGATCCATCTCTTCAAGATCATCTTCATCAAGGTGATCCAGATCTTGATTAAGTGCCTGTGACCTTATACTTGATGTTAGATCAGCCAAGAATGCACATAAAGCCATATCACTAGTGGAGTTATTTTCATGAGAACTAGCAGCAGATCCATCAGCAGTAGATACTCCATAAGCAGCAGAGTGAGATTCTTTAGACCCCTTTGACTTTGAAGATACAAAGGCAAGATTTTGTGAACCAGAAGTAGATGAAGTAGATAATTCTGGTTCATACACTCTTAAATTGTTATAGAGGCTTTACAACTTCATGGTTTCAAATTCAGGTTTATTCCTCCAAACAACAGTGTGCGTACTCCATTCAGGTGCAAGACTTCTGAGAAACTTGAGATTCACATCGTCTTGTGGAACCACATAGCCAACAAGCTTTAGATGACTGACAAGTTGATTGAGCCTGTTGTATGTGCCAATAATCTTTTCTCCACTTTCAGCAGTAAAGTTCTCAAACTGATGCTTTAACATATTCTTCCTTGACTTCTTGGTAGCATCATTCCCTCCAAACCTGAATTCAATAGCATCCATTAATTCTTTAGCAGTCTCACAACTCTCAAAGTCTAACTGAAACTCATTAGGTATTCCCATCAAGAGAATACTGTGAGCCTTGATCTCCATCTTCCTTATAGAATTATCTTCAGCAGTCTTGATTGGTATCTCTTTACCATCAGTACCCTTCTTTGGTAAAGAGTCACCATTCATGATAACATTCCACATGTTATAGTCAATCATGCGAATGTATTGTCGAATTCTCATCTTCCACAGTTCATACTCTCCAGGATTGAGCATGGGTACCTTTGAAGCAGTCACCATATGTGTGTCATCACCCATCTTTAGCAGTTGATTAGGAACAGCAAACTTGCAAAGAACAGTTTCTTCTTGATTACAACTTCTAGATCACAAGCTCTGATACCACTTGTTGATCCCAGTTGAGCAAACGATCTTATATAGAAGTTGACTTAAAGTAAACACTTAAGCTTGAATGCGGAATATAAAAGCTTAACTTAAGAAGAATAATTCTCTATCAACACTTCAATATTATTAATACGAGCACTCAACAATGCTAGGGTTTTACTTCCTTGAAGTGTAAACGAAAACTAAACAATGCGTACATACTCTAACCCTAGGATCCTCCTTTTATAGGCTAAGGAGTCCTACTAGGTTTACAATAACTTTCTAATCAAGATAAGAATATTCTAGACTTATAAGATATACATTCAATCTATTCTATAATTATCTACTACGAATACATCCTTATCTCATCAGCAGCAGTTTCCATTAGCAGCATTTTCCTTAGCAGCACTTTGTCATCAGCAGCAGAATCATTTACTCTAGCAGCAGTTTCATCATAGCAGCAGTTTCACTCAGCAGCAGAACTCAAAACCCAATATCTTTTTATAAAATTAGGCGCACAAAAATTTAAATGGGTGAGTTGCGCTCATGCGCATGGAATTTGGATTTTATGGGTTTGTAATTTTTTTAATAAAATTTATTTTCTTTTTATAAACATAAGCGCACAAAATTGAAATGTGAGAGCTTGTGCGCATGGAATTTGTAATCTTGTGGCTTTTTAAATGCTTTCAGTGGCAGGGAACTAAAGGCAAGTACACAGGCATGACTTGAATGGAGACATGGATTATCCCAACATGTTTTTTTTTTTTTTTTTGTATTTAAAAAAAAATTATTTTCTTTTTTTATTAATTAGGCGCACAAAAAATAAAGTATGAGTTGTGCGCTGTGCGCTTAGAATTTGGATTTTTGTGGTTTCGAGTTTCTAGTAGTTTATTTTTATTTTTATAAAATCATGCGCACAAAATAAAATTTATTAGTGGTTGTGCGCTGTGCGCTTGGAAATTGGGTTTTATGGTTTTAAGTTTATTTTTATTTTGGATTTAGTGGTTGTGCGATGTGCGCTTGTGCGCTTGGGATTTGAAGTTTGTATTTTGTTTTTTTTTTTTTTTTGCGCGTTTCATAGACATGTCTTCCATTGTATGGTGGCGCAATTTCATAGACCATTTGTGTAAATGAAATACGCGCGGACCATTTTGATAAAATAGTATAGAAAATAGTTCATTTAAGTAATTGACTCAAAACTAAATTATGAAAAAGAATCCTGAAGTAGTGAAGTGAGACTTACCTTAGCAAATAACGAGAAAAAATGTGCATCATTAGTCCTTAAATCATTAGTCCTTAAGATTGTAGTATTTGACATTTCACTTTTTTTTTAGAAAGGCATTTGCCTTTCATTTATTACATCGATTTATTACAAAGAAGATTACTCGTGAGTATCGACAACGGTATATAATAACGTTAATTTGCGTGTGCAATATATATATATATATATATATATATATATATATATATATATATATATATATATATATATGTGTGTGTGTGTGTGTGTGTGTGTGTGTGTGTGTGTGTTTTGACTAATTGAGAGTGAAAAATTAGTGGTTTAAATTGTAATTAACTATTTAAATATTTAATATATTGCTTTACCTTTTATAAGTAGGGGTATTTTAGTCCAACAATATTACTTGTTTTAAGTTCTAAACAAATTTTTTATCTCTTTCTTTATATGTAGTATAGATATTCAATAATGACAAGTTTTCAAGAATAACTCAATTAAAATGATGAATTATTTTTTTTTTCAAAATGTTTAAATTGGTGGGGAAATCCTAATCTCGTACATCTCTTACCCTTACACCAATACCAAACCTTGGGCAATGAGCACGCGTTCCATTGACTTAGAAGTTGAGATCAAACTTATGACCTATTTATCCATAATGCAATCAGATGGTTTTTCATAAACACGCTAAAATAGTAATATAAACAGGGACGGAGGGAGTATTTTACATCTCTTACCTTACCTTAGATAAAACTGATTTATTTGTATTTTATTTTGACGAAGAGTAAACATGGTTTTCAAAATCGAATCGAATATCAAACCAGCTTTTCAAATGGTTCACAGCTTTAACCGACCAGTTATGACTAATTGGTTGCCAGTTTATTTGATCAGCCCAATCCGGTTTTCGAACTAGTATGAAACACATCCATCAACAAACTTCTTAAAACATTTCTAATTATATTTCAAACTATGTTGTTATTTTACTTCTTTCATCAGTCATTAATCTCTTTGCATTTTGTGAATGATTTATTAAGAATATTTTATAAAATTATTTGGATCCCGAGCTTGATCGTAGGATCGTACAATCCTATGATCCCACGTCTAAAAAATGAGCAGAATCGTAGTAGGATCCCAATACGAGCAAGATCGATCTTTGATTGTAAGATCGCACGCATGATCGTAGGATCATAAACCTTCTAATCCTACTAAATGCTCATATTTCTAATTATTATTATTTTGTTTTATTTTTTCCCTAACTTAAACCCATATTTGGCATACTTTAAGGGGGTGGCAATGTTGCATAACAAATACTCAAAATAATTTGTAATTAGCCAATAGAATCAATACAACACTTTTCATGTCTAATCATGCCTAACTACTTATTTTTAGTGGCAATGTGACGCCTACCCATGCCTAAACTTTTTTTTTCTCTGAAAAACACCACAAACGGTCGAGACATTAATGCCCTAACGGTCATAAAATTCAAAGCTTCCTTTCACACCGAATCGGTGTGGATTACCACTGCACATGCCGATTGTGTCATGCCGAGGAAGTGGCAATGGAGATGTCGAGATTTGCCGCATGATGCCGACCTTTGCCGACTCACGTTGCCACCCCCTAAGCCAAGTAACATTAATGTAATCATTGAAAATTGAACTTAATTGATGTATTGTATTATTGCTATTATTATGGTGTTTGAATTTAAACATCTTCATAAAAAGCGATAGGTACAAATTTTTAATGCACATGATACAATGGTTTTATGCATATTTTCGTTATATATATGTGTGTGTGTGTGTGTGTGTGTGAGCGCGCGCGCAAATGACTTTGATGTTATATACTTTGTAAAAGTCGAAATGTACAAATTTTTAATGCACATGGTACAATGGTTTTATGCATATATATATACTAGCTTCAAGACCCGCCCGATGGGCGGGCTAGCTCTATCAGCTTATTTCCATTAATAAAACATCAAAATACCATACGAATACGCATTCAATTTAAAAAAAAATACATAATGTAAGGAACATATTTACATCATTATTGGTGTATACTGAATCATCCTCGTATTCTTTAATATATCAACAAAAGATTGATTCTTATGTATTTATAATGGACTCAACAAAAAAATGTTACATAGGCCTTTTTCGTCTGTCTTAAAAAGTAAAGCATCGAGATTAAAGGTTGCGGTGACAAAGGGTGGCCCATTCCTCCTTCCAACGACATCGATCACGCAAATGAACGGGCTTCACATAAAGATCAATGTCAAGCATCGTAAGTACTCCTAAAACTATGATAGATTACGTATGTGACCTGTAGAAAACATGTGTATCAAATTATTAACCTCAAGTAATAAAACCTGGTTCATAACAATAATATGAATATTCTTCGAATCAATGAATGTGATAAATATAAGATATAAGATCATTTGATGACCAAACTTTTTTTACATACCAAGGGACTAATCTCCACCCTCCATCTTCCCTCCATCTTTATTTGATCTAATGGATGAGATTAATCCTAACAATTTAAAAAACCCACTTCATCCTTTTTTTTTTTTTTCAAATATCAATATCTTTCAAACCGTTAATCGTTAAGCGAAAAAAAATATACCGTTACGACGGACATTTAATTATCTTTCTATAGATAGGCACTTTGACATATTTTTGACAATTTTTTTTTTCGTGGCCGAAAAAATCATATATGATATGATATATGATATGTAATATCATATATGATATGTAATATCATATATGATATTTTTTCGGCCACGAAAAAAAACGTGAAAAAAACGATTTTTTTTCTTTTCGAAAGTATATCAAAGTGCCCGTCTATAGAAAGATAATTAAATGTCCGTCGCGATGGTGTAATTATTTTTGCTTAACGATTAACGGTTTAAGAGATATTTAAATTTTAAAAAATTGGTGAAATATTAAAATGCTTTTAATTTCAACCATTGATTTTCTTTTTAGATGGATGGTGGGGATGAGTCCCTTGGTATGTGAGGAATGTTTGGTTTGTAGAATAAGTCGACTCTAAATATAAAATATAAGGTTAATAACTTCTACCATATACATTATCATGTATCAAGAAGTGTAATAACGTACGGTCTAATCTATTTTCAATTCGTATATGTTGTACATAAGATTCAGGTGAATCATTTACCCGTCCCAATGTGTAAAAGCGTTCGAATTATAACCAACACATTTCCGGTGTATTCTGGGTCACTTACAAAATCATTAATTTGCCTTGAAAAATCACCCCACAAGGTGCAAATGATGGTATTGCCACTCAAAGGAAAGGAAAGTGATCATTTATAACTTGTAAAATATCATAAACTAAAATGATAATCTAATTATTATGGATAAACTTATTCAAGATGCTTTAATCATTAAAATACACTTGTTTAATGACTTTTAACCCACTGAAACTATTTGACCCTTAAAAAACAAAAGAATAATAAGAAATACCCATTTTCGTTAGCTCATTCAAATGTCTTGTAACCTTTTCCACAATAATAAGAAATACCCATTTTCGATAGCTCATTTTCGGTAGCCCATTTTCGGTAGCTTAGACATTAACTATTCAGTAACCGTTTCCACAATAAGAAGTGTCTTTTGCCACGTAGTCCATTGTTCCTCACTTGCGATAGACATTTTTTTTCTTCGCCTTTCCTCACACAATGTAGTTGTTTGAATATCGGCCAACAAATCACAGAATCCCATGCCAACCTCCCATTGAATTCAGTAGAAGTAGATAAAGACATAAGAGCCTGTGTTATTAATAATGAACAGTGAGACACACAAAATTAATGGAACCACTGAGTTTCTAAATAAGCAAAATAAATATAAAAAGCAAACATATAGGAATCAAAATAGGAAAAATCCCCTTAAAGACAATATATTTTCAGGCTAAACAAACTAATCTAAATAAAAAATAACAAAAGTAAACAAATACCTTCCTTTGCCTTACCTATACATGAATGTGATGTTTTTAATGCTTCATCATTGAGCCCGACACGACGACGTCTGATACGAAAAATAGAAGTTGGTTGATCTGTCAAAATATGTAATTTCAAATTTGACAAATTCACATTTTTTTTTAAAAAAAAAAAAAAAAAAAAAAAAAAAAAAAAAAAAAAAAAAAAAACACTTATGTAGGTTATTGCCATATAAGTGACACAAACATATACCAAGGAACATACATGATTTATGTATCCAACTATCAAATAACGAAGATGAATCTATCATCAATAATTTTGATTCATCCATTAAAGAGCTAATAATTAGATGGTAAATAAGAAAATAAAAAACTATTGATGACTGCTTTTCAAAGATGAACTTCAAAGTTTAGCCATTGAACGTAATGGTATAAAATTCAGAAAGAAAAAAAATTATGTGTGAAGAAGTAATGTCATGTTTTATCTAATAAGTTTAATGGGTCAATTCAGTAAAAGTTTTTGTCTATACGACTCTGCGATGGGTTTAGGAACAACCTAAAAGAGGATGTTGTAGCTCAAAATTTGTCTTTTGACAAGAGCATCTTAAGTAAAAGGGGATCAAAAATACCTTATTTCTTACCCAAGTATGATACAATTGGCTTTAGTCATCATTGAAGGTGAGCAGTTGTTTCCCTGGTTTTCCTGCTAATATTACCAAAATAATAAGTCAAAATAAGATGAAATCAATATATAGATGATACATGTTTTCTCGTTCAAATTAGAGGTGAAGGAAGGAACATCGTAAACTTTATTGCTTTCTACGGTTAAGGAGGTCTCCTAATCTACCAAGCATAACATATTCATCAAAGTATCCTAAAGGACTATTCTGACAAAATAGAAGATGGCATTACATTTATGCCTTCGAAATTTACTGACACCAACACAAGATGTCTATTAGCAATGATGTTTGCTAAACAAAGATGGAGATCATTGGGAATATTAAAAGTAACAATATTCTTGAAATGCAGTTAATTAAGTAATAAAGTTAAAAAAAGATGTCCGAAAGGGGAAGCCAAAATGAATTATCAACAATTTCATTGTACAAATATAGAGGGATTATCGACAATTTCATAATAATAATAATAACAATAACAATAACAATAACAGTAATAGATATAAAACCAAGCAAATCCAGTTTCAAAAATCTCAAACTATCTAAAATCACGGTTAAGTTATATCAAACAGGACCACCCAGTGAACACCAACAAAACACTAATACATGTTACAACAATTTTTTCTTGGAACCTTGAGCTTTGGGCAATTCATTGAAGAGTTTCAAAACCGAATGACATTTTTCCTATAGAAAAAAGAGTCACGGCTTACATCGAATGAGTCGTCTTAGTATGGTTTTCATGCTATTTCTTCATCACAAAAGTTAGAAGCCCGTGAAATAAGTCTATCCAAGCACCATCAAAATGCTTAATAGCTTTTCTAAATAAAAAAAAAAAAAAAAAAAAAAAAAAAAAAAAAAAAAAGGCCATTCAGGCCCTAAACTAAGTTTATCAAAGCTATATAAGCACATAACAATTATAATTACAGCATTTCATTGAACGGTTGGTGCACATGAAACTAACTAAAGTTACTCAACCACAAAACATTGCATACTTGCATAACTCACCAATTGTATCTTTGATGATTTGCACACTCAAGAAATTTATTTGCACACTCTAATTAATTATGTCTTGACAATTGTACCCTTACATGGATGACAATAAGTAAAAATAATGTAAGGGTATAAATGTCAAAACATCTTAAATTGGAGTGTGCAAATAAATTTGTATAGTGTGCAAATCATCACTCTTATTATATAGCACCAGGATTGGAGATCAAGACATGAAGTAAAATTCAAGAGAAACTAATGTAGAAGAAGACTCACCAAACCGCGACATTTAATCGTCTATCTTGAAACATTTTTGGAGACGCTTTATAAACTTGTGAACCACTTTAACTTTCGTTTCTTATCAATACAATGGAGACAACCGAAACAGCCACCTGAATTTAGCAAAAAAAAAATTCATCAGTTACCTTGAAACATCTATTAAACATTTCATCAAATACTTGGCACACATAATATCCAATCGATCAATGTGTTACAAATCCAATAAACAACTTCACAACAAATCAAACATATAAGCATTTCAATCAACAAAAAAACCATCGAGACAATTACCTTATTCTCGAAGGTTTGAACTCAACCACGTTGTATATGGCTGCAATAAAAGATCTTAACATCAATCAAAGTCTAAAAACGATTTTTAAGAATTAATAAAATAAAATGAATAAAAAATCTCATAAATAAGTATTTCTCCATATGATATATGATTTATAAAAACACATATGTCCATCTTGTTCACACCTTCCAACAGTTGAGAAATCAATTCGGAACAAACTGTAGAAACAATAGAGAAAAATGGTATTAAAGAAATCGACAGGAAATATGGTGGGTTAGTGTTCGGGTGAGGAACATAAGAGATACATGCATACCTAATTCATTATAACATAAAGTGTCGACTAACCTAATTCATTGAATCGTATCAAAAGTTGAAAATAACAATTACCTCAAAAAAAATTAAGAGCCTAGTTGATTTATGATAAAGTGGAGAGACGTGATTTTGAATTTGATTTTTGAATTGTGGATCAAAACAAAGAAGAAATCCCAAATTTCTGAATCAGTTATATGAATTATGATATGTTTCCTGCTTTAAGGGATATTTTCCTAAAAAATGAACCGATTTTGATTCAAAAAAAAATCGAAATCTTTCTATTATTGGGGAGGTTTCCAGGTGTCATTTTTTTAGAGTTTTGAGATAATTTATTGCCTCTAAAAATAGCAATCACACTTGTGTTTTATATAGGTTATATATATATATATATATATATATATATATATATATATATATATATATATATATATATATATATATATATATATATATATATATAAAATTTTGCATCTTTATTGGGATATATATGCAAATGACTTTGATATTAGTATATACTCTGTAACAATGTGGAATTCCTAATAGGAAAAGAACATTTTAGTCGCATAATTTCGTATCAAGTGACTGAATAAATATTACATCATTAGTTTGATTGATTGATTTTTCTGGACGGCGACAATATTATATTCAAAAATGGAAAATTGGCTACGGAGATTCCGTGCGGTTAGAAATTAATACTCTGTAAAAATGTGCAATTCCCAATAGGAAAAGAACATTTTAGTCGCATTTTTCTGATCTTGATCCGATTTTTGATCCCGATCTTGCAACAACAAAAATGATCTTATGTAGGCCTAACAATCATAATTTCGTATCAAGTGACTGAATAAATATTACATCATTAAATTGATTGATTGATTTTTCTGGACGGCGACAATATATATATATATATATATATATATATATATATATATATATATATATATATATATATATATATATATATATATATATATATATATATATATATATATATAATTTTGCATCTTTATTGGGATATATATGCAAATGACTTTGATATTAGTATATACTCTGTAACAATGTGGAATTCCTAATAGGAAAAGAACATTTTAGTCGCATAATTTCGTATCAAGTGACTGAATAAATATTACATCATTAGTTTGATTGATTGATTTTTTTGGACGGCGACAATAGATTGATAATTGTTAATCTATCAGCTTTCAACTAAGTAGCGCATTGCGTAACGAAAGGAAAGAATTCAAACAAGGATGTTGTAGCTTATTGCATAGTATAAGCCATATCAAAGATTCCAGATCAAATTCTGATCTCCAACTATCTAAACATATGCGTGGATGATGATCACCATAGTGGAAACAAGAAATTACCCATTTGAAATCTGAAAAATAAAAAGTAACAACTAATACTAAAAACTAAGCTCAACATTAAAATACTTTCTACAGAAATTAGGGAGAAAACACCATTATACCACCAAAAAGGAATACAAACCCCCCATTATCTCCTACTTTTAGAGAAGCGGTAACAAAATCCAAAATTCGAAGTTGTCTAACTAATATTTATCTAAATAAAAATAGGAGTAAACACTAGCTAGCATGCAATATCGACTCGTAACTTCTCTAGTACGTCAGCATGACAATTCCCGCACCCACGATAGCCAAGACCCCAAAAATGTTGATTTGTTGACGTAGACCTTGGCTTATGTCTGTGTCCATGCTGGATGCAGACGGACCCAACGACCCACCCATTCCACCACCTAACACGCCAGTATTTGACGGGTTGTTTCCAAATGAAGAAGTTGGGTTTGAACCCGGAGAATGTGTGTTTGTACCCGGCGATGTTGACCCCATCGTACCACTGCATGTATAAATATTCATAACAAATGTACATCAATACTTACTCTATTGGATTGTAAGAAAATTGAAACAAATGATACTTCAGTTACATAGCAAAAAACGAACTATATAAATTTTGTAAGGAATTTAACTAGTAGTTGGTATATTTTTTCCGTCTTATAACAAATGTCATCTTATTTTATTTATATATTTAGTTTGTCCTAACATAATTGACAACTTCTAAGTAGTAAAAAATCAAAAAGATTGTGAAATGTAAATGTTGCATATTACGGAGTATTCATTAACATCAATTTTTCTAAAATTATGTGACCCACATCATTAGACTCTTATTACTACTTCCTTTGTCATCTTATTTTATTTATATATTTAGTTTGTCCTAAAATAATTGACAACTTCTAAGTAGTAAAAACTCAAAAAGATTGTGAAATGTAAATGTTGCATATTACGGAGTATTCATTAACATCAATTTTTCTAAAATTATGTGACCCACATCATTAGACTCTTATTACTACTTCCTTTGTCCCATAATAACTTTTAGATTTTTACTTCTAATATGAACAAAGTTTCAAGAAATCTCACTAATTAGACTCTTATTACTACTTCCTTTGTCATCTTATTTTATTTATATATTTAGTTTGTCCTAAAATAATTGACAACTTCTGAGTAGTAAAAAATCAAAAAGATTGTGAAATGTAAATGTTGCATATTACGGAGTATTCATTAACATCAATTTTTCTAAAATTATGTGACCCACATCATTAGACTCTTATTACTACTTCCTTTGTCCCATAATAACTTTTAGTTTTTTACTTCTAATATGAACAAAGTTTCAAGAAATCTCACTAAACACACTCTTCACCAATAAAATATATCTTTTCTCAATAAAAGATCTTTCTCATTAGTTGAAAATTGAAATACAAAGTGATCACAACAAAGTAAGTATAAAACAACTTACTCCGTATTTTAAAACGGCAAGAAACTTGCAGAAATATATCTATGCAGTAGTTTCGATATGTACAAAATTTTAGCAGAGTCTAAAATGTGTACTTGGAATTGATCTAACGGCTATAAATAGTGAGTCTGCGGTGCAGTGGTGGTATCAACATGACACAGGGCTAAGTGCTGGTGTGTTCGATATGGACAAATTTATTGGGCAGAGCCTTGTTATGTTAAACTTCACAGTCCTCACTACTATTTGACCGTACAATAATATTCACTACTCACTAGACAAATCTATGCATGTGGGATACCAAATCTTTTGTACTATTTATTCAAGATATTCACAATATATTGATTTGATTAAAGAATATTACTAATGTCTTTCTAAGATTTGGTTTTATATTTAAAACACTAAAAATCAGTATGATATCATGTTTATCATATTTTAACATAAATAATAGTGAGATTATTTTCTAATTGAATAATCAAAATATATATACCTGGCGCTAGTAGGATAAGTGCACCCATTGGAACCTGTTAAAAAACACCAAAATATGTAACAAAACAATTTAATTAGGCTCTTAATCATACAAAAATGATATTTGGTGTACAAAACGATATTTGCATAAAAAAAACACTGATGGAACCAGCTCGGACCCCATAAAATTTCGTTTCCTTGTGCTAATTTTTGTAAAGACATTGAATTTTTTGAAATGCACTCATTTCAAATGAATTGTTTTTCTAGTTAGTGATTATTTAATCAGTATATAGGTGGAATTTTTTTTTTTTTTTTTTTAATTAAATATAACTTTATTTCATCAAAATAGAATTTACATCGTGGTTTAAGTCAAACGAGCAACAAGCGGCGCCGCTAGCCTCTTTTGATAAGGCGGCTTTCATCAAAGTGAATTAAATCTACACTAAACTAATTCATTTTAACTGAAAATCGTATTTTAGCTCTGGTTTGGCCCCTAAATACCAGAGATACATTTATCTTACATCGGAGTGAAAGACTCAGAACACTTACCTATTTATCACTAATAACAAGGATTAGAATAGCTAGACTTGTACAGATATGAACAAATGTATGCATGTGTTTGGATATGACGTATAGAGTAAAGAAGACTAACTGGGATCAGTGGTTGTGACCATGGTTGCACCCTTGAAAACACAAGCTTCAGGGGTCTGACCCTTGTTCTGGAAATAGCTATTAACCGCATAGTTACAGTGGTCCATAACTGTATCCGGGTTAAAACATTTACCACCTTGGTGCGTTTGAATGCAATCTGCTCCATTTCCACATGCGTAATCTATTGCTTCTTGAAGCACTTTATCTTGTCCTCCTTTTTTACACACACACCATGTTGCAGTTGCACCTACACACCAAATGCACATAAATATATGATACAACATAAAAAATTATATAAGTAAAAAAAATTATGTTACATGCTTGTTAACTGTAAGTTTTTTTTAGGACACGGCATATTTTATTGAAGGTTTCAAGAAATTTTTACATGTATGAGTACATGAATGTGAAAAGAAATGTGCATGAACTGAACAATATTTACATATAAGTTGCATAAGTGTGACAAAAAAAGTTATATATGCTCACATAGATCTAAACACTTGTGAATATATTAGGTTATTGCGTGCTAATGATTAAATGTATGAGGGCCATAAAACCAAGAACTTTAAATTACATGCAACACAATATATACTTACTTGAATGAGCAGCCACGGAGAGAATCAACACAGACACAAGTAAAGCAGCCATTGATGACAAGCAGAACAAAATTCTTAAGCTATTGCTACTTGGAGAAGATAAGTTAGAGAAAATCAGGAGTGAGGAAGTGTTTTGATGAAATGAGAGTATCTTCTTTTATTTGTACACCGTTATATAATACGGAGTACGTACAAAAGGTAAAATATAGCATGTAAAAGTAGGAAATATGGGTGTAGTGTAGAGTGTAGAGTTACAGTTTTATGAGGACAAAAGAAAAGGCTAGGGTGAGCTATTTTTCAATGTTGGGTTTGGTGAGGGCTGACAAAACCAAAGGTCGAGGTGCGTACGTACTATTGTCGGCTTTGAGAGATGAGACACGGTTTAACGGCTATATGTTGAGATTTAATTTATTTTTATTTTGAATAAGATTTTATATTACTTCAAAAGCTGGTGGAGTGCATGTTTTCAAGATAGTAAAATGACGTAATTACCAATGTTGTCGAATTGAATAAGTTGTTGATAATAAAGCTTAAAGAAGGAACCAATAAGATGAACATATCCGATACAAAGAAGCATGCAATACTTTCGCTAATATTTTTAAGGGCGGTGGCAGTGACTCGGTATGAACTTGCGGTTCATACCGCTCGGCAACACTGTTGCCACTCATGCGGCATGGAAGAATCATGGAAACCTTCGGCATTGTATACCGAAGAATCATGGAAGAATTGAAGGACATGCAAAAACTAGCCGTTGGTCTATTTAATGTTGTTACCGTTGAGTGTTTTTGGTTAATCATTGTTGCTACTAAAAAAGTATGGTGAGACATGGTTGAATCATGGAATGAGGTGACAGTCCATTATTGGTTAGTGGTGAATCATAGGGGAGACATCGAATCATGACTGACACCCCTAACTTTTGACAATGTTCAGTCTTTAAGATAAACAAGGAACATAGCATTCTCGCGGTTGGGCTTTATTTTTATTTCAATATTTTTGTTAAAATGGCACTTATGATAAAAGTATATTAATATTGAGATTTATTTTGTTCGTAATTAAGAATTGTTAAATATTTGTTAAATAAACTTTGTAACTTCCTCCGTCCCAAACTATAAATCCAGTTTCACTTTTTGACTCGAACTTTGACCTTAAATATATCTTTTTGTATTTTATATTACTTGATGAAAATTATACCAAATAAAAATACATTGAAAACACAATCTATTCATATATTTTGCATCAAGTCTTATGTTGTAACACACCCATTTTTCATTGATCGCAGCGGATAAAGTGTTTGGGGTATTACTTCATAGAATCACAGATACAGTAATAGAAAACGACTCGAAAAGAGACGTTTTGGAAATTTAGTTATCACTCATAATTATCAGAGTTTTAATTATAAAATATATACGTTTATTTTGTTGAGATCCCAAAAATCTAAGAGTTAGGTTGGTGGTGTTTGAATGATAACCATGAAAAGTCCTCCGAGTTCAGTACCTCCTTCCGCCATAAGTCCATAGAAGCAAGGTTTTCAAGATCGGGATCCTACCCAGGATCGTTTTCGTCTTTGCAAGATCGTGATTGTAAGATCGGATCGGGATCGTAAGATCCGACTATAATGTTATTTTCTTAATAGTTTTTGTAATATTATACAAATTTACAAATTATTATATATTATAAAATCAAAATTATATGAATGTTGCATCAAAATATTGTCATAAATTATGATTATGAAATGTTTAATAAGATTAACATGTTGTTTTTTTAAATTCTATAAAAAATAATCTAGAAACGTGCAGTTTTTTAGTTTGTTATCCGAGAAAAGTAGGATCGGATCGGATTAGATCTTAAGATCCTATAGTCAAAATTGGGATCCTATAAGATCTTAAGCTTTCAAAGATCCTATGTAAGATCCGGATCATTTTTGCTTTGCAGTATCGTAAAATCGTAAGATCCTAAGATCAGGATCGGGATCCTGACAACCATGCATAGAAGTAATAAACCTAGAATACATGCTTAAAAAGTCAACACTAGGTGTTGAGTGAGAATCATAGGTTTAGGGGTTAGTGAATACAAGTTCCCTGGGTTCAGTTGTTACACCCATCTGGGAAAATGCAAGTTTTTGTGATAATTATGATGCATGCACAATTATCAGGAGTTTAGTAGGTTGCACTAAGCTCATGAATCACGCCTTAACGATCCGGGTCATGTGGGCTGCAGACCCAACATGAGGGGATAGAAGGATAACTTGCCAAAGTTATACCTTGAGTGGATTCAAATATAGTACTTATTGGTACCACCTAGTGGGGTGTTAATACCAACGAGAGTTGTCAAACTCCAATAGATCTATCAACTATATTCGCGTTCGATTGGATAAAACCTTCCAAACGATTAGATTCATGAATTTTGTTTATGTAGGGGTGACTGTTAGTTTACTCGTGCAAACAACCAAAGAAAAAGACTTGTATTTGGTTTTAAGTAAAGCATTTTGCATGTATCCCCCTTACAGGGTTTATAAAAGCATTTAGAGAGAAAGTTTAAAAAGATGTAAGGCTATGAAGACTCACCTGGGTGTGGAGTAATCTAAGTAATGCAAATAGTGACTCGGGAACTAGACCGCCTTACTCACGTATCCTAGTGTGTTGTTGTTGGTTTTGTATGTATGTCAAGCTTTTAGTTATCATGTTTATGTTTCTTAAGTTATTGTTTTTAGGTTTGTTAATGTTTTAGATATAACATAACACCGTTCAGGCCATTGTAATTCAGAAGTATATGTCTCCTCACATGAAGCTCCCTACTATTGTATTATGTTATCAACATAATACCGTTCGGGCCATCATAATTCAGAAGTTAATAGTCCTCACACAAAGCTCCCTATTATTGAGTTATGTTGTTATTAAGGTTTAGTTATAATCATATCACCGTTCGGGCCATCATATCTCAGAAGTATATGCAATAACCGTTCGAGGAGTCAGGGCACTTTAATTCGTAAACCCAACAAACTCGTCAAAAACGAAATATTCACATATTACTCCTCGCATGAATCTCCCTAGTATTGTGTTATGCTTCTAACTTTATTTAGGTTTTATACTTATATGAAATTTTCACTTTTTACCCTTATAGTTTATATATTTACGTTTTCTACCCTAAGTTTTATATTACTTATATTACTTATACTAATAACTATCTATACTTGACACAACTAGTCCCTAGACTTCTATATTAACCTAAGACTCCTAAGTTTTATATATTTACCTTTTTAGACCTTTAACTTTATACTATTTACGTTTTTAGTCCTTTTAGTTTATATTTATGTTATTATCTATCCTAGGGTTTTAATATTATGCAAAACTAATCCTTACTACTTATAACTTCTAGGAAAGGTAAAAAACAGTCCCTAGAATTTATAATTTCAAGAATTTATGATATATAACCCTATGCATGTAAACTATTACAAAACTAGTCCTAATATGCATGTAACTTATATTTTATCTAGTATTTAAGTTTTCTAACCTATGTTTTACTTATTTTAAGTTATCTAAATTATGTTTAACTAGTGTATGACCTAATTTAACTACTTATAGCATGCATGCAAGTATATGACTGGATCTAGGGTTTTAAAATGTAAACTAGCAAGTAGAATGGTTCTAGGCTCATGCAAGGTTATCTAAGCTATCTAAGGCATTCTAAATCTATCCTAAGACTATATTAAAGCTATACTAACTAAAAGTAAGACTTACTTGGCTAGGGGGTTTACGTGGGTTAGAATTAGGGTTAGGGTTTTCTAGGGCTCGTACGACTTCAAACCACAACACAACTCGACCAAGGCCTAGCTACTCGTTCCTAACAGCTCCTAAGGACTTAGTACTACAGAAATATAAGGTAGAGAGGAGGGGGAGAGGTTTGGAGAAGAAATGAGAGGGGAGGGGGTATTTATAGGTCGCGATAGGCGGTTTAGGGCAAAACGAGGTGTCTAGGTGTCGTGCATGGGGAGGGCTGAGCAAGCAGAGCTAGGAAGGGTTGTGGCAAGTCTAGGTGGTGATGAGGAGCAGCTAGGAGTAGCTAGGGGGCTGGCGTAGGACGGTTGTGGTGGTGAATGAGTCGTAGAGGCGGTTTAGGGAAGGAGGGTGACAAGGAGCTTACAAGTAGGTGATGCACCACCTTGTTTGGTAGTTTGCAGGTGCTTGTAAGCTGCTTGGTGGGTTTAAGGGTGGTTTAGGGTGATTAGGGGTGATTAGGGGTGGTTTAGTGGTGGATTAGTGGTGATTAGTGGTGGATTAGCCAAGTAGGTGATGCACCTACTTGTGTGTGTTCTTAGAGGTGTTAGGGTGTGTGCTTGGGTATGACTAAGGTGTTAGGGTGCTAGGTTGAGGTGTTTAAGGTGCTTATGTTTAGGTTTTACTAAGTTTTAGTTAAGTTTAGACCTAGTTTCTACTTACTACGTTGATGAGGCGAAAAATGAACCGTTTTTAAGGGGTCATTTTAGCCCGGATTCGAATTTATTTGATCAAATATTGCCCTAAATCGTTCCTTTTGTCATTTTAGGTACTTTTGGAGTGAAATCTGGAAAATGAAGCATTTTGGACGTTTTTGGAGCATAAAAGTGAAGAAAATGGCAAAGTCTTAATTTTCCTTGGTGGGAACAGTACTTGATGGCGTCACAAGATCCTTAATGACGGCGTCAAGAGTAATACAAGAGGTGGAAGTGGATAAAGTCCGTGACGGTCCAGAGAGTTTTGTACTAGGGTGATGAGTGCTCAAACACTCATCATTTTTAGTCAAATCTGAACTGCAAAACATACAAAAACACTCAGAAATGCATCAAAATACCAAAAATATTTCAAAATTGTGTTTTATATGTTTTAGATGCAAAATGAGCAAAAACAGACGAAAAACGTACAAAGTTTGCAAAATTGGCAGTTTCAGTCCCCCAACTTTCATAAAATTACAAATTTAGTCACTGGATATTCAAAATATAGAAAATTATCACCAAAGGTCCTTTTACAATCATAAATTGTCATATTTTGTCCTTTGGTGAAAAATTGGAAAAGTTTTGGAAATTTACAGTTTGGTCCCTAGAGTTTCAGATTTTGGCAGATTTAGTCCCTGGTGGGATATTTTTTAAAGAAAAATCATTCTTGGACCTTGGGAAATCAAAAGTTATCAAAGTGGGTCCCTGGGTGAAAGGTTTGTGGAAATTACATGTTTGGTCCCTGGACTTTTGAAAAATGACAATTTTGGTCCCCGGGTGTTTAATTTTGGAAAATATCAAATAGGTCCTTGTATTATTCCTATGTGACATAAAAAAAAAACCTTTTTAATGACTTTGGAATAATTACAACTTTGGTCCTTTAATTTTCTGAAAATTACAAATTGGTCCTTGTTTTCATACAACCACAAACGGACCCTTAATAAAACTACAAACCAAAACCATAATCCAAATCCACTTCCTGATCTAAACCAATACACCCTAGGCCCAATCACCCCAGCCCACTACCCAATTTTAATAATAATCCCACCCAAGTCAAACGGTCAATTTGACCGGT
Source organism: Artemisia argyi (assembly GCA_030686995.1). Lineage (NCBI taxonomy): Eukaryota > Viridiplantae > Streptophyta > Magnoliopsida > Asterales > Asteraceae > Artemisia > Artemisia argyi. The sequence continues at coordinate 42,346,823 of CM060700.1, read as the reverse complement.
CAACCCTCACCATTCATCCCTAACCCCAGCCTTTCCACCATTAACACCCCTAATTCCAGCTTGCTTTGTCTCCCCCCTCCTCACCAACTATCACCAACCCCTCACCTACACCCATACATCCCCCCTCCTCATAAATGTACCCACCAAACCCACTAAAACTGCCCATCTCTTTTTCCCGCCAAAAGGATTTGAAGGGTTGAGATTGCTTTTGACTAATCCAATGGTCCAAGTTAAGTGTGGGAAAGAAAAAGAAGACCTCCAGGGTTTATAAAATGAAGAAAAAAGTGAAGAATGAAAGACGAAGTTTAGCAGTAGAGTAGTATTAGGTAGTTGTAGTTTTTAGTCCTTAGTGCAATTAAAAACCATGTAATATTTTCTTTACTGCTTTAATCTTCATGTATTTTAGCTTATGTTGTAATCACTTTTCAATATAAGTATTCCAGTTTTCAAGTTCCAATCTTTGTACTCAATTTTCAGTTTTAAAATAAAAGTTAAGTTTAGCACAAAAGCTCATTGTCAAAGCAAGCTATGGTTTGTGGATGATTTGGGTAATAGAACTTCATGGGAAGTACTAGGTTGGTTGGGATTGATCTTAGTACCTCAGTGTATGCTTGGAAGCAATTGTAAGCTCCTAACTCAATTTTTGTGTTTAACTACTACAGTGCTTTTTATCTGTACATTCATGCTTCTTTCTGTCTATTAAGCTTATTTAAGTTAGGATATTGCTTAAAATAGTTTAGTGACTTATTAGATTCAGTTGTGTTGAAGTTTGCAGTCTTGACTGTTTGATAGCTATAAATCTTAATTCTAAGTATTTGTAGTTTAATCTATTGTTTCTATGCTGATTTCAGTTTATTTAATCATAGTACAATTGTAGAAATGAGAATCATGGGTTAAATCAGTGGGTTGCTTGTAAAAATCCATTTTCAGTCATTAAAGGGAGTGTTTGGCACAGGGAATAACCCTGTGCATTTGTGATTTTTTGTGATGAAATCTTATTTAGACATGTCATATTAGGTTGTTGTAGATCATGTAAGGCATAAAATCCAAAGTTCTAAACAGCAGAAGTCAAAATCCCACCCCAATCACTATGACAGTCCACTGTTGGACTGTGGGGTGTTCCAAACCATTGATTTCAATGTGAAGTTAGATTAGATTGCTAGATGTAGACTCATTTAGGCTTAATAATCATGTACTAATCATTTAGAAGCAGCAAAAACTCATAAAAGTCAAAACTCCAAGTTCTAAGCAAAAAGTCAAATTGTGCCTTTCACAGTTTTCCAAAAGTTCACAGATTTGTTTTGATTTTTGTATTTGCTTTCAGGCTGTGAAACTTGTTCTCATTTGTTCTCTACAAGTTCATATTTGAGGTTCTATGGTGTATGTATTTTTGTGAATTTTTTGATGGGCCCCACCTTGCCCCAAACACACTAGCAGGGCAAACCCTTGCTCTGCACACAGATAAGCAGTCCACCACCACCACTTGGTGGTGGTTTTCCAGCCAATCCAGTGGTCCCACAAGCCCAAACCTTGTTCATTTCAACCCTCCTCCTAGTAGGGTTCCTCCTTTGACTCATGGTTTGACCCCAAGACCTGTGGACCCTACCTAATTCAAGCCTTGAACTCTGTCCCACATTTTTAGTAGGTGAGTAAGAATTGGATGGCTTATTGTGGCTTATTGGCTTAACCAGTGGACCCCAAGTACTTATTTTGGCTCATACATGTTTACTTAACTTAGTTGAACTGGATTTTACCCTTGTGGACCCCACATAAGTCCATTTGAGCTAAATTCTTGGTTTAGTCAAACTTGGTCAACTATGGAGCTTATTGCTTTCCACAGTGCTTAATAATAAGCTATAAAATAATTGTTTTTACAAATGTTGTCTATTTTTAGGTATAAATTAGTTTTGTAAAATAAAAAACAAGAAAAACCAATATAAAAGTAAGTGATAGTTTCTATTTAATACAATTTAATTTTAATTTTCATTTTTAGATTTTTATTAAGTAACCTATATTTTTATATTTTTATTAAATTCCTCTTATATTAAAGTAATTATAATAATTTTCTTAGATTTTTATTTTATCATTAAGTATTTATTAGAATTAATCTTAGTTTTATTAATAATTAATTAATAATAAGTTTAAAATAGCATAATTAGTTTTTATTAATCAAAACCTAGTTTTTATAATTTTTATAGCTTTTATATGTTATAAAATATTTTTAGAAATTTTTCTAGAATTTTTACTGTTCATTTCCTATTTTTCTTAATTTAAAATAGTTTAATTAGTTAATTAATGTTTAATTAGTAATTAATTAATAGAAAATTCACAAAAAGACAAAAATACATATTTTTATTTTTAAAACTTATTTTTAGTTATTTAATAATTTTAGAAATTTTATTTTCACCTTTTTAGTATTTAAATAATATTGTATTATATTTAAGTTACTTAAATATTATTAATAAGTAATAATTAGTATTTAATTAATAATAAATAATTAATTAGTGTTAAAATTTATTTTCTTTTTCTAAAAATTTTCTTTTATCTTTTAGTTTGTAAAAAAGTCATTTTCACCCCCTGGGTGTTTTCTGATTTCAGTTTTTACTTTTTATTTCGTACGTTTACGTTTTATTTAAACGTAACGTACGCATTTTTAGGTTTAAATCGTTTCTGGTTTTTCCAACTTCCCTGTCTTATTCATATAGCTTCTTTAAGCTATTTCATTGTAGATTCCTTAGTGTAATCACTCACTTAAACCCTTTTCATTCAAATTCACCCGATCACGAAAATGTTTTGATTACCATTCACACCTCGTCGGGACATAACGACCCGGGGAAACACTATACTTCCACGGAGCATTGGTTTAAGCTGTTTGACTATTATAGTTGACCATTCACAAGAGGTTGACCAATAATTATCTGACGGTTTAGCACCAATCATAGGGACATGACGGCGTCACTATAGGCCGTCATGGTCCAAATGTTAGTGACGGCCCAGAACAAAATTACACATGACGGCGTCAAAAGTGGATCTAGGCAATCCGATTTCATTATGGGCGGCGAGTTGACGGCGTCAGAATTTTCTTCTTGACGTCATCACCCTATAAAATCTATATATAGTTTTCCAAATTTCATTCATTAGTGTGCAACTTTGAGGGAGAAACCCTATGTCGATTTTTTCCAGCTTTTTCAAGGGTTTCAACCCTTTGAACTTTTCATGTCAATTTGCGATAAGTACTCTTTCAATTCAATCAATATGTCTATGTGTTGCTTGAATATATCTTACACTTGTCTTCAATTTAACATGCTCAGCTAGATCTCTTTTGTGTTTGCTTAGATGTAGTGAAACCTAGATGTTAATTATGGGTTGATTGTTTGTTTATAGTTGTTACGGATGATTGTATTCGATGTTAGGCTTAAGAAAACTGGCAGACTTCCACTGGTAACATGCTTGAACGTCATAAGAAACATGATCAGAGGTGTACTATGATTTTTGGTTGTATTTAATGCGTAGGAGAATTCTAATGATCCCATGTTAGGAGCTTCTAACGGCTCGACATAGAGTGAAGTAGGATCCTATACAGTTAGGGAATTGATTGGCGTGAAACAGTCAGAAAATATCAACCAAGTAATGGTCAATAAGTCAAACAGCCTAAACCAATGCTTCCGTGGAATACAGTGTTTCCCCGGGTCGTTATGTCCCAACGAGGTGTGCGAAGGTATTAAAAACGAATCTGTGATCGGGTGATTATGAACAGGAAAGGGTATAAGTGTGAGTGAGTGATTACACTAAATTTTATAAAACAAAATAGCTTAAATAAGCTATTAGAATGATTACGTGAACCTAATTATCTAAAAACGTTTTAAAACCTAAAAACGCATACATCTAATTTAATTCTACGTAAACATACGAAACAAAAACGATTTTAACTAAAGTAGGAATTTGCATGCCTTAGGGGCTTAAATGCAAATTAAATAAACTTAAAATATTTATTTTATAATTACTAATTTATTATTTAAAAGTTAAGGAAACCTAGAAATAAAATGTACGTTTAAACTTTAAACAAACGTAAACGTGTGAGACAAATGTAAATTCTGTCCAATACAACTCCCACAAATGTGAAAATTATATTTTTGGAATCCTAAACTTATAAGAAAATTATTGGAAATTTAAAATTATTTTTATAACTATTTAATTAATTATTATTATTTAATAACTATTTTTAATTATTTACTAATTCACTAATAAATAATAAAATGTAAAATAAGTCTAGAAAAATAAAATTAAAACTTAGAAAAATTTAAATTATTATAAAATTTATTTTAAAACTAAAATTATATTTTTAAGACTATTTATCTAATTATTATTAATTATTAATTATTTAATTATTAATTAACTAATTAAACTGATTTTAATTATTACAAATACTAAAAAGACTTAGATAATTAAGAAGATTTTTATAAATCTAATTAACCATCACAGGAATCCTAAAAAATTATAAAAAGTTGGTTTTATGTATTTTTAAACTAATTTACTAATTATTATTCTAATTATTAATTAATTACCAATTAAACTAATTAAATTATAAAAACTAGAAAATGAACAGTAGAAATTCTAGAAAAATTCCTAAAATTATATTATGTTATATAAAGGCTAGGAAAAATATAAAAACTAGGGTTTACTTTATAAAAACTAATTTTGCTATTTAAAACTTAATTATTAATTAATTGTTAATAAAACTAATATTAAATCTAATTAATACTAAATGACAATATAAAAATCTATAAAATTTTATAAAATTACTTTAACATAAATTAAAATTAAGAAAAATATAAAAATGCAACTTACTTAGCAAAAAGCTAAAAATGAAAATTAAAAAGATAATTAATATTAAATAGAAACTATCACTTATTTTAAATTTGGTTTTTCTTGATTTTTCTTTTACAAAACTATTTTATACCTAAAAACATTAAACTTTTACAAAAACAACTTTTTTAGAACTTAAAAATAAGCACTGTGAGTGCTTATTGGCTTCACAGTTGACTTTGTTTGACTAAACCAAGAAATAAGCTCAAATGAGCTTAAGTGGGGTCCACAAGGGTGTATTCTGGTTCACTTAAGTTGTTTGGTCATGTATAAGCAAGAAATTAGCAACTAAGCTTCTTGGATAAGCCAATAAGCAGGAAATAAGCACTTGGTTTCTTATTAGAATACTGAAAATGGGACAGAGATCATGGGAAGATTCAAGTGGGTCCCAGTGAACATGAAGCTCAAAGGTTGCTCAAACCTTGAAGGGTGCCAGGAAGGGGGTTGAAAGAAACTAACTTGGGTCTGTGGGACCCACTGTGGTGGCCAGAGTGAACCACCAAAGTGGTGGTGATGGTGATGCAGTGACTGTGCACAGGGGAACCTCTTCCCCTGCAAGTGATTTTGAGCAAAGATGGGGCCCACAGAAAAATTCACAAAAATAAAGTAAAGGTGGGATTTCACAGATGATGTGTGGGGGTTACAAGTCCTAAAAAGCTTAAGTCCTAAAAAGCTACACAAAATTCACAATAAATCTTGGCATTTTTGCATTTCTGCACCAAAGTGGAATTTGACTTTTGAGATTTTCTTGAAAAGTTGACTTATATCACTTTTGATTGCTTCTAAATGACTGAAAACATGTTTATAAGTTATATTAAGACTAAAGTAAGTAATAACAACAAGATTTTAAAGCTAATATGGTAATATGCTATCTTAACATACTAACAGTGAAGCTAAATAAGAACTTATGCTTGATTTTGACTTTTATATCTAAAAGACCATTGGTTTTATGGTTTAAGTGACCTAATATGACCTAGCATAGCATGTTAGAACTGAAAACAACAACAAATACAAACTAGAACACATTGATTCACACTAAACCAAACAGTCCTTTAATATGATGTAAATGTGATTTTCAAAACATTAGACTAATTTAGGACTAAGTATTGATTAAGGATGATATATTATGATGAAATAAGATTATTAAAGCACAAAATCACTCACAATATCATCATTCACCATAAATCACTAAATAGCATTTTAGACAGTGGAATCCATAAACTGGGTATCCAAGAGAGTTAATGAACAAGCTTTATCAAAATAAGCAATAACTAACACATCTTACACTAAATAACCTTAAAAGCAACAAATAAGCAGAATATGAGTATAGCTACAGTACTATTGAAAAACTTGGAAAATGCTTACAAAAGGCTTCTGTGTGTCCCAACATCAAGAACCAAGGACCAATTCTTATCCTAACACCTCCCAAAAGGTTCTAAACCAGAAACCATCCATTTGTACAGTGCTCCTTTGCTTGCATCTTCTTACTCACTGATTTTTTTTTATTTTATATATATTTATTTAGTATTTTTGTGATTTTTGATTTTTTTTTTCAGTTAAAGAGTTTTAAACACTTTCTAAACTATAAATAACTTATAAGTGAGATTATTTGAGTCTAATGGAACAAGAAATAACAACATTCAACAATATTAGGTAAAATTGTCAAATTTACTTAAAACTGCTAAATTTTGAATTCGTACAAGAAACTTGAAGTAAATGACAAAGATAGCTTATATTACATGAATTAAACTGAGTACAAGTGATTTAACTGAAAATTAGAACTGAAATTAGAAATTACACTACCTACGTATCCTTAAATTACACTACTCCTAGTTAGATTCTTCATTGCTGCTTCATTCTCCATATATAGAAGATATTTGAGCTCCTTGCAGTCTTTGAAGACTTTCCCACTTGATCTTGACCTTTGGTTTGCTCTGAATCATCCTGGCCGTTTAAATTGGCTTTTGGCGCCAAAATAGGAATAGGTAGCGTGGGTTGGTTTGGAAGCAATTAATAAACCTTGGTTGTATGTGGAGGTGTAAGGGGGACAATTGAGATAGTTTTAAGCCAAGTGGTGAAGTTTGGTGTTGAAAACATAGGATTGTGAGGTGAGGTGAAGTGTTTGGTGTGGGAATGCATTAATATCCTTGTGGGCTGAGATATAGGTGGAAGGGTGAGCTGGGGAGAGTAGGTAACAGCTGGGGTGTAGGTGGAAAGGTGGAAAATACCACCCTGGTTTTGTGTTGAAGTGAGGTGGGAGAGGGATGAACAGTGGATATGGTGTTTGACTGTTTGACCCCGGTATTTATCAAAGGGGTGTGTAGTTTGGGCTGTGGATTGGGCCTGGACAAAACAAAAGGGTGGGCTGGTTTTTTATTTATTTTTGATTGGATTTTAATAAGGGTCCGTTTGTATTGTAACTTAAAAAACAACAAGGACCAAATATGTAAAAATCTGAAAGTTTAGGGTAGGTTGTGGCAAGTTTCCAAAATTATCACAAGGACCATAATTGCCATATGTGAATAATACAAGGACCATAATTGTAATTTCCCATTTTTTAAAACTCCCGGGGATCATTTATGTAAATTTTGGATTTTTTGTGGGACTGAATATGTAAATTTCCAAAAGTTATCAAAATGTTCCAAATTGTAAGTTATGAATAGTACAAGGGTGTATTTTGATAAATTCCATTATTTAAACACCCAGGGACTAATTTTGCCAATTTTGAAACTTGAGGGGTAAAAGTTGCCATTTTGTGTAAACTTTCATCCAGGGACTATTTGTGAATAAGTTTGACTTCCCATGGACTAAAGTTGACTTTTTATTCATTTTAAACCTTCAAGAACTAGTTTTGACAACTTTTGAAAGTTGAGGGACTGAAACTGCCAATTATGCAAACTTTGTTCGTTTTTTATCTGTTTTTGATTATTTTGCATTTGAAACATATAAAACACACTTCTAAGATATTTTCAGTATTTTGATGCATATTTGAGTGTTTTTGGATGTTTTGGCAGCTCAGATTAGTATAAAATGATGAGTATTTAGACACTCATCAATCCCCCACACTAAAACATTGCTAGTCCCTAGCAATCTTTTGAGAAAAACTGAATGGATTTGAAGCTCTTTACTAAAAGCCATCACTTCTGGAGTAGCCAAACGTATCAGTCCAAGTAAGAACTATGGTCCACCTGATAACCATGTGATTTTGAGCAAACCACCAGCTGTCAACGGATTTGATTTGTCTTTACCAAAAGCCATTTGCTTCTGGACTAGCCAACTCTTGATGGAATATTCAACATCTTGGTGAGCTGATTACCAATTATGGTTTTTCCACTGCCTTTACCACAAGCCATAATCTTGCGGGCTAGCCAACTCATTCACTTTTTTGGATATGGCGAGTTGAGGTACCATACAATTTTGGGCAAATTGCAAGCCATGAACGGATTTGATATATCTTTACCAAGAGCCGTTTGCTCCTGGATTAGCCAATCCTTATGTGTGTTAGACATGGTGGACTGATAACCATTTATTGCGTTCTAAGTGAGAAAAAATTTTAAAATTTTGGCTAAAATGGGGGTGCTTGAATTCCCCCTACACTTAGAACTGAATATTGTCCTCAATATTCAAAGTACCGGGTGTTAAACCAACACTTAGAACGTAAGAAGGAAAATACTCATAGCCTTTATTTAAGTTTATATACATTTTTTTTCTCATAGGATATTTACATATATACAACATGTGGGTTAGTATCTCCCCCACACTAGGTGGTACACACGGGTGAAAACCCATATACATGCTACTGTTTTTGTTTACCGAGTCGCTAGCTTGACTCGACCCCGAATTCATTGGTTCATGGGGAAGTATCATGTGGAAGAGATAATCTCCATCATACTTTCATTCAAGATGTTTGGATAAACATTTGAAGCACGTGAAAGTTCCACACCGATGAGATATACAGACCCTGGCTCAAAATTTATAAATGATAATGCCGGGGTCAAAGATAATGTCCTCACTCCCGAAAGAGTGAAGAACAGGAGAAGCCACGGGATAAATGAAGAAGAGAAAGAAAGTCATTATGAAAATCATGATTAACTCATCATCATCCACAGAAGAATTCATAATAACATGAATCTCATCTTTTAAGCTCGTTTGATCTAGATATATCCCGGGTGTGTCTAGATCAAAATAAAAATTATCATACTCCGGTGGAGATATGATATAAGTGAGTTCACAAGAGAACTCCTCAAAAGTGAATGAATCATATTCGGAATTGATTTGAGTGAGTTCACTGGGGAACTCCTCAAAAGTAAATGATTCATAAACGGGGAGAGAATTATAAGAATGAGAAGTGGTAATACCACTAATATTCTCTCCCGTATGATCAAAATGGAACGTTTGCAATTCCGGAATAGAATCATTGATCAAAAGCTCACTATCCTCAACGGGGATAAGAGATGAAGCAGGCCTTTCATTGAAAGCCTCGATTCTAGAAATGAGAAGATTAACATTTAATTATGTAAGACGAAGAGCTTCGTCTTGGATTATTTCTTCATCATTCTCTTCTCCTAAGCTGACAAGCTCAGAAGGTGATTCCCCCACATAACTTATGTCTCCACAAGATAAAGAATAGTCCTCATCAAAATCAGAGAACATCTCAATATGGTTAATTGGGAAGACAAGAGGAGGAGGGATATCACACATATGATCAAGAATTCCCTGTGACTCACTTGGGATTGAGACAAGGTTCTCAACACTAGACTTAATGGATTCGTCCGATTCCTTTGCAGGAATAGTGTCAAGATGCTCGTCCCCCATGCTCAGAGAGTGAGTGGGAACCTCGGGTGTGATAACATCAGACTGAGGGAGCTGAGAAGGACTAGCATACATGGATTTTATAATTTCCATTTGTTCTGCTGCTAGTAATTCTCCCATACTCTTTTCTCCCTGTATTTCCATGGAAGGAGTCTCAATTGATGAACTTGATGAGGTATCATCATTATCACTTTCATCATCTTCATCAAGATAAGCAGCTTTGTGAAATTTGGAACTTGTTATAGCTGCTCGTTCTAAGACTAGTAATTCTTCCATGCTTCTTTCGTCTCTAGTTGCATGTTCTTCTGCAAGTAGTTCTTCCATGGATTTCCCACGGGACTGTTGGATGAGTGGAAATTGTGGGGGTGTGGATGTGTCAAACCCGGACGGTTGACATTGATCATCATTATGAGGACCCCCACAATATACACAAGAAGAACTTGGAGCACGGCGAAGCGAAGTATTAGCCAACTCCTCCTTAAGGTCTTTAAGTTTCTCAAGAACCTCTAGACAAAGGTCTTGCAGGTATTGAGGAGTTGCTTGGATCATTTGGCACTGTGGAGGTGGGTCTTGAAACGAATATTCGTAATTGTTGCAAGGAATTGGATTCCCTGTTTGACAATCCGAGCTAAAGTGAGGACCTCCACAGTACTCACAACAATTGAACTGATGTGGCTGTGAGTCGTATGTGCTTAAGTCATAATTGTTATCAGAAACCTGCTCATAGACAAGCGTGCTTCCTGATTGACAATCAGAACTGTAGTGTGTACCACCACAGTACTCACAACAGTAAAACTGCTGAGTCTCATGGTGTGGAAGCTGATGGAATGAATCAGTCATGTCAGGGTAGGAATAGGAATTCTGGTTATAGACAGACCCGTTTCCTGACTCTACCATGCCACAACTGGGGCAATTACCACCATTATAAGGACTACCACACCATTGACAAACAAGAGGGTGAGAATAAGACATAGAAAGAATCAAAGGGTAATAGAGGGTAAGAAATGAAGAATCAAAAAAGGTAGGAGGGAAAAGGTGAATATTTTTGGTATTTTTGAAAAATTTTGTAATACTAATAAGAAGGAAAATATTTTTGGGTTTTTTTTTTTTTTTTTTTTTTTTTTTTTTTTTTTTTTTTTTTTTTTTAAAATATGGACAAAGATGGTAAATATACAATGGATGTATATTCAACAATCACAGATGCTTCAAATTTGTTAAGATACGCGCACAACCTCCCCGGCAGCGGTGCCAAATTTGATTGGCGTGAAACAGTCAGAAAATATCAACCAAGTAATGGTCAATAAGTCAAATAGCCTAAACCAATGCTTCCGTGGAATACAGTGTTTCCCCGGGTCGTTATGTCCCAACGAGGTGTGCGAAGGTATTAAAAACGAATATGTGATCGGGTGATTATGAACAGGAAAGGGTATAAGTGTGAGTGAGTGATTACACTAAATTTTATAAAACAAAATAGCTTAAATAAGCTATTAGAATGATTACGTGAACCTAATTATCTAAAAACGTTTTAAAACCTAAAAACGCATACGTCTAATTTAATTCTACGTAAACATACGAAACAAAAACGATTTTAACTAAAGTAGGAATTTGCATGCCTTAGGGGCTTAAATGCAAATTAAATAAACTTAAAATATTTATTTTACAATTACTAATTTATTATTTAAAATTTAAGGAAACCTAGAAATAAAATGTACGTTTAAACTTTAAACAAACGTAAACGTGTGAGACAAATGTAAATTCTGTCCAATACAACTCCCACAAATGTGAAAATTATATTTTTGGAATCCTAAACTTATAAGAAAATTATTGGAAATTTAAAATTATTTTTATAACTATTTAATTAATTATTATTATTTAATAACTATTTTTAATTATTTACTAATTCACTAATAAATAATAAAATGTAAAATAAGTCTAGAAAAATAAAATTAAAACTTAGAAAAATTTAAATTATTATAAAATTTATTTTAAAACTAAAATTATATTTTTAAGACTATTTATCTAATTATTATTAATTATTAATTATTTAATTATTAATTAACTAATTAAACTGATTTTAATTATTACAAATACTAAAAAGACTTAGATAATTAAGAAGATTTTTATAAATCTAATTAACCATCACAGGAATCCTAAAAAATTATAAAAAGTTGGTTTTATGTATTTTTAAACTAATTTACTAATTATTATTCTAATTATTAATTAATTACCAATTCAACTAATTAAATTATAAAAACTAGAAGATGAACAGTAGAAATTCTAGAAAAATTCCTAAAATTATATTATGTTATATAAAGGCTAGGAAAAATATAAAAACTAGGGTTTACTTTATAAAAACTAATTTTGCTATTTAAAACTTAATTATTAATTAATTGTTAATAAAACTAATATTAAATCTAATTAATACTAAATGACAATATAAAAATCTAGAAAATTTTCTAAAATTACTTTAACATAAATTAAAATTAAGAAAAATATAAAAATGCAACTTACTTAGCAAAAAGCTAAAAATGAAAATTAAAAAGATAATTAATATTAAATAGAAACTATCACTTATTTTAAATTTGGTTTTTCTTGATTTTTCTTTTACAAAACTATTTTATACCTAAAAACATTAAACTTTTACAAAAACAACTTTTTTAGAACTTGAAAATAAGCACTGTGAGTGCTTATTGGCTTCACAGTTGACTTTGTTTGACTAAACCAAGAAATAAGCTCAAATGAGCTTAAGTGGGGTCCACAAGGGTGTATTCTGGTTCACTTAAGTTGTTTGGTCATGTATAAGCAAGAAATTAGCAACTAAGCTTCTTGGATAAGCCAATAAGCAGGAAATAAGCACTTGGTTTCTTATTGGAATACTAAAAATGGGACAGAGATCATGGGAAGATTCAAGTGGGTCCCAGTGAACATGAAGCTCAAAGGTTGCTCAAACCTTGAAGGGTGCCAGGAGGGGGGTTGAAAGAAACTAACTTGGGTCTGTGGGACCCACTGTGGTGGCCATAGTGAACCACCAAAGTGGTGGTGATGGTGATGCAGTGACTGTGCACAGGGGAACCTCTTCCCCTGCAAGTGATTTTAAGCAAATATGAGGCCCACAGAAAAATTCACAAAAATAAGGTAAAGGTGGGATTTCACAGATGAGGTGGGGGGTTACAAGTTCTAAAAAGCTACACAAAATTCACAATAAATCTTGGCATTTTTGCATTTCTGCACCAAAGTGGAATTCGACTTTTGAGATTTTCTTGAAAAGTTGACTTATATCACTTTTGATTGCTTCTAAATGACTGAAAACATATTTATAAGTTATATTAAGACTAAAGTAAGTAATAACAACAAGATTTTAAAGCTAATATGGTAATATGCTATCTTAACATACTAACAGTGAAACTAAATAAGAACTTATGCTTGATTTTGACTTTTATATCTAAAGGACCATTGGTTTTATGGTTTAAGTGACCTAATATGACCTAGCATAGCATGTTAGAACTGAAAACAACAACAAATACAAACTAGAACACATTGATTCACACTAAACCAAACAGTCCTTTAATATGATGTAAATGTGATTTTCAAAACATTAGACTAATTTAGGACTAAGTATTGATTCAGGATGATATATTATGATGAAATAAGATTATTAAAGCACAAAATCACTCACAATATCATCATTCACCATAAATCACTAAATAGCATTTTAGACAGTGGAATCCATAAACTGAGTATCCAAGAGAGTTAATGAACAAGCTTTATCAAAATAAGCAATAACTAACACATCTTACACTAAATAACCTTAAAAGCAACAAATAAGCAGAATATGAGCATAGCTACAGTACTATTGAAAAACTTGGAAAATGCTTACAAAAGGCTTCTGTGTGTCCCAACATCAAGAACCAAGGACCAATTCTTATCCTAACACCTCCCAAAAGGTTCTAAACCAGAAACCATCCATTTGTACAGTGCTCCTTTGCTTGCATCTTCTTACTCACTGAATTTTTTTATTTTATATATATTTATTTAGTATTTTTGTGATTTTTGATTTTTTTTCAGTTAAAGAGTTTTAAACACTTTCTAAACTATAAATAACTTATAAGTGAGATTATTTGAGTCTAATGGAACAAGAAATAACAACATTCAACAATATTAGGTAAAATTGTCAAATTTACTTAAAACTGCTAAATTTTGAATTCGTACAAGAAACTTGAAGTAAATGACAAAGATAGCTTATATTACGTGAATTAAACTGAGTACAAGTGATTTAACTGAAAATTAGAACTGAAATTAGAAATTACACTACCTACGTATCCTTAAATTACACTACTCCTAGTTAGATTCTTCATTGCTGCTTCATTCTCCATATATAGAAGATATTTGAGCTCCTTGCAGTCTTTGAAGACTTTCCCACTTGATCTTGACCTTTGGTTTGCTCTGAATCATCCTGGCCGTTTAAATTGGCTTTTGGCGCCAAAATAGGAATAGGTAGCGTGGGTTAGTTTGGAAGCAATTAATGAACCTTGGTTGTATGTGGAGGTGTAAGGGGGATAATTGAGATAGTTTTAAGCCAAGTGGTGAAGTTTGGTGTTGAAAACAGAGGATTGTGAGGTGAGGTGAAGTGTTTGGTGTGGGAATGCATTAATATCCTTGTGGGCTGAGATATAGGTGGATGGGTGAGCTGGGGAGAGTAGGTAACAGCTGGGGTGTAGGTGGAAAGGTGGAAAATACAACCCTGGTTTTGTGTTGAAGTGAGGTGGGAGAGGGATGAACAGTGGAGATGGTGTTTGACTGTTTGACCCTGGTATTTATCAAAGGGGTGTTTAGTTTGGGCTGTGGATTGGGCCTGGACAAAACAAAAGGGTGGGCTGGTTTTTTTATTTATTTTTTATTGGATTTTAATAAGGGTCCGTTTGTATTGTAACTTAAAAAACCACAAGGACCAAATATGTAAAAATCTGAAAGTTTAGGGTAGGTTGTGGCAAGTTTCCAAAATTATCACAAGGACCATAATTGCCATATGTGAATAATACAAGGACCATAATTGTAATTTCCCATTTTTTAAAACTCCCGGGGATCATTTATGTAAATTTTGGATTTTTTGAGGGACTGAATATGTAAATTTCCAAAAGTTATCAAAATGTTCCAAATTGTAAGTTATGAATAGTACAAGGGTGCATTTTGATAAATTCCATTATTTAAACACCCAGGGACTAATTTTGTCAATTTTGAAACTTGAGGGGTAAAAGTTGCCATTTTGTGTAAACTTTCATCCAGGGACTATTTGTAAATAAGTTACACTTCCCATGGACTAAAGTTGACTTTTTATTCATTTTAAACCTTCAGGGACTAGTTTTGACAACTTTTGAAAGTTGAGGGACTGAAACTGCCAATTATGCAAACTTTGTTCGTTTTTTATCTGTTTTTGATTATTTTGCATTTGAAACATATAAAACACACTTCTAAGGTATTTTCAGTATTTTGATGCATATTTGAGTATTTTTGAATGTTTTGGCAGCTCAGATTAGTATAAAATGATAAGTATTTAGACACTCATCAGGAATATTGTACACGGCCCTATGACTAATATTAAGGAATACGACCCGTCATCCGTGCAATTGTAACAAATTATCAACCTGTAAAAGATATCTAGGGAGTAATGAAACCTAAGTAAACACAACTTTCCCCATCATTGTTTACATCACTAGTATAATTAGATTTCATTTCATTTTTGTTATTTTATTTTGATTGCATCTTAGTTAATTTGGGTTAATTGATTAGCAACTAATTCCGCCCACTCTTCCAAAAACCGAGATTTTAATTTGCTTTTATAAAATATAAAAATACAAAAAGAATCATCCCTCACCTCTAGACCTAGTTTTTAGGCTTTCTAATCCTAGCGACACTATTCCTGAGTTGAACGATCAATCCCCCGGTACTTGTCACTATACTATACTACAACGATCAGGTACACTGCCTGGTGGGGGTTGTAAGCTTCTCGAGATCCCTCGAGAGGTAAATCCTGGTGTGATTCCCACGTATCAAGTTTTTGGCGCCGTTGCCGGGGAATAGTTATTGTCTAGGTTAGGATTTCTTTTTATTAGGTCTACTTGCTAGATTCCTTTCTAGCAAGATTTTATTTTTATTTTTAGGATTTATTTAGTCTATCTTATTTCTTCGTGTATTTGTTCGTAACCTTTACCATCCGACATCATGGAAGGTGGTAACATCTTTTAACCCATCAACCCACCACAACATAACCACCCACAAAACCCACCACTAGCAAACTAACCTCTTAGGCCCCGAACCTTAGGAGAGTATTCCCGTCCTAGCCACAAAGGCTATCGAAACACTATTGAGCTCACTCAAGGAGCCAATGTGTCCCCCTTGCGATCCGACACTGGTGAGTGCTTATTCGCTCACTTTTATTTGACCAAAAACTGGACCAAAAAGACCAAAAACTGACTAATTATGCCAAATATGTTGTGTTTTTGCGTTTGTGATTGTGCAGGTACGGATATTGTAGAAATGGACGAAAATCATGGAAAAACGAGCACGAGACTTGGAAAGAGTAGCAAAAGCCGAAGCCGGGGAAGAAACTATGGTCAAAAAGTCAAAGTCAACTTTGGAAAATCCTTACTTGTCAAGAATAGTTCTTGGATCATACTTTAGAAAAATGACAGAGATAGCCCTTGAAGTTTCATAAAGTTCAATTTTGGTCCTTGTCCTATTTCTAAATCCTAAACCTTATAATTAACCTGGTCCAAATACAACTCTATCCCATCTAGCCCAAAATCAGCACAAGCCCACTACCATCCACACCATGACCCGAGCCCATCATCCAAGTAAAACCCAAATTTAGTAAAAAAAAAATACTAATAATAAAAAGCTTTCCCTCCACCCAAACTATTACCCCGTACATTCCTTTTCCCCCAAAATATGAACCCTAATTTTACCTTACTTTCAATTACCCCAATCCAACACAATTACCATCAATTACCTAATCATTGGGCTTCTAGAAGCATAATCACGTGTCAGTCATGTGTCAGAGAGACTATTAGAGATATGAGTACACATGGCAGAGCTTTATTGGAGAATGCACGTCATACCAATCATTGGATTCGCCTTCTAGATGCTCTAACAAGGACAGAGAGTGGTGCACGATTGGGGACAGATGGAAGCTGTTGATTGGACATGCCACACATCAAAATTCGATCCAAGGGCTAATATGAGATCAAAGAAACACAAATGTGATCAGAGGGCTATGAATAGAAGCGAGAAAGCACAGAGTGGTGTGGATTGCCAGCTTGGCATTTGAGACCCTAACTCCTCCTCAAGGCTATAAATAGACTCCTCACTCACCATTTGAAGCTGTTAGTTTTTTAGGAGTAGGAGTAGGAGTAGGAGTAAATTAGAGGTAGCCTAGTAGTTTTTTTTAGCTTAATGTACTCAAATTTCAGTTTCAATATAATTCAAAGTTTTTAATTAATTCTCTTGCAATTTATTTTCTGGTTTTGGTTATTTTGAATCTGTTTTCAAGCTTTCATTTCATATTTTCATAAGCTCATATTAGTTTTAGAGATCAGTAGTGTGCAATTCAGATTCAATTTTCTCAAATCACAAGCAGTCAACGAAAGTCAAAGTTTGGGGTTTATGTGAGATATTGGTGATTCAGATCCGGTTTATGGTTACAGAAGTAGCAGAGCTTAATTGGGGTCTATATTAAAGATAGGCTCTGTGCAAATGAAACCCTTGTTCAGCTAGGGTAGTACAAGTGAGTTTACTTTTTACATTTAGCCTTAACTGTCATTTCTATTTTGATTATTGGTAGAACTTAGTAAGTTTTCTTTATCTTGTCGTTACTTGATTAAGTCATTTATTTGTTAGCTGCTTTGATTGGTGTTAGTTGCTAGTTAGTTAGATTAAACATAATTGTAGTTTACTGCCTAGTTTAGCTAAATCTGCTTATGCTTGTTTTTGATGTTCTTATTGTGTTATTAGTGTTTCATTATCTTCGTTAGTGTTCATTTAATCTGCTTGAGACTTAAAATCAGTAGGTAGTAGCTTAAAATCCATAGTTGTAGTGCAATATAGTAGATATAGGGTTGTTTGGCACAAAGTGGTTATGAGTATTCCTGGTTCCCACTAGCTTTGTTCTCTGCACACTTACATTACCTTAGGATTATCTCAGTTAAGTTTTATCATAAAACTCAGTAGGATATAGTAGAAGTCAAATTCAGTTGGTGATTTAATCTCTATGCTCATAAGTTAGATTAGGTAGCTGTAAACTTGCACTTAGGTAGATAACAGTCACATCAAGGTTAGTTTAACTTTACAATAGCTTAATTTAACATTTAGGCCAAGATTAGGACAGTAGCATCTCACATTAGTCAATCTACTAGTACAATTTAAAAGTCAAAAATTACCAAAAAGTGTTCAAAAACCATTTTTGTCCTTGATTTTTAGTTCACTCAGTTTTTGTTCAATCTTTCTAAAATTTTGGGATATTAAAGTTTGGTTGCAAATCTTATTGATCCATATTTTTCCAGATTTTTATGAATTTTTCTGCATAAGCTTTTGAGCAGCCGTAACTTGACTGTTTGGAACAAAAATCCCCTGCACCACAGGTTGTGTCCTATTTTTAGGTGACTAGTTAGACTAGCAAATAGGTGATTAATTAATTTCAATTAGTTGTTTTGAATACTCAGTAGTATAGAGTTATATTTGCCCCATTGAGTTTTCAGACTAGAGCTTATTTAGTGCGCTTTTTGTAGCCTGCAAGTTGAAGGTTTACACACTTTTTGCTTTAGTAACATAGGACATGCGGCTGAGCTTTCTGGCTTACGGGCAAGGCTTATTTGAGATTTTTGAGCTGCATTACGTTTGTTTAGGTCCATTACACATTCCCTAAGCTGTTGGCGCGATTTTATGTAGAAGTGCTTATTCTAAGTGCTTATTCAAACTGCTTATTGTGTCCAAACTGCTTATTAGTGGGCTTATTTAAACTTTCTTATTTTTCCTAGTATTAGAATAATATTTTAGATTTTCCAGATTTTTTTTCAGATTTTTCCTAGTTGATTTACTATTTTTCTTAATTTTCCTTTATTATTAATCATTTTTAAATCCTTTTTAATAAACAAAAATCAATAAAAAAATCAGAAAAAGCTTTTAAAAATACAAAAATATTTTAGATAATTCTTTTATTATATTTTAGAATTTTCAAAATAGATTTTATATTTTTCACATTATTTTTTACAATTTCCTTAATTTTTAATTCAATAAATAGAAAATAAATTCTAGAAAATTAATAAAAAGTCAAAAAAATATTTTTCTTTTTCTTAAAATTCTTTTTATTAGTTTAAGATTTTTAGAAAATATTTTCAAGTTCGTAGGATAATTTTTCAATATACGTTACGTTTTAAATTTTGCGGTTGCGTTTCCGTATTTACGTTTTTCACTTTGGTGCATTATTAGCTTGTACTCTTTGCATATTTCATAGTTGTTTGTGATTACTTGAATATCTTGATTACTATTTTCACTTTCTCACTTTTCAATTCACGGTTTCACGAATCGATATTCTCGATTCCATTCGCCTTCGTTGGGAAACGACTCGGGTGATCCGTATTTTACGCGGATCACTTCGATACTATACTATATATTATATAATTGGTTTTCACACGAATCAGACACCATCCGGTTGGTGCAAAGCGGATGTGCATTCCATGGACTTCGTTCCGAAGATCCTAATCAACATATCAAGGATTTCCTTAAAATCGTAGATTCTATAAACCTTGATGTTACAACTAGAGAGTCGACCCGATTACGCCTATTCCAATTCTCTCTACGTGATCAAGCTAGTCAATGGCTTGAACGTCTACCCGCGGGATCCATCACCTCATGGGATGATCTCACCACTCGTTTCCTTGCTCAATTTTTCCCTCCGGGGAAAATTGCGATGCTTAGAAATGATATCTTGATGTTCAACCAACGTCAAGATGAAACCTTCTATGAAGCATGGACTCGATACAATGACTTACTCCAAAAAGTCCCTCATCATGGCATAGAACCATGGCTCCAAATTCAAATCTTTTACGATAAAGTTAATTATCAAACGAGAAGGGCCATAGATTATGCAGCCAATGGTAGACTTAACAGAGTTAGCATTGATAAATGCTGGGAAGTTCTTGAGGGGTTAGCACAATACGAAGAAGAAGGATGGGAGGACCCGATGTTTTCAAGAGAAGGAAGTCTTGATTACGTGAACGTTACCCAAGAACAATTATTGGAAAATATCGAGAGGCAGGTCAATGAATTGATGAGGGTTGAAATACCCGCCGTTAAAACCATAATGAGTCCTGATAGACACGTGAGTACTATTAGCAAATACAATTTTCCTGAACGTTCACGACAAGAGGAGTTTGAAGGGATAATGATAACCTTCATGAATAATCAGGAGAAACAGATTCGGCACTTAGAAACTCGCATGGAAAGCACTCGTAATGCTTTTATGGACTTAGCGGACGAATTCATATCAAGAATTAAGGAGAAGATTAGGGAAAAATCCACACCGAGAAAAATCGAAAAAATCTTTGAACTCCCAACCCCTTTGGTGTGTGACGAAGAGGATAATGAAATACCCTCTCCAAGCGCTTCACCTTCAATTACCCCTCACTTTTATGAGCGTCCTCAGGAAGAAAAGAACTTGCAATTTCATAACATCTTCGTTGGAAGTTTGCAAATCACGCTCCCCAATTTGCATAAGAAACGTTCCTTTGGTTTTAAACCTGGTGTGAAAAGGTTGTACCTCAAAAACACCATAGCTTTGAAAACCTCTATGGAACAACTCCTTCCCGTACCCACCGTTTACCAATATGAAGATCACGACCAAAGTGGAACTGTGCCCAGCCCTATTAATAACCACACCTCACTTCATGACAGTAACAAAATGTTTGACCCTGGTGGACTTCACTAACGGGAATGGCTATTCATAGTTTATACCTTTGATTAGCTATCTACAATAGTGCAGGGACTGAATTTGAAATTGCCACTAAGTACTCATAAAACGGGCATCTGACAGCGTCAGAATTTTACTCTTGACACCGTCACCTCGCTTTCTCAGCAATAATAACCCCATTTCCATCACTTTCAAACCATACCCCACAAACTATACCCAAGTGCTACTCCACCTCCGAGTCTTCAAGGTCAAATCCGATATCTTCCGTGACCAATTTCCACGTGGTAAGTAATTTTTCTTCATCCTTATTCGTTCAATTATCCATAGGACCTACCAATTTTGAAAACCCCCATCATCCGAAACCCTAACATTGATCCATTTTTAGAACTCGTAATGCCCCTTCTTAGGTGTTTTGTAATCATGAGTTATGCATTAGGTAGTTGTGGTTGATATGAATCATGAGTCAATTGCGGAAAAATCTTTCATACCATGGATTTTTTGATCCCCCACCCATGTTTTCTGCAAAAAGGGGTGTTTGGGTCATGGATTTAGAGTTTGAAATTGATTTTTCCCTCATAATTGTATGGTTAAACTTCGGCTAGGTCTGACGGCGTCAGGTTTTGTTGCCTGACGGCGTCAGATGTGTCTGACAGCACAACTTCATAAAAACTCTCATTATAACCATTTCCGTTCCATTCCATCTTTTTCCAGGAAAATGAGCAAGCGCACTAGACAACACCGAGGGAGTTCATCAAGGTC
Organism: Artemisia argyi; assembly: GCA_030686995.1. Classification (NCBI taxonomy): domain Eukaryota; kingdom Viridiplantae; phylum Streptophyta; class Magnoliopsida; order Asterales; family Asteraceae; genus Artemisia; species Artemisia argyi. The sequence continues at coordinate 42,325,426 of CM060700.1, read as the reverse complement.
CCAACGTGTGAGCTATGGTGACTTGGTTCATAGTTGGAGTGAGTTTGATAATGACGCTTCTACAACAAAATATGCGGAACTACTCCATCACCATATCGATGCAGGGGCAGTGATTGATTGGGACTTCTTGAGGTCCCAGGGCCTTGAGGGTGATTTCCTTGGGAGCATCCATACTGATACATTTACGAGTCCTCAATGGGAAAGGTTGTTTAGGATAAGGGAAACGGTTTATAGTGAGTTAGTCAGGGAGTTCTTTGCTACTTTTCACTTTGATTTGGCTAAGGCTAGGACAGATATGGGAGGTACCACCATTTATTTTAGGCTGGGGGGAGAGCTTAGATCGTGCTCGATTACTAAGTTTGGGTGGAGATTAGGCTTGTATACTCAGGAGGAGGCTGTTCAGGGTGGTTTTATGCAGAGGTTGATGAATGGGGAGACAATAAGGAGTGAGTTGAGGTGTTCCATGTTCTGGCCGAGTATCGGGAATGGGGTTTATACCTCAACCATTGGGGCGGCCTCCATTAGGGACCCTATGATCAGGTTAGCCCACAGATGCATCACCTACAGTTTGTCTGGGCGCCATGGCACTACTCACCGTGTTACTGCTTCAGACCTTTTCTACCTATACACCATGTTTTCAGCGGATGTATACTGTAACATCCCATTCTGGGTAGCGAGTTATTTGAAGACTAGTGTAGGGGAGAGGGATACCGACAAGGTGTATGGAGGGATGTTTGTGACCCGCCTGGCTCGTTCCTATGGGATCCTTGTTCCAGAGATTATGGGGTACCTGAGCGACTGTGGGGCATGTAGGGTGGTGAGGGCTAAGTCCCTCAAGCAGATGAGTATTGTGATGGAGCTGGGGAATGGGTCCTTTACTTGGTATGTTATGGGAGAACCGGCGGGTGTTGAGGATGATGACGAGGATGTACCCCAGCAGCCGCATTATGGGGACTATGAGGTTGGGTCTGCGGACTATTACCGGCACATGGGTCGGGGAGATTGGCAAGGGCATCAAGGGGCATGGATGGGTCAGGTGGACGCATGGCGAACCACCACTGACCAGAGGTTTGACTAGATGTATGATCACACCATCCTCCAGATGCAGCATCTTTCTACCCGTGATCACATTGAGCCTCAGTTGCAGATCGACCCATTCCCTGGACGCGAGATGGACTACCCTCCCTACGGGTACACCGGGCACCTCCCTCCTGGCTATGATTACCGCTATGGTCCCCCTCCCTAGTGATTTGTCATGATATTTGTGATCTTTAGACAATTTATTCATGGTTTTATGATCTGAAACAATTTGTCTTGTAATAATTTAGGATGTGGCCTCTGTTGGCCTTGGATACTTTTTATTTATCTTCGTTATTATGCATGTAGGATTTTAATTTTATGGTTGTTTAATTTTTCAGTTTTTATTTGTTTGATTTTTATTTGTTTCCGTATGCATGCTTTATTTTTATTGTTGGTAGATCATGTTTCAAACTAAAATTGTAAAAATGCTTTATTTTGTCGTTTAGCTTTGTCTTAACTTCATATAAAGGTATTTTGCAAAAGATAAGTGTAAGGGGAAACCCCAAATATGTTTTTAAGAACAGAAATTGATCATGATTCTCCACAATAATAAATGGACATGTGTATTAGTATTTGTTAGAGTCAAATGCGTGTATCGAGTCATAATGATGTTTTGCAGGATTTTCCAGGAAGTAGGACATAAGTTTTTCCAGAAATTTTCCGGGAACTTAACATAAAGATTTCTGCAGGTCACTTCTGACAGCGTCATGTGTAAAATTCTGGAAATTTTGCGAGTTTTGTTTTTCTAACGGAGTCTTAAAGTTTTTGTTAATTATTTAGTTTTATAAACTCCAGGAAATCTGCAAACATTCATTCCACAAGCATTATATCTTAATTTGTTTTCTAGGACTTGTAAGTATATATAGATAGCCGCCGATTTTACGCGAGGTTGCCTTGTTTGTTTTCTCAGGTTTAACAGGTTATGTATGACAAGAAGATGATTTATTTTTTTGGAAGGGAAGTTTTGAATGTTCATTTTCTTGGAGGAAGATCTAACCTTGTTACCACACTATCCACAACGAACGAATCAGGGGAGTATTTGCTTTCATTCTTTTACCTATTTCACTTTTACATTCTTTAATTGAACATTGGGGACAATGTTCATCTTAAGTGTAAGGGGAGGGTAAATGATGATACCTTATAGGATACACTTGCACTTGAGTTTGTTTGTTTGATGGTAGGTGTGTAATAAAACTAAGAGAAATACTTGTTAGTGTAATTTTAGCGCCAAATTTAAATTTTTTTACAACATTTAGGAGTGAAACTTTAGCCTTAGCAAGCGTCTCATGGATAGGAGTTGTATGACTAGCACAAAACCGTACCATTCAGAAAAATTTTCCACCCAAATATGTGAGGTTAGCCTTTAGATTTGATAGCAAAAGCATTCATTATTAGTGCTTATGAGTGTACCGGTAGCATTTAGATTCTAGAATTTGCATTAGTGATGCATCCCGAGACCGCTAGTGAGACTACATTCGTGTAGTAGGATTTACTACATGATAAGAGGCATTAGGATCACCCTTGTGTTAAACCCGTATCATAATTACTTGACCATTTAAGTCATATTATTTGGCTAGTAAACTTAACTAATTTTTCCCACACCTTAGCGTTGTACTCATTTTTAGTACACGAAACCCCTAGTACACCCCTCCGCGCCTATCTTTTCGTTTCTAACTTTAAGCATCTTACTTAAAGGAAGAATTTGTTACAACCCACTTAAATGTACACCCAAATCACCTTAGCCTTCCGTGTATGCACTCATCTTTAGTGCATTATTGTTACATGTTTAAACCCTTAGTTAATTATCTAATTGATTACATGGTTGCTAAGTCGAGTCATATCTTGTACATATTGTTTTAGGACGATTGGGACTCATGGGTAAAGTACTTGTGTTATGGAGTAGTGGGGAAGAACATCATTTATTACCCCCATATGTGCGTTAATCTTAAAAGTACTCCAAGTGTTTTGATTATCTTGATTCGAGTCATTAGATTAATTTATTGTAAAGTATGTAAAAATTCAAGTGTAAGGGGAATGTACATTCCCTATGATGTATTATTTTGGATGGTCGGGTAAGAGTGTATGGAAAAAAAATCGAAAAAATCGAAAAAATTAAGAAAAAGAAAAAAAAAATAGAAAAGAGAAAAAACATACGGACTACTGATGCGTAGGGATTACACCAAGTTTTACCTCTCAAGGGATCCTGAGAAGCTTACAACCCCCACCAGGCAGTGTACCTGATCGATGTAGTATAGTATAATGACAAGTACCGGGGGATTGATCGTTCAGCTAGGAATAGTGTCGCTAGGATTAGAAAACCTAAAGACTAGGTCTAGAGATGAGGGATGATTCTTTTTGTATTTTTTTAGTTTTTATAAAAGCAATTAAAAATTTCGGGTTTGAAGGAGTTGGGCGGAATTAGTTGCTAGTCAACTAACCCAATTACTAAGATGCAATCAAAATAAAGTACTAGAAATGAAAATAAACTATATTAAACTAGAGGTGTGAGCAATATATGGGAGAATTGTGTTTACTTAGATTTCACTACTCCCTAGATTTCTTTTACATGTTAATTACTTGTTACAATTGCGTGGATGACGGATTGTATTCCTTAATACCATTCATGGGGTGGCGTACTTACTTCCCCAATCCTATAAGCGCCTACTTCACTCCTATGTCGAGCCGGCTAAGAAGCTCCTAACATGGGATCATTAGAATTTGCTCATGCATTAAATACAACCAATAAAACCTAGTACACATCGGTTCATGTTTCCTAAGACGTTCAAGCATGTTACACAATGGAGATCTGCCAGTTTTCTTAAGCCTAACATTGAAATCATTCATCCAATACAACTATAAACAAGTAATCAACACATAATTAACATCTAGGTTTCATTACATCTAAGCAAACACATGATAGATCTAGCCTAGCATGTTGAAATCAAGACAAGCATAAGATATATTCAAACAACACATAGGCATATTGATTGAATTAAAAGAAGACTTATCTCAATTGAACATGAAAGGATTCAAGGGGTGAAAACCTTGAAAATACTGTAAAATACGACCTAGGGTTTACAAAGTTCGGCCCTAGTATTCTCCACACAAGTTCCTCTTTAATGAATGAAAAATAGAAAACTATATATAGATTCTGATAGGTGACGGCGTCAAGAACAAATTTCTGACGCCGTCATCTCGCCGCCAAATAGTTTCTCGGACTGCCTAGATCTAGGTTTGACGCCGTCATGTGTATTCAAATTGTAGGCCGTCACAACATTAACTCTTTACGCCCTTCTTGTGACGCCTTCAGGTTTTCACTGGGTCGTCACAGATTTTACTCTTGATGCCGTCATGATTTTCTTCTTGACGCCGTCAGGTACTGTTCTCAGCATGGAAAATTAAGTCTTTGCCGTTTTCTTCACTTTTATGCTCCAAAAACGTCCGAATTGCTTCCTTTTCTAGAATTCACTCCCAAAGTACCTAAAATCACAAAAGGAACGATTTAGGGCAATATTTGATCAAATAAATTCAATTCCGGGCTTAAATGACCCCCTAAAAGTGGTTCATTTTTCGCCTCATCAACTACCATCCCGTTTCATTCTATGTTTGTTTTATGTTTTTGTTATTTTTGATTCATTAGCTTAAGTCGAGTCTAGTCTTGGCTTAGCAACGCCATATTGTACATGTAATTAACCAAGATGATTAACTCGCCACCAGTAAATATTGCCTTTATCCAACAAAACTGTGTATTCCATATCCCTACACCTAACGTTATAACCCTTTAAAAGACCTCTTTGATAGTTTATCCTAGGTGCTTACGCCAAGTGGTGGAGGTTTGATCCTTTCTCAAGCCTATGGTAATCTATTTTGCTATGACAGGTAGTGAGAGATGTTTTCCATATCCATATTGTGATATATACTTTATTACACCCGAGAGATGTGAGTATCTAAACACTATTTATGAGGTGCTAGTATATGACCTCCGTGCTTGTCTTTGGTCTTTAGTGGAACGATTATTTGTTGTAATTACTTTTATACTAGTGTTAAATGACCCCTAACTTGTATTTTGATTAGAATAAAAGCGCATTTGCTTGAGGACAAGCAAATCTCAAGTGTAAGGGTATTTGATGAGGCGAAAAATGAACCGTTTTAAGGGGGTCATTTTAGCCCGGATTCGAATTTATTTGATCAAATATTGTCCTAAATCGTTCCTTTTGTCATTTTAGGTACTTTTGGAGTGAAATCTGGAAAAGGAAGCATTTTGGACGTTTTCGGAACATAAAAGTGAAGAAAACGGCAAAGTTTTAATTTTCCTTGCTGGGAATAGCACCTGACGGCGTCACAAGATCCTTAATGACGGTGTCAAGAGTAATACAAGAGGTGGAAGTGGATAAAGTCCGTAACGGTCCAAAGAGTTTTGTACTAGGGACATGACGGCGTCACCATAGGTCGTCATGGTCCAAATGTTAGTGATGGCCCAGAACAAAATTATACATGACGGCGTCAAAAGTGGATCTAGGCAATCCGATTTCATTATGGGCGGCGAGTTGACGGATTCAGAATTTTCTTCTTGACGCCGTCACCCTGTAAAATCTTTATATAGTTTTCCAAATTTCATTCATTAGTGTGCAACTTTGAGGGAGAAACCCTAGGTCGAATTTTTCCAGCTTTTTCAAGGGTTTCAACCCTTTGAACTTTTCATGTCAATTTGAGATAAGTACTCTTTCAATTCAATCAATATGTCTATGTGTTGCTTGAATATATCTTACACTTGTCTTCAATTTAACATGCTCGGCTAGATCTCTTTTGTGTTTGCTTAGATGTAGTGAAACCTAGATGTTAATTATGGGTTGATTGTTTCTTTATAGTTGTTACGGATGATTGTATTTGATGTTAGACTTAAGAAAACTGGCAGACTTCCATTGGTAACATGCTTGAACGTCTTAAGAAACATGATCAGAGGTGTACTATGATTTTTGGTTATATTTAATGCGTAGGAGAATTCTAATGATCTTATGTTAGGAGCTTCTAACGGCTCGACATAGGAGTGAAATAGGATCCTATAGAGTTAGGGAATATTGTACACGGACCTACGACTAGTATTAAGGAATACGACCCGTCATCCATGCAATTGTAACAAATTATCAACCTGTAAAAGATATCTAGGGAGTAATGAAACCTAAGTAAACACAACTTTCCCCATCATTGTTTACATCACGAGTATAATTAGATTTCATTTCATTTTTGTTATTTTATTTTGATTGCATCTTAGTTAATTTGGGTTAGTTGATTAGCAACTAATTCCGCCCACTCTTCCAAAAACCGAGATTTTTATTTGCTTTTATAAAATATAAAAATACAAAAAGAATCATCCCTCACCTCTAGACCTAGTTTTTAGGCTTTCTAATCCTAGCGACACTATTCATGAGTTGAATGATCAATCCCCCGGTACTTGCTATACTATACTACAACGATCAGGTACACTGCCTGGTGGGGGTTGTAAGCTTCTCGAGATCCCTCGAGAGGTAAAGCCTGGTGTGATTCCCACGTATCATACGTGTTTAAGGTTTTACCTAAGGTTTAGTGCCTAAATTAAGTTCCTATGTATGTCTAATGACTAATCCTAATACCTAAAGGGTTTATACTAAGTGTGGGTAACCTATGGGGAAGTTTTGGGAAGGTTTGACCTAGTTTTATAACCTAAATGACCTAAGTGGGTTTAGTGAGAGACTAGGGTTTATCCTATGGTTTTGTGCCTAAGTTAGTGTCCTAAGGGTATCTAATAACAATTCCTAAGTTCCTAAAGGCTTATACTAAGTGGTAGTGACCTATGGGGAAGTTTTGGGTGGGTTTAGACCTAATTCTAGTTATCTATGACCTAGTTATGGTTTAGGGCTTATGGGGTTTATATCTAAGTTCTAAGGGTTCTATTCTATAACCTAATAGTCCTAATATATCCTAATATACCATAAGACACTCTTACTTAAGCCTTGAACACATTCTTACTAGTTTAACTAAGCATATAGGTTCAGATAAGCACATAATCCTACTTAAGTTTTAGTTTAGGGTTTATTAGGGTATTGTGTTATGTTTAGTGTTTTAGATTGGTGTATTACTTATTATGGTGTTGTTATGAGTTTATGCTTGACATACCTGGGGTTTATAGGATGTGAGTGTTGAGTTATTTGGCTTGTGTAGATACGTGAGCAGGTCTAGTGAGTCATGCAAGTAATTATATATATAAAAAGCAAAAATTTACCTGTGAAATACCTATTATAGGTATTTGTAATGGGAATGATAGTAATGGGTGTTTGTGGGTTGTTATAGTCGTCCCGAGATTTTGACGATTATAGGAGTATGGGAGAGAAATAGTCGAGAAAGTAGAGAAAGAAGTGGATTATCGAGGAAGATGATGTGAAAAGGAAGAAGATTTTGCACAAGCGGAGTAAGAATTGCTTGTACAGATACCAGATACTTGGGTTTTTATATCTCATTATTTGCAAATAAAGGCGTCCCAATATTTGAAAACAAGAGCGTATAAACTCTTAACCTATTTGATTTATAATTTTCTCATTAAAATGTAGGAACATCCTAGTTTATTTTAAGAAGATAGTCATTATAAATCATCCTTAAGCAGTATCGGTGGAAAATGAAGGGAGTTTTACCATATTTAAGGATATATGGTAAGGAAATTTTTAGAGACAAGTTTCAACTGATAGTTGTCATATCAGAGAAGACAAGTTCTAGAAGCGGTAGAGGAATATTCTAGTCAAGTAGAGACAAGTTCTAGTTGACTTGGTTTGAAGGCTTAAAGGCTTAGGAGCTTCGTAAGATTTCATGAGAAACTTGACTTGGTCCTCAAGTTCCATGATCCTACGGTCGGGAGTGCTAGAATTGTTCGAAGGCAAAGATATTGCCTTGACCGTTTTGTTCAAATCACAGGGATCATTCCAACTTTCGTTGTCATAGAGAGCAAGATCTTCTATGAGTTCCCATGATTTTTCCGCACTTAGATCACGTAGCTTGCCACCGGCCGATTGGTCAATGGTTCGCCTTGTGGAGAGATCGATATGGTCATAGAATATTTGGACTTGGAGCCAAAGATCTATGCCATGATGAGGGACTTTTTGGAGTAAGTCCTTAAAACGAGTCCATGCTTCATATAGAGTTTCACCTTGACGTTGTTGGAACATCAAGATATCATTTCTAAGCTTGGTAGTTCTCCCCGGTGGGAAAAATTGAGCAAGGAAACGAGTGGTGAGATCATCCCATGAGGTGATGGATCCCGCTGGTAAACGTTCAAGCCATTGACTAGCTTGATCACGTAGAGAGAATTGGAATAGGCGTAATCGGGTTGACTCTCTAGTTGTAACATCAAGGTTTATACAATCTACGATTTTAAGGAAGTCCTTGAGATGTTGATTAGGATCTTCGGAACGAAGTCCTTGGAATGCACATCCGCTTTGCACCAACCGGATGGTGTTGGATCGCAAGGGTGACACATTGGCTCCTTGGGTAAGCTCAATGGTGTTTCGATAGCCTTGGTGGCTAGGTCGGGAATACTCTCCAAGGGTTCGGAGCCTAAGAGGTTGGTTAGCTAGTGGCGGGTTTTGTGGGTGGTCTTGTTGTGGTGGGTTGATGGGTTCAAAGATGTTACCACCTTCCATGATGTCGGATGGTAAGAGTTACAAACAAAGGCACGAAGAAATAAGATAGACTAAGGAAAACCTAAAAATAAAAATAAAATCTTACTAGAAAGGAATCTAGCAAGTAGACCTAATAAAAAGAAATTCTAACCTAGACAATAACTATTCCCCGGGCTGTGGCGCCAAAAACTTGATGCGTGGGAATTGCACCAGGCTTTACCTCTCGAGGGATCTCGAGAAGCTTACAACCCCCACCAGGCAGTGTACCTGATCGTTGTAGTATAGTATAGTGACAAGTACCGGGGGATTGATCGTTCAACTCAGGAATTGTGTCGCTAGGATTAGAAAGCCTAAAAACTAGGTCTAGAGGTGAGGGATGATTCTTTTTGTATTTTTATATTTTATGAAAGCAAGTAAAAATCTCGGGTTTTGGAAGAGTGGGCGGAATTAGTTGCTAGTCAACTAACCCAATAACTAAAGATGCAATCAAAATAAAATAACAAAAATGAAAATAAAGCTAATTAAACTAATGTGGTGTGAACAATAGATGGGAGAATTGTGTTTACTTAGATTTCACTACTCCCTAGATATCTTTTACAGTTTAATTGTTTGCTACAGTTGCGTGGATGACGGGTTATATTCCTTAATACCAATCATGGGGTGGCGTACTTACTTCCCTAATTCTATAAGCTCCTACTTCACTCCTATGTCGAGCCTACAAGAAGCTCCTAACATGGGATCACTAGAATTCGCTCATGCATTAAATACAACCATAAAAACCTAGTACACATCGGTTCATGTTTCTTAAGACGTTCAAGCAAGTTACACAATGAAGATCTGCCAGTTTTCTTAAGCCTAACATTGAAATCATTCATCCATTACAACTATAAACAAACAATCAACCTATAATCAACATCTAGGTTTCATTACATCTAAGCAAACACACAAAACATCTAGCCTAGCATGTTAAAATCAAGACAAGCATAAGATATATTCAAACAATACATAGACATATTGAATGAATTGACAGAAAACTTATCTCAATTGAACATGAAGGGTTTCAAGGGGTGAAAACCCTTGAAAATACTGTTACAAACGAGCTAGGGTTTATTAAGTTCGGCCCTAAAATTCTCCTCACAAGTTCCACACACAATGAATGAAAATTATAAAAGTATTTATAGATTTCATGAGGTGAAGGCGTCAAGAGTAAAATTCTGACGCCGTCATCTCGCCGCCAAAAATCTTCTCGGATTGCCTAGATCCAGGTCTGATGCCGTCATGTGTAATCTTGTTCTAGGCCGTCACCACATTTACTCTTGACGGCCATGTTCTGACGCCGTCACGTTTTCTCTGGGCCGTCACCAAAATTGCTCTTGACGCCGTCATCAAATCCTTCTTGAAGCCGTCAGGTACTGTTCCCAGCAAGGAAAATTAAGACTTTGCCGTTTTCTTCACTTTTATGCTCCAAAAACGTCCAAAATGCTTCCTTTTCCATAATTCACTCCCAAAGTACCTAAAATCACAAAAGGAACGATTTAGGGCAATATTTGATCAAATAAATTCCAATTCCGGCTTAAATGACCCCCTAAAAATGGGTCATTTTTCGCCTCATCATATACCCTTACACTTGAGATTTGCTTGTCCTCAAGCAAATGCGCTTTTATTCTAGTCAAAATACAAGTTAGGGGTCATTTAACACTAATATAAAAGTAATTACAACAAATAATCGTTCCACTAAAGACCAAAGACAAGCACGGAGGTCATACACTAGCACCTCACAAATAGTGTTTAGATACTCACATCTCTCGGGTGTAATAAAGTATATATCACAATATGGAAATGGAAAACATCTCTTATACCTCTCATAGAAAAATAGATTACCATAGGCTTGGGAAAGGATCAAACCTCCACCACATGGCGTAAGCACCTAGGATAAACTATCAAAGAGGTCTTTTAAAGGGTTGTAATGTTAGGTGTAGGGATATGGAATACACGGTTTTGTTGGATATAGGCAATCTTTACTGGTGGCGAGTTAATCATCTTGGTTAATTACATGTACAATATGGCGTTGCTAAGCCAAGACTAGACCCGACTTAAGCTAATAAATCAAAAATAACAAAAACATAAAATGAACATAGAATGAAACGAGATGGTAGTCCGTATGTTTTTTTCTCTTTTCTTTTTCTATATATTTTTTTCTTTTTCTTGATTTTTCGATTTTTTTTTTTTTTTTTTTTTTTTTTTTTTTTTTGCATGCACTTTTACGCTACCATCCAAAATAATACATCATAGGGAATGAACATTCCCCTTACACTTGAATTTTTACATACTTTACAATAAACTAATCTAATGACTCGAATTAAGATAATCAAAACACTTGGAGTACTTTTAAGATTAACGCACATGTGGGGGTAATAAAATGATTTTCTTCCCCATTACTCCATAACAATAGTACTTTACCCATGAGTCCCAATCGTCCCAAAACAATATGTACAAGGATATGACTCGACTTAGCAACCATGTAATCAATTAGATAATTAACTAAGGGTTTAAACAAATAACAATAATGCACTAAAGATGAGTGCATACACGGAAGGCTAAGGCGATTTGGTTGTACATTTAAGTGGGGTGTAACAAATTCTTCCTTTAAGTAAGATGCTTAAAGTTAGAAACGAAAAGATAGGCTTGGAGGGGTGTACTAGGGGTTTCGTGTACTAAAAATGAGTACAACGCTAAGGTGTGGGAAAAATTAGTTGACTTTACTAGCCAAGTGATATGACTTAAATGGTCAAGTAATTATGATACGGGTTTAACACAAGGGTGATCCTAATGCCTCTTATCATGTAGTAAATCCTACCACACGAATGTAGTCTCACTAGCGGTCTCGGGATGCATCACTAACGCAAGTTCTAGAATCTAAATGCTACCTGTACACTCATAAGCACTAATAGTAAATGTTTTTCCTATCAAATCTAAAGGCGAACCTCACCTATTTGGGTGGAAAATTTTTCTGAATAGTACGGTTTTGTGCTAGTCATACAACTCCTATCCATGAGACGCTTGCTAAGGCTAAAGTTTCACTCCTAAATGTTGTAAAAAATTTTAAATTTGGCGCTAAAATTACACTAACAAGTATTTCTCATAGTTTTATTACACACCTACCATCGAACAAACAAACTCAAGTGAAAGTGTATCCTATAAGGTATCATCATTTACCCTCCCCTTACACTTAGGACGAACATTGTCCCCAATGTTCAAGTAAAGAATGTAAAAGTAAAACAGGTAAAAGAATGAAATCAAATACTCCCCTGATTCGCTCGGTATGGATAGTGTGGTAACAAGGTTAGATCTTCCTCCAAGAAAATGAACAATCAAAGCTTCCCTTCCAGAATATAAATCATCTTCTTGTCATACATAACCTGTTAAACCTGAGAAAACAAACAAGGCAACCTCGCATAAAATCGGCGGCAATCTATATATGCTAACAAATCCTAGAAAACAAAGTAAGATATAATGCTTGTGGAATGAATGTTTGCAGATTTCCTGGAGATTATAAAACTAGAGATTCAACAAAAACTTTAAGACTCCGTTAGAAAAACAAAACTGGTAAATTTTCCAGATTTTTACACGTGACGCCGTCAGGAATTTCTTCCTGACGCCGTCAGAAGTGACCTGCAGAAATCTTTATGTTAAGTTTCCGGAAAATTTCTAGAAAAACTTTGTCCTACTTCCTGGAAAATCCTGCAAAACATCATTATGACTCGATACAAGCATTTGACTCTAACAAATAGGAATATACATGTCCATTTAATATTGTGGAGAATCATGATTGGTTTTGTTTCTTAAAAACATATTTGGGGTTTCCCCTTACACTTATCTTTTACGAAATACCTTTGGATGAAGTTAAGACTAAGTTAAACGACAAAATAAAGTATTTTCACCATTTTAGTTTGAAACATGATCTACCAACAATAAAAATAAAACATGCATACAGAAATGATTGATCCCGAACTAGTCAACCACTTGTGAATGGTCAACCGTAAAAGTCAAACTAATCAAGCCAATTCTCCGTGGATAGTATAGTGTGTCCCCGGGTCGTTATGTCCCAGCGAGATTGAAATGGTGCTTTGGAAATTGTTTATGAGTGAGTGGGACTGAGGACAGTAGCCCAGATGATGTGGAATTGATTTTGCTACTGTTATTTTGGTATTTGCACACAGATATAATATTCACAAAAAAATCATTTAACAGATATATGCACGTATTCACAATTCAGATCACGTAACAGACAGAGAAAGTGGGATTTTGGTATTTAACAAACTACAGGGGGTGCTTTTGACACTTTTTGAAACTTAAAATTCAAAATGAAAATGAAGTTATAAAAGTGATTAAAATACTATTTAAATATTATTTAATTAATTAAACTAATTAAAATCTAATTTAAATTAACTAATAATTATAACTATTACAAATTAAACTAAAAATTTGCAAAAACAATTTCTAAACTTAAAATAGAACTTGAAGAAAGTATAAAAAATTAAAATAAATATTTTTGTCTTTTTATGATTTTTATATTAATTAAAAACTATTTAACTTAATTAAACTAATTAAACTATTTTTAATTAATATTAATACTAAATTAACTTAGAAAATTACAAGAAAATTTATAAAATTACTTAACCATCACAGGAATCCCAAAAAATTATAAAAACTCTAAAAATTATGTTTTAAGATTAATCCACTAATTATTTACCTTTTAATTATCTTAAGTCTAATTTAAACAATTAAAATAAGAAAAATATAAAATGAACAGTATAATCTCAAATTATATTTTCTAAAAGTCTATTATACTATATTAGAGCTAGGAAAAATATAAAATCTAGGTTTTACTTTATAAAAACTAAATAAGCTATTTAATACTTGATATTAATAAATAATAAAGAAAACTAAAATTAAATCTAATTAATACTAAATGGTAATATAAAAATCTGAAAATTTTACTAAAAATACTTTACTATATAAGGTACTCCCTCCGTCCCATTTAAAGTGTCCACAATGGAATCTTTGCATGTCCCATTTAAAGTGTCCACTTGTACCTTCCAACCAATAAGATGAGAGTTTAGTGGGTAAAAGTAATATTTGATTGGTGGAGAGTTTAGTTAGTGGAATCTTCTAAAACTTTGTGCATTATGAAAGTGGACACTTTAAATGGGACGGAGGTAGTATTTAATAAAAATATAAAAATACTAAGTACTTAATTAAAATTTAAAAATGAAAATTAAAATTAAATTGAATTAAATAGAAACTATCACTTATTTTAAATTGGTTTTTTCTTGGATTTTCTTTTACAAACATACTTAACTACTGAAAATGAGAAACTTTTGTGAAAACACTTTTGAAAATTGCTTATAAATAAGCAGTAGCACCCCCTTTGCCTTAACAGTTGACTTTATTTGACTTTTAGGAGAAAACAGCCTTGGTGGGGTCTACAAGGGTAAAACTTGGTTCACATAAGTTATTTGAACAACTATAAGCAAGAAAAAGCTAAATAAGATCACAAGATAAGCTAATAAGCATAAATAAGCATTAGGATTTCTAATTCTTAACTAAAAAATGAGACAGAAACTAAGGGCTAAATTAGGTGGGGTCCACTGGGTTATAGGTCAAACCAATGGTCAATCCACACTCCCTGGTAGGAGGGGGGATGGGAAAACCTAAATCCTAGGTGTGGGGACCACTATGGTGGCCACAAACCACCACCAAAGGTGGTGTGGTGGCTGGGTGTCTGCTGTCACAGAGCAGGCTGTTGCCCTGCAGTCCTCTTTGGAGGATTGTGGGGCCCACTATAAATTTCACAAAAATAGAACCATTCTGGGACTCCAAAGATGAGGTGGGGGGTTGCTTATTCTGAAAAGGTCAAGGTCTAAAACCTCATAGAAAAATCAAAACAAATATCACTATTTTGGTAAAAATCTGAGATAGGTAAAATTTGACTTTTTAGATAAACTTGAAAAGTTGACTTTTGCCAACTTTGATTATACCTAATTAACTAAAAATGATATGACAAGCTTTATTAAGAGTACCTAAAGCTAAATCAACAACTTTTAAATGAAATGAGTGAGATTTGTGATCACAAAAACTCAACGGTGGACTGTTGAGTGATGGTGATATTGATTTTGACTTTGGTTCAAAGAGGGCTTGGGTTTTATGCCTAAATGAGCTAATAGGGACTAAAGTAACTTGTGGGAACATAAATTAACACCATGAACCCCCTGGTGCTCAATGGATTCTGCTAAGCCAAACACCCCCTTAAAATCTAAATTACACTACAACTTTTATATCTAAAACAATAACTATTGATTTTAAGTTAAAAACATATTAAAGCTATTTGAAATGAATTTATACTATAGAAACATTAAAAACTAAATAAGCTAAAAATTAATGAAATGCTTACAAATTACCAAGGCTGGAACCAAGAGAACCAAGAACTATTAGTGCAACCTACTACTCCCCTTGGAGTTCTAATACCCACAATGATCCAAAGCACCACAATGCTCAGCTTCCTTCTTCCTTGAACACTATTTTTTATTTTTCTTTATTTTTTTTCTTGATTTTGTATTTTTGTGTAAACTAACTGAGAGTTATTTAAATGGAACCAAAGCTTCAAAAAACTTATAAGGGAACTGAATTGAGCTTAAACAAACTGAATTAACAACAATTAACAAGGTTCAAATGAATTTGTCACTTTCACTTGAATTTTGCTAATTATAAATTTAATGAAGAAAACTGAGATTAAAGGTTAAATAAAGTTTACATTGCATAAATTAAACTGAGTACAACATCTGATTAGCTAAAATTACAACTGGAAAAGGGAAAATTACTACCTACGATTTTACTATTCTAAAACTAAAACTAACTATCTTCCACTTCTGATTCTTTCACTCTTTATAGCATCCCAGAGTGTCATGTGGGTCCCACTGGTCAAATCCCACCAGGTTGCTTGTAATTTGGATCACCAATGGCCTTTCATCAATTTTTGGCGGGAAAGGATGTCATTTGCAAATTGTTTCTGAAACAGTCCCTAGGGGGGGTGGATGTGATTGGTGCATTGGGGAATGTAATTGGCTGGGATAAGGGTGTGGGTGGATGGTCAAGTGGTGCAAGAGGGGGGGGGGGTTGATACCAGGTGGTATCCTGGTTTGGCTGGGGAAGAGGGAAAAGGTGGGGAGTTGACCGGTTTGACCAAAGGGTGGACTGGGCTAAGTGTGGGCTGGGCTAGGGGTATTGGGTTTGGATGTGGTGTGGGCTATTTGGTGGATCAGGGGAAAGGGAATTGGATTTCGTTGTTGGGTTTAATAATAATTTAGGGTCCGGTTGGATTTGGTAAGTGTTGTTTTTTTTTTTTTTTTTGTAGTAAATAAACCCAAGGGCCAAAGTTGTCAACTCCTGAAACTTTTAAGGACTGATTTTGCCAACATCCAAACTTTCTTCTAGGGACCAAACCTGTCACAAAACATTAGTACAAGGGCTAAAGTTGTGTATTTGAACATTTTATAAACTTTAGGGACCTTTTCTGTAATTTTGGATTTTTAAGGGACTGAATTTGTAAATTCCTCATAAGTTATCAAAATTGTTCCAAATTGTATATTCATGAATAGTTCAAGGGTATTTTGTGAAATTTCAAGTTTTGAATACCCAGGGATCATTTTTGCCAATTTTGATACTTGAGGGGTAAAAGTTGCCAGTTTGTGTAAACTTTTATCCAGGGATCATTTGTGAATATTTTTGGTTTCCCAAGGACTTAAGTTGACTTTTTATTCATTTTGAGCATTCAGGGACTAGTTTTGACAATTTATGAAACTTGAGGGACTGAAACTGCCAATTATGCAAACTTTGTACGTTTTTCATCTGTTTTTTGCATATTTTGTATTTGAAACATATAAAACACACTTCTAAGATATTTTAAGTATTTTGATGCATATTTGAGTGTTTTTGGATGTTTTGGCAGCTCAGATCGGTATAAAATGATGAGTATTTGCACACTCATCAATCCCCCACACTAAAACATTGCTAGTCCCTAGCAATCTTTTAAGAAAAACCTAATGGATTTGAAAATCTCTTTACCAAAAGCCATCACTTCTGGAGTAGCCAGGTGTAAGAACTGTGGCACACCTGATAACTGTGTGATTTTGAGCAAACCACCAGCTGTAAACGGATTTGATTAGTCTTTACCAAAAGCGTTTGCTTCTGGACTAGCCAGCATCTTGATGGACTAAGTCAACATCTTGGTGAGCTGATTACCAATTATGGATTTTCCATGGCCTTTACCACAAGCCATAATCTTGTGGGCTAGCCAACTCATTTGTTTTCGGGGAGTTGAGGAACCATACAATTTTGGGCAAATTGCAAGCCGTCAACGGATTTGAGATGTCTTTACCAAGAGCCGTTTCTCCTGGACTAGCCAATCCATTTGTCATTTAGACTTTGGCAGACTGATTACCACAAAAAAAATTTGAACTTTAGTGAAAAAATTTTGAAAATTTTTTGTCAAAAACGGGGGTATAAGATAGTAAAATGTGATAAAATTCGCTAGAATAGCGAAATACCCCCCACACTAAGCATGAATATTGTCCTCAATATTCAAAATCCCGGCTATTATGCCGACTCTTTGAACGTAAAAGGAGAACATTACAAGCTAAATGTGGAAACACAATTTTGTTTTTCACTTTTGTAATCATAGCATGGGGGACTCCCCCACACTTAGGGTGAAAACCCCATAAGCATGCTACGGTTTTTGTTTACCGAGTCGCTAGCTTGACTCGACCCCGAATTCATTTGTCCTTGGGGAAGCATGATGTGGAAGAAATAATCTCCATCGGACTTTCATTCAAGATGTTTGGATAAACATTTGAAGCACGTGAAAGTTCCACACCGATGAGACATAATCCCGGCTCAAGATAATGGTAAATGAAAATGCCGGGATCAAAGATAGTGTCTTCATTCCCGAAGGAGTGAAGAACAGGAGAAGTCACCCTGTAGGTGAAGAAAAGGAAGAAAACCATGATGAAAATCATTATAGGATTATCTTCCTCGAGAGCAGGCTCATTAGCCTGATTTTGGATTTCATAGGGTAAGCTTGAAAACATCCTGGGAGGGTGGGTGGGAATTTGCAAATTCTCATGATTGAGAGCATCTCCCCCCGGGTCATCATACTCCGGAGGAGTCATGATATGAGTGAGTTCACAGGAGAACTCATCAAATGTGAATGAATCATATTCTGGATTGATGTGCGTGAGTTCACATGAGAACTCATCGAAGGTAAATGATTCATAATCGGGGAGAGAATTATGAGAATGAGAAGTGGTACTGCCACTAATCTTCTCTCCCATAGGATCAAAAGTAAAGGCTTCAAATTCCGGTATAGGGTCATCGGAGAGAATGTCACTATCCTTGATGGGGATAGGAGATGAAATAGGTTTCTCTTTGAAAGCCTCAATTTTAGAAATGAGGAGATTGACTTTCACTAATGTTGCACGAAGTGATTCATCTTTGATTTCATTGTCAATCTCATCATTCTCTTCTTCTAAGCTAACTAGCTGAGAAGGTAATTCTTCCACATAACTGATGTCTCCACAAGATAACGAATCGTCATCATTTGAATCGGAGAACATCTCAACATCATTATTCGAGAAGACAAGAGGAGGGGGGATATCACACATATGATCAAAAGTTCCCTGTGACTCTCCTAGGATTTGGACAAGGTTCTCAGCACTGGACTTTATTAATTCGTCCGATTCCTTATTAGGAACAGTGCTAAGATGCTCATCCCCCATGATCAGAGAGTGAGTGTGAACTTCGGGTGTGATAACAGCAGACTGAGGGAGTTGAGAAGGACTAGCAGTCATGGTTTCTACAAGTTCCATGATTTCTACTGCTAGTGATTCAATCATATTCTTTTCTCCCTGTATTTCTACTGAAGCAGTTTCAACTAAAGTTGAATCAAGAGGTTTCTCAGATACCTTTGGGATTGGAACAAGGTTATCAATTTCCTCAAGAGGATTGATTTTGACTTCCTTGTCCCCCATTGGCAAGATATCTGAGGTTTCCTTAGGGTTTTCCTCTTGAAATGGCTCATCCTCATCACTTTCATCCTCAAGATAAAATGAGTTAACAGGAGGCTTTTGTTTTCTAAGAATCATATCCTGAAGACAGTTTATACTATCTTGAATGGTCTTGTTGACTTGATTTTGATTCGTAATCATTTTAGTAATTAATTCAGCTCTAGCTAACTCGTCCTGAGGCGGTGGTTGAGGGTTTGTGTATTGTGAGGGCTGGTTAAAACCAGATTCATGATTGTTATAAGGAACCTGTTCATAGACAAATTGATCCCTAATTTGACAATCAGAGCTGTAGTGAGGGCCTCCACAATACTCACAACAGTAAAACTGTTGAGTCTGACTTGGTGTATTTTGATACGAAGCATTATTAAGATTTGGATAATATGATTCTTGCTCGTATGAATGTGATGGGTAGTTGGAAAAATTTGAGGAGTTGTTGAATGAGTTCTGATTAGGATCATAAGCAAATGAATTCCTCGAACCACAAAACAAACAACTCCCGTCTCGAATATCGTTACCACATTGTACACATGTACACCAACGACATGGAAAACCGAAAAGTGGCTCGCCACAACCTACACAAGGAACAAAAGCCGGAGGTGGGACAAGTGGTGTGCTCTTAGAGCTAGCAATATCCACCACTTCCGTTATGGTCTCGGGTTTTTGAATGTGAAGATTAGGCAAGTCGTTCTTTTTAGTCATATCTCTAAGCTCTTGGTTTTTGCTTATAACCGTATATCGTGAAAGATTAGGAGCAATTGTGAGCTTAGATTTTTGGACAACCGTAGGTTGGACGTATTTAGCACTTCCATAATCAGAGGAAAGTACAGGGTCCTTTGTCACCCCGGTTTCTCGTTCCATTTCCCTTGTCGGAGAAGGAATAGGAATCGATGGTCCATCATAATCAACACGACATCTCGATATCTTTGACAAGGCCATAAGTTTTTCAATGTTGCTCTCATAGGCCCTTTGTTCAAAGAAATCGTCATCGAGAGATGCCATTAATTACGGGACAAGTGAAAGAAGTTAGAATCAAAAGGATAGAGGGTAAAGGGATGAAGAATCAAAAAGGTGAGAGGGTAAAGGTGAATATTTTTGGTATTTTCGAGAAACATGTTTAGTGCACATGCACCAAAAACAACTTTTCAAAACAAACTCGAGGCAAAAACCACAGTGAACTTAAACAAATAATCACAAGTGAATGGCTTCTTTGAAAAAGGTACACAACTCACAGGGATATAAAGGCAAGTTTTAATCTTAAGTTTGGGAACTTATTATGGGTTTGTATTTATTAATTTGAAAAACTGCTTTAGGCTTATGGGTGTGTGTGCAGAAAACTTGGGAAATATTTTTGGAACTGATTCGTTAACCGAAATCGTCCCTTTAAGATTACTCGCAGGCTGGCGGGAGGAAGTAAATAGGTTTCCTCTTCAGTTCGCAATTTAATGTCAGAACTTACCTTAAACCAACTGTTTCAGGTTGTAATCTTAAAGAAAATGAAGTAATTTAACTTCACAGTTTGTTTTTTATTGTTTTTAATTTTTTTGGTGTTTTCAACACTTCAGGAGAAGTGTTAATGAACGTTTTTGATATGATTATGTTTTTACAAAAACTTTTTACAAATTTGTGTGAAATTTGTACAGGGAGGGTTTTGAAAACCACTTAACTTAAAACGATTTTATAAAACACGCAACAACCTCCCCGGCAGCGGCGCCAAATTTTGATTGATCCCGAACTAGTCAACCTTTATTAGTCAACCACTTGTGTATGGTCAACCGTAAAAGTCAAACTAGTCAAGCCAATTCTCCGTGGATAGTATAGTGTGTCCCCGGGTCGTTATGTCCCAGCGAGATTGAAATGGTGCTTTGGAAATCGTTTATGAGTGAGTGGGACTGAGGACAGGAGCCCAGATGATGTGGAATTGATTTTGCTACTGTTATTTTGGTATTTTCACACAGATATAATATTCACAAAAAAATCAGTTAACAGATATATGCACGTATTCACAATTCAGATCACGTAACAGACAGAGAAAGTGGGATTTTGGTATTTAACAAACTACAGGGGGTGCTTTAGACACTTTTTGAAACTTAAAATTCAAAATGAAGAAGTTATAAAAGTGATTAAAATACTATTTAAATATTATTTAATTAATTAAACTAATTAAAATCTAATTTAAATTAACTAATAATTATAACTATTACAAATTAAACTAAAAATTTGCAAAAACAATTTCTAAACTTAAAATAGAACTTGAAGAAAGTATAAAAAATTAAAATAAATATTTTTGTCTTTTTATGATTTTTATATTAATTAAAAACTATTTAACTTAATTAAACTAATTAAACTATTTTTAATTAATATTAATACTAAATTAACTTAGAAAATTACAAGAAAATTTACAAAATTACTTAACCATCACAGGAATCCCACAAAATTATAAAAACTCTAAAAATTATGTTTTAAGATTAATCCACTAATTATTTACCTTTTAATTATCTTAAGTCTAATTTAAACAATTAAAATAAGAAAAATAGAAAATGAATAGTAGAATCTCAAATTATATTTTATAAAAGTCTATTATACTATATTAGAGCTAGGAAAAATATAAAATCTAGGTTTTACTTTATAAAAACTAAATAAGCTATTTAATACTTGATATTAATAAATAATAAAGAAAACTAAAATTAAATCTAATTAATACTAAATGGTAATATAAAAATCTGAAAATTTTACTAAAAATACTTTACTATATAAGGTATTTAATAAAAATATAAAAATACTAAGTACTTAATTAAAATTTAAAAATGAAAATTAAAATTAAATTGAATTAAATAGAAACTATCACTTATTTTAAATTGGTTTTTTCTTGGATTTTCTTTTACAAACCTACTTAACTACTGAAAATGAGAAACTTTTGTGAAAACACTTTTGAAAATTGCTTATAAATAAGCAGTAGCACCCCCTTTGCCTTAACAGTTGACTTTATTTGACTTTTAGGAGAAAACAGCCTTGGTGGGGTCCACAAGGGTAAAACTTGGTTCACATAAGTTATTTGAACAACTATAAGCAAGAAAAAGCTAAATAAGATCACAAGATAAGCTAATAAGCATAAATAAGCACTAGGATTTCTAATTCTTAACTGGAAAATGGGACAGAAACTAAGGGCTAAATTAGGTGGGGTCCACTGGGTTATAGGTCAAACCAATGGTCAATCCACACTCCCTGGTAGGAGGGGGGATGGGAAAACCTAAATCCTAGGTGTGGGGACCACTATGGTGGCCACAAACCACCACCAAAGGTGGTGTGGTGGCTGGGTGTCTGCTGTCACAGAGCAGGCTGTTGCCCTGCAGTCCTCTTTGGAGGATTGTGGGGCCCACTATAAATTTCACAAAAATAGAACCATTCTGGGACTCCAAAGATGAGGTGGGGGGTTGCTTATTCTGAAAAGGTCAATGTCTAAAACCTCATAGAAAAATCAAAACAAATATCACTATTTTGGTAAAAATCTGAGATAGGTAAAATTTGACTTTTTAGATAAACTTGAAAATTTGACTTTTGCCAACTTTGATTATACCTAATTAACTGAAAATGATATGACAAGCTTTAATAAGAGTACCTAAAGCTAAATCAACAACTTTTAAATGAAATGAGTGAGATTTGTGATCACAAAAACTCAACAGTGGACTGTTGAGTGATGGTGATATTGATTTTGACTTTGGTTCAAAGAGGGCTTGGGTTTTATGCCTAAATGAGCTAATAGGGACTAAAGTAACTTGTGGGAACATAAATTAACACCAAGAACCCCCTGGTGCTCAATGGATTCTGCTAAGCCAAACACCCCCTTAAAATCTAAATTACACTACAACTTTTATATCTAAAACAAACTTGATTAAAGCTATTTGAAATGAATTTATACTATAGAAACATTAAAAACTAAATAAGCTAAAAATTAATGAAATGCTTACAAATTACCAAGGCTGGAACCAAGAGAACCAAGAACTATTAGTGCAACCTACTACTCCCCTTGGAGTTCTAATACCCACAATGATCCAAAGCACCACAATGCTCAGCTTCCTTCTTCCTTGAACACTATTTTTTATTTTTCTTTATTTTTTTCTTGATTTTGTATTTTTGTGTAAACTAACTGAGAGTTATTTAAATGGAACCAAAGCTTCAAAAAACTTATAAGGGAACTGAATTGAGCTTAAACAAACTGAATTAACAACAATTAACAAGGTTCAAATGAATTTGTCACTTTCACTTGAATTTTGCTAATTATAAATTTAATGAAGAAAACTGAGATTAAAGGTTAAATAAAGTTTACATTGCATAAATTAAACTGAGTACAACATCTGATTAGCTAAAATTACAACTGGAAAAGGGAAAATTACTACCTACGATTTTACTATTCTAAAACTAAAACTAACTATCTTCCACTTCTGCTTCTTTCACTCTTTATAGCATCCCAGAGTGTCATGTGGGTCCCACTGGTCAAATCCCACCAGGTTGCTTGTAATATGGATCACCAATGGCCTCTCATCAATTTTTGGCGGGAAAGGATGTCATTTGCAAATTGTTTCTGAAACAGTCCCTAGGGGGGGTGGATGTGATTGGTGCATTGGGGAATGTAATTGGCAGGGATAAGGGTGTGGGTGGATGGTCAAGTGGTACAAGAGGGGGGGGGGGTGATACCAGGTGGTATCCTGGTTTGGCTGGGGAAGAGGGAAAAGGTGGGGAGTTGACCGGTTTGACCAAAGGGTGGACTGGGCTAAGTGTGGGCTGGGCTAAGTGTGGGCTGGGCTAGGGGTATTGGGTTTGGATGTGGTGTGGGCTATTTGGTGGATCAGGGGAAAGGGAATTGGATTTGGTTGTTGGGTTTAATAATAATTTAAGGTCCGGTTGGATTTGGTAAGTATTGTTTTTTTTTTTTTGTAGTAAATAAACCCAAGGGCCAAAGTTGTCAACTCCTGAAACTTTTAAGGACTGATTTTGCCAACATCCAAACTTTCTTCTAGGGACCAAACCTGTCACAAAACATTAGTACAAGGGCTAAAGTTGTGTATTTGAACATTTTATAAACTTTAGGGACCTTTTCTGTAATTTTAGATTTTTAAGGGACTGAATTTGTAAATTCCTCATAAGTTATCAAAATTGTTCCAAATTGTATATTCATGAATAGTTCAAGGGTATTTTGTGAAATTTCAAGTTTTGAATACCCAGGGACCATTTTTGCCAATTTTGATACTTGAGGGGTAAAAGTTGCCAGTTTGTGTAAACTTTTATCCAGGGATCATTTGTGAATATTTTTGGTTTCCCAAGAACTTAAGTTGACTTTTTATTCATTTTGAGCATTCAAGGACTAGTTTTGACAATTTATGAAACTTGAGGGACTGAAACTGCCAATTATGCAAACTTTGTACGTTTTTCATCTGTTTTTGCATATTTTGTATTTGAAACATATAAAACACACTTCTAAGATATTTTAAGTATTTTGATGCATATTTGAGTGTTTTTGGATGTTTTGGCAGCTCAGATCGGTATAAAATGATGAGTATTTGCACACTCATCAAGAAAACAAATAACAATCAAATAAAATAAAAATCACACAAAGCATGGGTTGCCTCTCAAGAAGCGCTTTTCTTTATTTACGAGTCTTGTAGCTAGACTCAAGGTCATGGGTTATTACGTGACCTCATCGTTGGTCTCATCCTCTAGGTCATCTCCTATATTAGTTTTGTATTCCGGACCTAGTTGCAAACATTCTTTGTAGAAACCAAGTATCCTATTCATAACATATTCAACTCCTCTACGTCTATCCTCATCATTCCAATAGTAAACCGCTTGTTTGTGTTCCTTTTTCTTTGTTCGATAGGAGGCAGTATTGTTCAATCTTATAGGGCATTTGGTAAGCAATCTCATCATTCTCTTTCTTGAACCTAACTATCCCTAGAGTCGGATCATAACTCGTCTTAGAGGTCTCAACGAATGGTTTTCCGAACACTACTTGACTTAGGCAATCATCTATCACCGGACGAGTATCCTCCACTATCACAAAGTCGGTCTTATAAGTGAAGTTTCCAACAAGCACATGCAATCCTTTCATTCTTCCTACAAAATTACATATCAAATTCTTGTAAAGCATCATCCTATAACCAAGTTGTTTCTTCATTACCCAATTATAGTAAGTCCTAGTCATGATGTTTATAGGAGACCTAGGATCGATATAAGATTTCCATACATGCATATGCCCAATGTTGCATGGTATGTTGATGTTAGAGGGATCACCTACTTTAATATGGGGTGAACCAAGGATATATAGTGTCTCGGGATCAATGAATAAATCCTTGTGATATTCTCGTTCTTCCTTGGTGGGCAACTTATCGAAGTACTCTTCTACAGTTTCTACTTCCTCTAACTTTTCTCCCTTATTAACCTCAACTTCCTTAATTTCATCCTTAGTCTCGGTTTCTACTCCAACTTCATCCTTGTCACTTTCTTCTATATCCTTATCTATTGGCTTAATGGTGACAACATTGACAAAGTGGACGTGTTTGGATGACGAGGGGTCCATAGTTTAGATTCCGCTATTGGCGTCCCTAGTGTCCTTCCTAGGTGTAGTTAACGATTGGTTGTTGAGGGCTTTCAACAAGTTGTCAATCTTATTAGTCATCTCCGTTTGTTGTTGATTGAAGTCGGTTTCAAACTTAGCTATGCGAGCTTCTTGAGATGCCATAAATTTAGACATCAATCTTTCAAGATTGTTGGTACTACCATAGTTGTTAGAAGGATTGTTGTTGAAAGTACGGTTGGAGGGTGGACCGTTTGGTTGGTAACGATTAGGTGGATTAGAAGAATTGTTTTGGTTTTGTTTCCACCTAAGGTTCGGGTGATTTTTCCAAGAGGGGTTGTAGGAATCACCGTAAGGGTTTGGCTCGGGCTTGAAAGTGTAACACTTATCTCCCTCTTCGTCGGTATGCGAAGATGCATAGTCCGCAAAAGATGTTCCGGGAAGTTCCACGCAATCATGAGTGTCATGGGGACCACTACATAATTCGCATGAAGAAGTGATTTTGTTCACTTGGCTTGAAGGCTTAGGAGCTTCGTAAGATTTCATGAGAAACTTGACTTGGTCCTCAAGTTCCATGATCCTATGGTCGGGAGTGCTAGAATTGTTCGAAAGCAAAGATATTGCCTTGACCGTTTTGTTCAAATCACGGGGATCATTCCAACTTTCGTTGTCATAGAGAGCAAGATCTTCTATGAGTTCCCATGATTCTTCCGCACTTAGATCACGTAGCTTGCCACCGGCCGATTGGTCAATGGTTCGCCTTGTGAAGAGATCGATATGGTCATAGAAGATTTGGACTTGGAGCCAAAGATCTATGCCATGATGAGGGACTTTTTGGAGTAAGTCCTTAAAACGAGTCCATGCTTCATATAGAGTTTCACCTTGACGTTGTTGGAACATCAAGATATCATTTCTAAGCTTGGTAGTTCTCCCCGGTGGGAAAAATTGAGCAAGGAAACGAGTGGTGAGATCATCCCATGAGGTGATGGATCCCGCTGGTAAATGTTCAAGCCATTGACTAGCTTGATCACGTAGAGAGAATTGGAATAGGCGTAATCGGGTTGACTCTCTAGTTGTAACATCAAGGTCTATAGAATCTACGATTTTAAGGAAGTCCTTGAGATGTTGATTAGGATCTTCGGAACGAAGTCCATGGAATGCACATCCGCTTTGCACCAACCAGATGGTGTCGGATCGCAAGGGTGACACATTGGCTCCTTGGGTGAGCTCAATGGTGTTTCGATAGCCTTGGTGGCTAGGTCGGGAATACTCTCCTAGGGTTCGGGGCCTAAGAGGTTGGTTAGCTAGTGGCGGGTTTTGTGGGTGGTCTTGTTGTGGTGGGTTGATGGGTTCAAAGATATTACCACCTTCCATGATGTCGGATGGTAAGAGTTACGAACAAAGGCACGAAGAAATAAGATAGACTAAGGAAAACCTAAAAATAAAAATAAAATTTTACTAGAAAGAAATCCAGCAAGTAGACCTAATAAAAAGAAATTCTAACCTAGACAATAACTATTCCCCGGGCTGCGGCGCCAAAAACTTGATGCGTGGGAATTGCACCAGGCTTTACCTCTCGAGGGATCTCGAGAAGCTTACAACCCCCACCAGGCAGTGTACCTGATCGTTGTAGTATAGTATAGTGACAAGTACCGGGGGATTGATCGTTCAACTCAGGAATAGTGTCGCTAGGATTAGAAAGCCTAAAAACTAGGTCTAGAGGTGAAGGATGATTCTTTTTGTATTTTTATATTTTATGAAAGCAAGTAAAAATCTCGGGTTTTGGAAGAGTGGACGGAATTAGTTGCTAGTCAACTAACCCAATAACTAAAGATGCAATCAAAATAAAATAACAAAGATGAAAATAAAGCTAATTAAACTAATGTGGTGTGAACAATAGATGGGAGAATTGTGTTTACTTAGATTTCACTACTCCCTAGATATCTTTTACAGGTTAATTGTTTGCTACAGTTGCGTGGATGACGGGTTATATTCCTTAATACCAATCATGGGGTGGCGTACTTACTTCCCCAATTCTATAAGCTCCTACTTCGCTCCTATGTCGAGCCTACAAGAAGCTCCTAACATGGGATCACTAGAATTCGCTCATGCATTAAATACAACCATAAAAACCTAGTACACATCGGTTCATGTTTCTTAAGACGTTCAAACAAGTTACACAATGGAGATCTGCCAGTTTTCTTAAGCCTAACATTGAAATCATTCATCCATTACAACTACAAACAAACAATCAACCTATAATCAACATCTAGGTTTCATTACATCTAAGCAAACACACAAAAGATCTAGCCTAGCATGTTTAAATCAAGACAAGCATAAGATATATTCAAACAATACATAGACATATTGAATGAATTGACAGAAAACTTATCTCAATTGAACATGAAGGGTTTCAAGGGGTGAAAACCCATGAAAATACTGTTACAAACGAGCTAGGGTTTATTAAGTTCGGCCCTAAAATTCTCCTCACAAGTTCCACACACAATGAATGAAAATTAGAAAAGTATTTATAGATTTCATGAGGTGACGGCGTCAAGAGTAAAATTCTGACGCCGTCATCTCGCCGCCAAAAATCTTCTCGGATTGCCTAGATCCAGATCTGACGCCGTCATGTGTAATCTTGTTCTAGGCCGTCACCACATTTACTCTTGACGGCCATGTTCTGACGCCGTCACGTTTTCTCTGGGCCGTCACCAAAATTGATATTGACGCCGTCATCAAATCCTTCTTGAAGCCGTCAGGTACTGTTCCCAGCAAGGAAAATTAAGACTTTGCCGTTTTCTTCACTTTTATGCTCCAAAAATGTCCAAAATGCTTCCTTTTCCATAATTCACTCCCAAATTACCTAAAATCATAAAAGGAACGATTTAGGGCAATATTTGATCAAATAAATTCCAATTTCGGCTTAAATGACCCCCTAAAAACGGGTCATTTTTCGCCTCATCACGTAGAAGATCTCATTTTTACAATTTCTTGCAAAGCGAGATTTAATATTGTAGTCGAACATAATGAGGATTACAGTTCGATGTAGATATTCTTACAAGTTCTAACTAATAGAAACTTGTGTTATGACGAGAAATGCAAGTTATAACTAATAGAGCATTGCAGGATGAGGTAGGGAGAGAATATAGAGAGAGGAAAATAGAGTGTAAAATGACGGAGAATTAAAAATGAAGGGAAATGGAGTGAAGGATTTATGGGAGTGGAGTGGAGTGAAAAAAAGAAAAAGGATGAAAGGGTAAAGTAGGGGAAATGGAAAAGGAAAAAGAAATTTGGAGTGGGTTGTGTGGGAAAAAGTATAGGAGTGGGGAAAATGGAAAAGTATGGTTTTAATTTGTGGAGTGGGGAAAAAGGCGGGAAAATGGGATTTTAAATGGAAGAGTAGGAAGAAGTGAGAGGAAAAGATTTAAACGGTAGAAGGAGAGGAATGAAAAGATGAGATTAAACGGAAGAGTAAGAGTATAGGATACCTGAAGGAGAATATCCTATCGGAGTTTTAGATTTACTAGATATCTTTCCCAGAGTTTTGTTTTCCCCCTAAGGTTCTTCTAACTAATCCTAATTTCTAAGGGTGAGGTGTTTGGTTCCATTGAGGTAGAGGGTTCTAAAGAGGGATTAGGTTTAAGTGTTTTCTTTCCTAAGGGTTGACTAGGTATATCCTTATTTTTAGGTGTCGTTTCAGGTTTTCTCTTTTGTTTCAGGTTGTCTATTATTACCATTATTACTATTATTATAAGTATTACTATTCCTAGGGATTTGAAACCAGCTAAGGCACTATCCATAGTATCTCCTAAGTGAAATTTCCTAATGGGTATTCTAAAAATTGTCAAATCATAAGGTATAATCTAAAATCCTCAAGTGTATAAGTATGGTTATCCTAAGGGCTAGGTATGGGTAATCTATGACCTAAATCTACTTATTCCTATGAGGTAAGTGTGTCTATCCTAAACTAAGGTTCTAAAGGCTTAGGGTGAGGGTTATCTAATCCTAGGTTTTTCCTAATCTATATTCTAATCCTAAAGTCTTATCCTAGGTTTATTGGGGTAGGGTTTTTTGGTTTCTAATCCTAATGGCCTAAGGTTTTCTAATCCTAATGGTCTAAGGTTTTCTAATCCTAAGGTGTTCTAATCCTAATGGTCTAAGTCCTAATGGTCTAAGGTTTTTTAATCCTAAGGTGTTCTAATCCTAATGGTCTAAGTCCTAATGGTCTATCTAACCTCAAGTATGGAAATACTAACTAAGGTTTTGGGGTTTATTAAAGGGGATTGGGGAAAACTAGCTCGGGTATCATAGTAATCTAAAAGTAGGAATATGCTTATATATGAGAATCATATATTCACATATGGAATAGTTAGGGGTAGATCTCTAACTAGAACAAAGATAGCTTAAGAAAGCCATGGAAAGAAGTGAAGGTTTAGAGATCAGAGGAGAAATAATTCAGATCTCTATGGTGAAGAATGAGGATTCTCACCATCGGTAAAGGGGAAAAATAGTTGAAAAGGGTTAGAGTTAGAGAAATTTAAAACAGTTTAGAGATTCTATTTACCTAAGACATCGGGGTAGGTTAAGGGTAAGGGTTGAGGGTAAGGGTTAAGGGTAAGGGTTAAGGGTTTTCCTAAGGGTTTTCTAAGGTGAAGGGTAATCCTAAGTCTAGTTATCTAATCTATCCTAATTGAGGGGTACCAGATAGTTTCTAAATCCTAACTTATTTTATTTATTTCATATTCTACTTATCCTAAAAGCTCTAACTATTCTAAGGCATGTCTCCTAGGGTTATTTATTTACCTAAGTTTTCTAAAGTTTCCTAATTACCTAATTCCATGTGTTAGTGTTTTCTAAGTTTTCCTCGTCATTATCTATTATCTTTTCTAAAGTGCAAATCCTAAAGCGGGCAAAAGCTATTTTATGGTGATGTTTCATTTGGTTTTTCTGTATTTTATCTATTTTAAAACGGTTTTCTTGTAAATTCTCTCTTAAACTACTATAGTCAGGTTGATTATCTAACTTATTATTATTATTATTATTATGACCTTTTTCTATCTTCTCAAGGAGATCAAGAAAAATTCCAATAGATCTATCTGTTAGATTATGGACATTATTTTAGTAGTCGTATGTTAGGATCGAACTCGAGATCACGGGATTGCACACAATACGTATGAAGAGAAAAAGTAATAATTATTTATAAAATGTTATAATTAATTATTAAACACAAAATAAATAATAATAATTAGTATTATTGATTAATGACTAATTATTTATTAAACGAAGATTAGGAAAGTAATACTAGACAAAACATGGAAACAAGAGAAGGTTCCGGAATTCCCTATGGGAGTCCACAACCGATCGGCCTAAGGGGGAATCCGACCTCCTTATGTACCTTGAGCTCCAAGTTTTGTGTAGTATATAAGCAAACCCAAGATGTAGGTTTTTCTCATAACTTGTACACACACATCTTGGTGTTTTCTCTCTTCTTTTCTTCCTTGGTCGATTCATCAAAACCAAACCCTTAGGGTTTCGATTTTTATGATCTAAAATTGTTTTGTGTTTATTACATGCAAATACTTTTCTTGAATTAGTACGTGTGTACAAGAACGTGAATCAAACACACTATTGTTTGATTCTTGGATTGAATTACAAAAAGGTAAGGGGTAATTCTTATAATCCTTATAAACCCTAATTAGGGTTCTTGGTTCCGGAAGATTGCATTGATTCTTGTTCGGGCTAGAATCATAACGGTACGTTTACTATTTATATTTGATTAATTAATTACATGTTATATGATCTTGTTATAATTGCTTCCGCTATGCTCACTTTGATGTACATGGTTTATTTATATGAATGTCATGATATAATAATTCTAACAGTGGTATCAGAGCCGTTATAATGTGTAATTAATTATCGAAACTCATAAAAATTGGATCTTGATTCGTTTAGTTACATGTTTTTAGGGTTTATTTGTTAGATTCCTAACCCTAAAATATTTTATGGGTCGATTGACCTTAATAGGGTTTTAGGGTTTATGGTTTTTAATTTTTTAATATGATTAGAAACCCTAGGATGTCTTGTAATTGTTATGCGTTTTAGTAAACGATCTTGGTGCAATATGTTAATTGTTAAGCTAAATCCATGAAAAAGTGCTTATTTGCATGGATTTTTATATTGTGTTATAATTTAAATGGTTTAAATTGTTTATATGAATTAATGGTTAAGTTATATCGCAACATGTAAATTTATTAATAGATGTCGAATTGGGAAAGACTCCAATATTAAGTAATCAATTATGTGATATGTGGTATTTATTTAATTTTGGCTTACGCAATCGATTTATCGATGTATGTGGCTCTTTTTCCAAGAAAAAGAAAGCCCTAATTGAATTAATACGTAATACACCTAGATTTGATTATTAATAGGACTTTTGAATAAGATTTGCATGTGGCTACATGTTTTATACATATTTAATTGTTATGATTATGTATATATTTGTTTATTTAGTTGTTTTATTTTTTTTATTGTATATTACTTGTTTTTGTTTATTTATTGTGTTAGACATGTTTATAAACGAAAAGGGTAATTTTTGAATAGAAAAATAATACGGACTAAATAATGGCGAAATTGTTTTGGTTTTTAAGAGTTTAAATCTCAAAGAATTGGTTGATTGATGGTTTTGTACGTAATGGTTAAATAGGCTCGACCGAAGTTTACACACTATAAGATGGGTATAAGGATGGCAACGCATTAAATTGTGGCCTTAGAGAGACAACATTCTGTCTTAACGCTCGTTTGTGTGTAAATTAGACTTACCGAACAACCATTACATGTACATTGTCATCTTAAGGGTGAATAATCCACAATTCCACAATGATTATCCGAAACACTAAGCTTTCGGGCTTATGCAAAAGTACGATATAGTGGACGATAATTGATGGTTAGTCTTTAATTGGTGAACCCGATACCTCAATCAAAACTTTGTTATTTTACTCTTAGCTAATTGGTAATAAAAATGTTTTGTAAAACCAATGTTATGAAGTTGTATGCATGCTTCTTCATACATTATTTTGATCACATCAAAATATTAATACCCTTATAAAATTAAGTCGAATGTCATCTAATTAAGAACACTTGAAGTTGTAATTTACGTCATGTGAGAACTTGGCGAGATTTCAATGGAGAGGTAAATTTCATAAATTCATTGCTAGCAGATCAACTGATGTGATGGATTTGTGAGTTTGAAGTTTTTAAGTTAGACGACTTAAATTGAGTAGGAAGTGAGATCTTGGACTCAAGGCATTAAGATGGGGATCAAACATGCTTACATTACAAAAGTTTTGTGATTGTAAATCCCATAAATCTAGGAATTGCAATATGATAATGGCAATTATTGTTCGACAATTACCTTGTTGAATATTATCATTACTAGCAGATCAACTGATGTAATGGTACTATGTCAATTTAGGATCCTAGCTTTAAGAAAATACTATGGTTTATATAAATATTTACCAATGGGTATTTTATTTTCTTAAAGATCTAATTATCGAAAATACTGAAATTGAATTTTGTAATTCGTTTTAATGTATTAATGCAACGTTCAAACCGTAAACGTATTTTGGGCTTTGGTAAATTGATCTAGTTCTGTTTTCAAACAAATGTTTGATTAAGAAATATTTACTTGAAAGACAAAAGAAGTCTCCTTTCTATGAAGGAAGAGTGAGACACAATCCTATTCCTTTTCATGAATGAGAAAGGATAATTGGAATATTAGATATGTCTAAATTCTAATATAACTCATAGCAAATTTTTAATGGTTAAGAAAATTGCAAATATGTTTCATAGGGATTTTATCATCCTCATTCGGTGATCAAGTTCGTAGTAACAAATATGATATTTGGTTAACAGAAAATTATGTATGACATTTTATGAGTTATTATAATTAGTAGCTAGACTAATTACTGCAAAATGTTTAAAAACAAACTAGTTGTTTTAAAGGTGCTACATACATTGTAGGATGGTAGACCTATTAAGGAAGAAATTGCATGCCCAATTTTTCAAGTTAAAAGCATTTGGTTGATAGTCCATCATTTACGTAGTAGCATACACTTTTAGTGCATAAGTAATTGTTACGAATGGACAATTAAAGGTGTAGGAAAGTTAAAAGCACACTATTTGCTTTCACTGGATAGGAAACATTTACAATGTTGTCAAATTCAGTGGGAGTATTGTGTACTTATCACTGAATAAGGAATTATTGTAATGATCTTTAATTCAGTGGGAGTTACAAGCTTTGATATCTTGGTAGCTAAAGATAATTACTTTCCAAGTGTAGACACTCATACTTTTAAGGATAGTCTTGTACGTTTCCTTACTAGACATTGTTGTTCTACATATACTTGACACAATCATATTGAACACATAAACAAATGCATGGCATGTTGTTTATCAACTATATGATGTTGTTCCATGCACAAGTGGGAGAAATGTTATCTTTAATGTGTGCAAGAAACAACTCATAAAGATATGATTTAAAGGATTCTCTTGACTACAAGGTAAGAGAATAATGTTCTAATATTAATTCAAGAAACACTTGGTGTTACAATTTATGTTATGTGTGAACTTAGCTAGATTGCAACAACAAGGCGAATTTCATATTTCATTACTAGCAGGTCAACTGATGTAATTGAACTATGAGAATTTGCAGTTTCTAAGTTAGAATAATGTTCTGATATGGATTATACTAGGCTAATTCAAGAAACACTTGGTGTTACAATTTATGTTATGTGAGAGCTTAACTAGATTGCAACAACAAGGTGAATTTCATATTTTCATTACTAGCAGATCAACTGATGTAATTGAACTATGAGAATTTGCAGTTTCTAAATTAGATACCTATTAGAACATGTGTCAATATGATAACAAGACTACTTTAATTTATAGATTTATGAATTCATGGAATGACATAAATTAATTAAGTAATCTACTGCTACTTCAATCTGAATATTTATGTGTTCTTGGAATGACATAAATAAATGAAGAAATAATGTTATTTACATTATTGTGAAGTAATATATAACTTGAAATTACTATTGAAACCAAAAGATGGTGTTCATAATTACTTTAGTTAAACATGTTTATGTTTCATTGCAAAGATATAAACATAAAGTCTTTTAATTGTTACAAGACTTATAATAAAGTAAGACGTTATCTTGTTGTGTCTTTTAATTAAGACATATACATGAAGTTATTAAATTGTTAAATGACTTATAACGTATAGTGGGATTATAACAGTTTATGTTTTCTTGTAAAGACATGGACATAAAGTGACTTTGTAAAAGTAATTATGTTATAAGGCATGTAATATGCTTGAATATTATTATATCATTAAAATGAATTAGTTGGTAAATAGACAAGTCAAAAAGGAATATGGTTATCTTTAATATTGTTAGATTGTCTTACAATATTAATACTAATGAAATATCAAATGTTTATGGTATGTTCAGTTAGGAAAATCAAACTCTTGTTATATTGTTTGATTAAAGATAACTATGACTTCTTTTCTTCCAAAAGTTATCAAGGTTAGAATGTTGAGTATGACTTGGACATATTTAATAAAACTCCAACATAGAAGATTAATAAGACATTATCATATGATGGAATGTGATGAATGTGATGAATCACATTAAGTCTTAAATTGAAGTTCTAAATTTGTTTAACTGCTTATGAAGAGGTTATTAACAAAGTTAAGTCAGGAACTATCAATAAGTGTTTGTAATATCCCAAATGAGAACATTGTATTGTTTCTTTATTTGCTAAGTATTTAAAGATAGTCTTTAAATTACTAAAAGCAAGTGGGAGTTTTAATCTTTAAAAGATAAAACTACAAGATACATAATCTTCTAAAATACACTAGTAAATATCATGATGAAATTTGACATTTAAATGTTAAATCTCAAGATGACGATGAAGTTTGATATTTAAATGTTAAATCTCAAGATATTGGAATTATCATTCATAGAATAGCAATATATCTCAGATATTTGATTAATATGCTGAGGACTATGATTTACAGGATTATTATAAACCTAATAATCATTATGATACATTACCAAATATGAAGTTGGGTAAAGTATACATGATATGAATGATTAAGATGCTGTCCATAAAGATAATCAATTTTTGAAATTTGATTTATCTTAATAGTTAGACTAGAAAATTAAGATGAGTTTCTTCAAAGATTAGGTAACCTTTGTGGTTTAAATCTTTGTATAGAAATCATATGGACAATGTTGTACACATATTTAATGTATGTTTTATGACAAGATTATTAATCACATTTAAGCAATTAACTGTGATTGAATATTCTATTTTAAACACATTAAATATACAAAGATTATGATTCTCATTGACAATGGAATATCAAAACTCTTTCTTGAGAGATTACTTGAGCGAGGACGATAAGTAATCAAAAGGAGTTTATGAATTCAAATAAATCTTTGAAAGTGTACATGGTGTAATAATCCATGGATGGATAAATGCATGCATCTAGAAGATTACTCTTATGTTTAATTATTAAATTCATGTTTTGATTTATAATTGAAATAAGATAATTTCTAAGTATTCCTAAAAGCTAGTGGGAGTATTATGTTTAATTTCTTAAATCATATATGTTGTAGAACATATGAAAAGTAATATTCCATATAAGTAAATGTTAAGTCTTAGAATGGAATGAAATTTTACTTGTAAGATTTAGAAAATAAGACATATAACCTTGGAATCAATGTTTATTGTTGAAACATGTGCGGTAAATAAATCTAATATGTATAACATGATATATTATTTAGAAAGTCTAAATAGATATGTATGACATGAATAAAATCTAAGTATGACTCAAAGATTTTTCATGTACATCATGTTTTGTTGTATCATGCTTGATTACAAGATGATTTGGCAATATTAATATCTAATTAAAAAATTATTAGATAACTTGTGTAATATTCTAAAAGAATATGTTTGATTATAGAATTACATCCTAAATCTGGAATAGCTTCCAAATTCTATAGATGAACAATTTTTCAATTGTTGTGAAAATTGTCGTAGCCAACAAACTTGAAAGTTTGAAGGGCATCAAACATTACATAATAGATATTAAGGTTTATGGGAAGTTTTAAAAACATATTGTTGTAGCATACAATGATGTTATTGAAATTGAGATGACACTCAATACTAGTTATGGTAAGGATTTCGTTCTTTGCTATATGTACTAGTTGTGCTTACTAAAAGCATAAGTTGCATTATACATTAAGAGAATAAGAATAATTTAAACTTTAAAATGTTTGGAAGTTTAATAATCATAAATTGGTGGTTAAGGATGTATCACATTTTTATGAAATATGGCATTATCAAAATAGTTGACTATGCACATATAAGAATTTCAATAGTTGAATTCTTGAAATAAGTATTCTTAAAATTCCGATAGATCAAAGTTGGATGATTTATGACTTGTCAACAAGTATGAATGTCATTGCTTGAGACATAATTCATCAACAAGATTTTCATGCATTGATCTATTTAGTATTTGGATAAGGGATGTTAAACAATTATTATGATAAATTGAAATATATGGTATGTTTAATTTATAATATATTGTATCCTATATTTGTATGTTTAATCCATGAATAAATAGTATTCTAAATTATCCGTTGTCAGTTAATAATATGGGAATATTATTAAATCAAGACAAATCTGAAGGTTGGTATAATATACTTAAAGTATATTGATGCGTAGTCATGCCATTTCAGATGATATTCAATGATACTGAATATAGGACTTATCCCAACTACATGATGTTACTTTATGGATTTAGTTATTAAGTAAATCATGAGAAGTTATCCTCAGACTTGAGATGCAAGATAAGTGTCATGAATGTAGTACATTTTTGTGGAACAACTTAACGCTATACGTAACTGGTAGTCATAAGGGTTGTTTTCGGAAGTGTTACAAAGTTTGTGGGTTTTGCTTGTAGTCAAGACAAAATTTGTTCCTTCAAATTTATTTTTGGAGTTTAATACTGCTGGGCCCCTCGTAGGGTTGGTAAGATGCATGTGCGGCCGCACCCAAGATCTCCCCTGAATATGTTCAGAAGATTTGGTAATCTTGATCAATCATAAACAACGAGAAACAGAATGGTTAATTAAGGAATGACTTTAATCCATATCCTTATTAACATGGTATTA
Source organism: Artemisia argyi (assembly GCA_030686995.1). NCBI lineage: Eukaryota > Viridiplantae > Streptophyta > Magnoliopsida > Asterales > Asteraceae > Artemisia > Artemisia argyi. The sequence continues at coordinate 42,287,766 of CM060700.1, read as the reverse complement.
GACACAAAAGGATAATAATAATGAGAAATCATTAAAAGGTTTTCCAGGAGCCTTACTCGAGATCGTACTAGAGGCATCGGCGTGTTGCAAGACGCTAACCGATGTGATTACACTATTAAAATATGTCCAAGTGGGAGCTGTTAGATTATGGACATTATTTTAGTAGTCGTATGTTAGGATCGAACTTGAGATCACGGGATTGCACACAATACGTATGAAGAGAAAAAGTAATAATTATTTATAAAATGTTATAATTAATTATTAAACACAAAATAAATAATAATAATTAGTATTATTGATTAATGACTAATTATTTATTAAACGAAGATTAGGAAAGTAATACTAGACAAAACATGGAAACAAGAGAAGGTTCCGGAATTCCCTATGGGAGTCCACAACCGATCGGCCTAAGGGGGAATCCCACCTCCTTATGTGCCTTGAGCTCCAAGTTTTGTGTAGTATATAAGCAAACCCAAGATGTAGGTTTTTCTCATAACTTGTACACACACATCTTGGTGTTTTCTCTCTTCTTTTCTTCCTTGGTCGATTCATCAAAACCAAACCCTTAGGGTTTCGATTTTTATGATCTAAAATTGTTTTGTGTTTATTACTTGCAAATACTTTTCTTGAATTAGTACGTGTGTACAAGAACGTGAATCAAACACACTATTGTTTGATTCTTGGATTGAATTACAAAAAGGTAAGGGGTAATTCTTATAATCCTTATAAACCCTAATTAGGGTTCTTGGTTCCGGAAGATTGCATTGATTCTTGTTCGGGCTAGAATCATAACGGTACGTTTACTATTTATATTTGATTAATTAATTACATGTTATATGATCTTGTTATAATTGCTTCCGCTATGCTCACTTTGATGTACATGGTTTATTTATATGAATGTCATGATATAATAATTCTAACACTATCAACTATATTCGCGTTCGATTGGATAAAATCTTCCAAACGAGTAGATTCATGAATTTTGTTTATGTAGGGGTGGCTGTTAGTTTACTCGTGCAAACAACCAAAGAAAAAGACTTGTATTCGGTTTTAAGTAAAGCATTTTGCATGTATCCCCCTTACAGGGTTTATAAAAGCATTTAGAGAGAAAGTTTAAAAAGATGTAAGGCTATGAAGACTCACCTGGGTGTGGAGTAATCTAAGTAATGCAAATAGTGACTCAGGAACTAGACCGCCTTACTCACGTATCCTAGTGTGTTGTTGTTGGTTTTGTATGTATGTCAAGCTTTTAGTTATCATGTTTATGTTTCTTAAGTTATTGTTTTTAGGTTTGTTAATGTTTTAGATATAACATAACACCGTTCAGGCCATTGTAATTCAGAAGTATATGTCTCCTCACATGAAGCTCCCTACTATTGTATTATGTTATCAACATAATACCGTTCGGGCCATCATAATTCAGAAGTTAATACTCCTCACACAAAGCTCCCTATTATTGATTTGTGTTGTTATTAAGGTTTAGTTATAATCATATTACCGTTCGGGCCATCATATCTCAGAAGTATATGCAATAATCGTTCGAGGAGTCAGGGCACTTTAATTCGTAAACCCAACAAACTCGTCAAAAATGAAATATCCACATAGTACTCCTCGCATGAAGCTCCCTAGTATTGTGTTATGCTTCTAACTTTATTTCGGTTTTATACTTATATGATATTTTCACTTTTTACCCTTATAGTTTATATATTTACATTTTCTACCCTAAGTTTTATATTACTTATATTACTTATACTAATAACTATATATACTTGATACAACTAGTCCCTAGACTTCTATATTAACCTAAGACTCCTAAATTTTCTATATTTACCTTTTTAGACCTTTAACTTTATACTATTTAAGTTTTTAGTCCTTTTAGTTTATATTTATGTTATTATCTATCCTAGGGTTTTAATATTATGCAAAACTAATCCTTACTACTTATAACTTCTAGGAAAGGTCAAAAACAGTCCCTAGACTTTATAATTTCAGGAATTTACGATATATACCCCTATACATGTAAACTATTGCAAAACTAGTCCTAATATGCATGTAACTTATATTTTATCTAGTATTTAAGTTTTCTAACCTATGTTTTACTTATTTTAAGTTATCTAAGTTATGTTTAACTAGTGTATGACCTAATTTAACTACTTATAGCATGCATGCAAGTATATGACTCGATCTAGGGTTTTAAAACGTAAACTAGCAAGTAGAATGGTTCTAGGCTCATGCAAGGTTATCTAAGCTATCTAAGGCATCCTAAATCTATCCTAAGACTATATTAAAGCTATAATAACTAAAAGTAAGACTTACTTGGCTAGGGGGGTTTACGTGGGTTAGAATTAGGGTTACACTGGTGCAAAAAGTGTTATTGGTCACGCCAAAAATGTGTGACGATATGCATATAGTCACGCACGTTTTTTTCTTCATGTGTGACAAAAGGTCCCACCACCGTAGGTGGCATATGGTCACATTGTTGAGTTCGTGGCCTTTTCCATCGAAAAAGAGTGACCAAAACCCTGAATATGTGTGACAAATTAGGCACAAGTTTTGTTGGATTAGTCATTATCAGTGACCGTAAACACCTTATAGTCACACGAATGTTTTTTTAGAGTGACTATTGTTCGTCCTTTGGCCACATAAATATATAATATATGTGACATTTGAGATTATATATTCAAGTAAATGTATATTTTGTGTGACTATTGATAATCCAATGGCCACATGAATATAGAATAAATGTGACGTTTGTGATGATTTAGTCACACAATGGGTGTTATTTTTTTGGAGTTAGTCACATACAATTTAACACAAAGTGGCCAAAAGTGTGAATAAGTGTGACCATATGCTGTTTAAAGTGAAGAAATGTGTATTTTGTTTGACTATTGATCATCTAATGGCCACATGAAGTTTATGTTTGCGTGGACTTTTGTAATATTTAGTCACACAAAGCATGTTTGTTTTGGGTATTTAGTCACATACCATTAAGCAAACAGTGTGAATAAGTGTGACCATATGCTGTTTAAAGTGAAGAAATGTGTATTTTGTGTGACTATTGATCATCCAATGGCCACATGAAGTTTATGTTTGCGTGGCCTTTTGTAATATTTAGTCACACAAAGCATGTTTGTTTTGGGTATTTAGTCACATACCATTAAGCAAACAGTGGCAAAAAGTGTTAATAAGTGTGACCATATGCTGTTTAAAGTGAAGAAATGTGTATTTTGTGTGACTATTGATCATCCAATGGCCACATGAAGTTTATTTTTGCGTGGCCTTTTGTAATATTTAGTCACATAAAGCATGTTTCTTTTGGGTATTTAGTCACATACAATTAAGCAAATAGTGGCCAAAAGCGTTAATAAGTGTGACCATATGCTGTTTAAAATGAAGAAATGTGTATTTTGTGTGACTATTGATCATCCAATGGCCACATGAAGTTTATGTTTGCGTGGCCTTTTGTAATATTTAGTCACACAAACCATGGTTTTTTTGGGTATTTAGTCACATACAATTAAGCAAACAGTGGCCAAAATCGTTAATAAGTGTGACCATAAGCTGTTTAAAATAAAGAAATGTGTATTTTGTGTGACTATTGATAATCCAATGGCCACATGAATTTTATGTTTGTGTGGCCTTTTGTAATATTTAGTCACACAACGCATGTTTTTTTGGTTATTTAGTCACATACAATTAAGCAAACAGTGGCCAAAAGTGTTAATAAGTGTGACCATATGCTGTTTAAAATGCAGACATGTGTGTTCTGTGTGACTAATGTTAATCCAATGGTCACATGAATTGTTAATTCGTGTGGCATTTGGTAATATTTAGTCACACATCGAATTAAAGAAAAGAGTGACCAATGATGTTAGTATTGCTAGTACTAAGTTACTACTGCTGGATCAGAGTTACTACTGCTGGATCAAAGAAATAAAACTGCTAGTATATAAATAAAACAAAATTAAAAACAAAAAGCAATTTCAAATTCCAAACAATTCGAATGTATATAAATGAACAAAATATATATAGAATTTTAATGTCGCATGTAATGAAATTGTCAACTACTATAAGTTAAAACATTTTGAATCTTCCCCGGACCCCTAGCTTGCTTTTGCACTTCTGCACTAGAGACATAACTTCTGCGCTTCGGTTGTAGTTTTGGTCCAGGAATCGGTTCACTAACTTTTGGTTTCGTAGCTGGTGGTGTAACCTGTAGTAAACAAAAGACGCTTGTATCAAAGGGGGATAATGTTTTACTCCTTACCATTGTTTCCATTACCGGTTCCAAAGTTTCAATCCTAGCTGTAGGCTTCTTCTGAATTATCACATCTTTATCACGTGCACGTACACCAACACTGGACTGAGTTCTGTCGACCACCTGATGATCATTAGTGCTGATATCTATATTATCAATGGCCATTGGAGTCGTCACCTGCAATATAATTAAATTATATTAAGAAATACATTGGTGTTAGCATTAGAAAATGAAATTGTTAACAACATAAAAAATGGCTTACATCTGAGTCTAATGGAAATTGAGATGCCATATCCAACTTAATCCCTTGTGAACTCAAAAGACTTAGCATTTTAGAAACCATTCCTTTTGTATCTGCCATCTCAGCGGACAATTGCTTGACCTGGTCATCTTTTTCTGACATCTCGGTGGACAGTTTCTTGAGCATTAGATCTTTTTTTTATGCTCGCTTCTCTCATTATCAAGTTGAGTTTGGAGTAACTCAATTCTTTCATTAGTTTCTTTTCTGGTTCGAGGAAGATTAAAATACCTCTTATATGTAACTCCATTTCCCACTCCTCTTGCATAACCTCCCTTTTCCTTACCAAACACAACTGTCATGGCATCAGTGCCATCATCAACAGCCAAGGTTCCTTCCTTGATCTTTTCATCAGCTTCTCTCTGCAAAAAAAATATGGGAATTGTTGGTATTAAAAGTTAGTACTGCTAGTATACAAGTTAGTACGGCTAGTACAAAGTTAATGCTGCTGGTATATAAGCATAATAATAGAATTTGCAGTCAAATTTACAAGTTTATCTGCCACCGAACTAATCTCAGCATCTGGAGATTCTCCGTCTTTGTTTTGCCTTCCTTTGACCCACAATACACCACGCGGCGGTTCAACATCTGCTTCAATTTTTTTTCCGATCTAATGGACATCAAGTGTATACACATATATGTAAAGTTAAACCAAGATAATCGATTCTGATCAATTAGTAAAACAAACAGTATGTATAACCTTACCATTTTCTCTTTAACATAAACATATCCACCTCGTCCCATTTTATACTGATAAATATTTTTGGAACGCGACAGTTTAGCTTTATTTGATTTCTCCTAAAAAACACAAAATCATAAGGCATTTAGATATGCGGTAATGCTGCAAACTAAAAATTATGAAATGACATATAAACTAAATAAAGATGACTAATTAAAACCTTGTATTCATTGGTGGTCGTGTAGGTTACAAACTCAACCCATTGTTCTTGTGTCACAATTGTACTATACTTTTCCGGCCTTTCATTCATTTTCTCAGGTGTATCTAGGTTGGGCAATATGTATTTTTCCCTGAGTTTCATTCTGAAATTCCTTAGAAGTTGACCAAGACGATTCATTACCACCTTTTTGAATGTCACGTCAACATCAAAATATCGCTGCAAAGATTAACACAATGTTTTTAATTAGTTGTAGATAATTGATAAATTAAACTTATATACTGGGTTAAAAATTAGTATATATGTACCGTGATTTCATCCCATAATTTTTGTCTTGATTCTTTATCCACCCTCTTCCAGGATAAAACCTTCAAACCTATGTGCTCACGAACCGCATCTCCTAAAAAACTCGCAAACAGTGCTCTGTTTAACCCTGTAACCCTATTCAACGCATCGATGGTTACCTTGTGCTTTACTTGACCAGGATGGCCATATTGAAGGCGAAACTTAGCTAGCCTGGTTATGCCCCTATTAGATATTTTTCTATTTAATTGGTTGTCATTTTCTTCATCAGATGAAGCATATGTTTCGTCCTCATACTGTATTGGGTTAACATCAGCTTCATTATCTGGAAGCAAAATATCAGTATCAATGTCTTCAACCATTTCCATGACGACTCTTGAGCAACAATGTGTACAAGAAAATGATTCTGGCTTAGAGAGTAATGGTGATTGAAGATTTGATTTTTGTGTTTTGGTTGCAGTGTTTAGTTTAATTAGGAGACAAAACAGAGTATTTTCATGAATATGGGCTCTTATTTATGTTAAATGCCAAATAATTAGGTGATTTAAAAATTTTGGATCGAAATTTTGGCTCCAAATTCTTGTAAATTATTTTCAAAAAATTTCTCTTATGAACACAAAATACTTTTCTTTTCTCCAAGATCATGAGTACTATTGAGTCAGGCGGCTTCTTCAATCAGAAAACCGAGGAGAGTAATTAAAAGTTAAAACAGTAATCATAGATGATGATAAATACTAAGTCCCAATATTGTTGTTGTTTTACCCTCTAAGTCTTTCTTTTACAACTTTCACCTTAAGTTTTCTATCTTGTGTTATATAATACTTTTAGATGGATGGATTGTGTTTTAATTTAAATGTATTTTCATCAAATATTATACAACACAAATACAAATATTTAAGGTCAAAGTTATAAAAGAAAGACTTAAAAAGTTTCTAACAAATCGGTTATAATTTTATTCGGGTCATAACACATGCATAAAAAACGTGTAAAAACAAACAAAAATGGGTAAAAACGTATGGAAACGGATGAAAAGGGACTAAACGTGTAAATCGTGTTGTTGGATTAGTTCGGTCTCATTGAATCGGTTATAATTTTATTCGGGTCATAACACATGCATAAAAAACGTGTAAAAACAAACAGAAATGGGTAAAAACGTATGGAAACGGATGAAAAGGGACTAAACGTGTAAATCGTGTTGTTGGATTAGTTCGGTCTCATTAAATCGGTTATAATTTTATTCGGGTCATAACACATGCATAAAAAACGTGTAAAAACAAACAGAAATGGGTAAAAACGTATGGAAACGGATGAAAAGGGACTAAACGTGTAAATCGTGTTGCTGGATTAGTTCGGTCTCATTAAATATTTAAGGTCAAAGTTATAAAAGAAAGACTTAAAAAGTTTCTAACAAATTGGTTATAATTTTATTCGGATCATAACACATGCATAAAAAAACGTGTAAAAACAAACAGAAATGGGTAAAAACGTATGGAAACGGATGAAAAGGGACTAAACGTGTAAAACGGGGGTACTATATAGTAAAATGTGATAAAATTCGCTAGAATAGCGAATACCCCCCACACTTAGCATGAATATTGTCCTCAATATTCAAAGTCCCGGCTATTATGCCGACTCTTGGAACGTAAAAGGAAAACATTACAAGCTAAATGTGGAAACACAATTTTGGTTTTCACTTTTGTAATCATAGCATGGGGGACTCCCCCACACTTAGGGTGAAAACCCTATAAGCATGCTACTGTTTTTGTTTACCGAGTCGCTAGCTTGACTCGACCCCGAATTCATTTGTCCTTGGGGAAGCATGATGTGGAAGAAACAATCTCCATTGGACTTTCTTTCAAGATGTTTGGATAAACATTTGAAGCACGTGAAAGTTCCACACCGATGAGACATAATCCCGGCTCAAGATAATGATACGTGAAAATGCCGGGATCAAATATAGTGTCCTCACTCCCGAAGGAGTGAAGAACAGGAGAAGTCACCCTGTAGGTGAAGAAAAGGAAGAAAACCATGATGAAAATCATGATAAGATCTTCTTCCTCGAAGGCAGGCTCATTAGCCTGATTTTGGATTGCAAAGGTTAAGCTCGAAAACATCCCGGGAGGGTGGGTGGGATTTTGCAAATTCTCATGATTGAGTGCATCTCCCCCCGGGTCATCATACTCCGGAGGAGTCATGATATGAGTGAGTTCACAGGAGAACTCATCAAATTTGAATGAATCATATTCTGGATTGATGTGCGTGAGTTCACAGGAGAACTCATCGAAGGTAAATGAGTCATAATCGGGGAGAGAATTATGAGAATGAGAAGTGGTACTGCCACTAATCTTCTCTCCCATAGGATCAAAAGTAAAGGCTTCAAATTCCGGTATAGGGTCATCGGAGAGAATGTCACTATCCTTTATGGGGATTGGAGATGAAATAGGTTTCTCTTTGAAAGCCTCGATTTTAGAAATGAGGAGATTGACTTTCACTAATGTTGCACAAAGTGCTTCATCTTTGATTTCATTGTCAATCTCATCATTCTCTTCTTCTAAGCTAATTAGCTCAGAAGGCAATTCTTCCACATAACTGATGTCTCCACAAGATAATGAATCGTCATCATTTCAATCGGAGAACATCTCAACATCATCATTCGGGAAGACAAGAGGGGGAGGGGTATCACACATATGATCAAAAGTTCCCTGTGACTCTCCTGGGATTGGGACAAGGTTCTCAGCACAAGACTTTATTAATTCGTCCGATTCCTTATTAGGAATAGTGCTAAGATGCTCATCCCCCATGATTAGAGAGTGAGTGTGAACTTCTGGTGTGATAACAGCAGATTGAGGGAGTTGAGAAGGACTAGCAGTCATGGTTTCTACAAGTTCCATGATTTCTACTGTTAGTGATTCAATCATAATCTTTTCTCCCTGTATTTCTACTGAAGCGGTTTCAAGAGGTTTCTCAGATACCTTTGGGATTGGAACAAGGTTATCAATTTCCTCAAGAGGATTGATTTTGACTTCCTTGTCCCCCATTGGCAAGATATCTGAAGTTTCCTTAGGGTTTTCCTCTTGAAATGGCTCATCCTCATCACTTTCATCCTCAAGATAAAATGAGTTAACATGAGGCTTTTGTTTTCTAAGAATCATATCCTGAAGACAGTTTATACTATCTTGAATGGTCTTGTTGACTTGATTTTGATTCATAATCATTTTAGTAATTAATTCAGCTCTAGCTAACTCGTCCTGAGGCGGTGGTTGAGGGTTTATGTATTGTGAGGGCTGGTTAAAACCAGATTCATGATTGTTATAAGGAACCTGTTCATAGACAAACTGATCCCTAATTTGACAATCAGAGCTGTAGTGAGGGCCTCCACAATACTCACAACAGTAAAACTGTTGAGTCTGACTTGGTGTATTTTGATACGAAGCGTTATTGAGATTTGGATAATATGATTCTTGCTCGTATGAATGTGATGGGTAGTTGGAAAAATTTGAGGAGTTGTTGAATGAGTTCTGGTGAGGATCATAAGCAAATGAATTCCTCGAACCACAAAACAAACAACTCCCGTCTCGAATATCGTTACCACATTGTACACACGTACACCAACGACATGGAAAACCGAAAAGTGGCTCACCACAACCTACACAAGGAACAAAAGCCGGAGGTGGGACAAGTGGTGTGCTCTTAGAGCTAGCAATATCCACCACTTCCGTTATGGTCTCGGGTTTTTGAATGTGAAGATTAGGTAAGCCGTTATTTTCAGTCACAGCTCTAAGCTCTTGGTTTTTGTGTATAACCGTATATCGTGAAAGGTTGGGAGCAATTGTGAGCTTAGATTTTTGGAAAACCGAAGGTTGGACGTATTTAGCACTTTCATAGTTAGAGGAAAGTACAGGGTCCTTTGTCACCCCGGTTTCTCGTTCCATTTCCCTTATCGGAGAGGGAATAGGAATCGAAGGTTCATCATAATCAACACGACATATTGATATTTTTGACAAGGCCATAAGTTTTTCAATGTTGCTCTCATAGGCCCTTTGTTCAAAGAAATCGTCATCGAGAGATGCCATTTGACTCAATTACAGGAGAAGAAGTTAGAATCAAAAGGATAGAGGGTAAAGGGATGAAGAATCAAAAAGGTGAGAGGGTAAAGGTGAATATTTTTGGTATTTTCGAGAAACATGTTTAGTGCACATGCACCAAAAACAATTTTTCAAAACAAATTCGAGGCAAAACCACAGTGAACTTAAACCAATAATCACAAGTGAATGGCCTCTTTGAAAAAGGTACACCACTCACAGGGATATAAAGGCAAGTTTTAATCTAAAGTTTGGGAACTTATTATGGGTTTTTTAATTAATTTGAAAAACTGTTTTAGGCTTATGGGCGTGTGTGCAGAAAACTTGGGAAATATTTTTGGAACTGATTCGTTAACCGAAATCGTCCCTTTAAGATTACTCGCAGGCTGGCGGGAGGAAGTAAATAGGTTTCCTCTTCAGTTCGCAATTTAATGTCAGAACTTACCTTAAACCAACTGTTTCAGGTTGTAATCTTAAAGAACACGAAGTAATTTAACTTCACAGTTTGTTTTTGATTGTTTCTAATTTTTTTTGGTGTTTTCAACACTTCAGGAGAAGTATTAATGAACGTTTTTTTATATGATTATGTTTTTACAAAAACTTTTTACAAATTTGTGTGAAATTTGTACAGGGAGGGTTTTGGAAACCACTAAACTTAAAACGATTTTATAAAACACGCAACAACCTCCCCGGCAGCGGCGCCAAATTTTGATTGGGTCCGAACTAGTCAACTTTTATTAGTCAACCACTTGTGAATGGTCAACTGTAAAAGTCAAACTAATCAAGCCAATACTCCGTGGATAGTGTAGTGTTTCCCCGGGTCGTTAAAGTCCCAGCGAGATTGAAATGGTGCTTTTGAGAATCGTTTGTGAGTGAGTGGTACTGAGGATAGTAGCCAGATGATTTTGGAATTGATATTGCTACTGTTATTTTGGTGTTGGTACACAGATATAATATTCACAAAAATCAGATACCAGATATATGCACAAATTCACAATTAAAATCACGTAACGGACTGGAAAAGTGGGGTTTTGATATTTAACAAACTACAGGGGGTGCTTTTGACACTTTTTTAAACTTTAAAATTAAAAATGAAAATGAAATTATGAAAATGATTAAAATACTATTTAAATATTATTTAATTAATTAAACTAATTAAAATCTAATTTATATTTAACTAATAATTATAACTATTACAAATTAAACTAAAAATTTGCAAAAACAATTTCTAAACTTAAAATAGAACTTGAAGAAAATATAAAAAATTAAAATAAATATTTTTGTCTTTTTATGATTTTTATATTAATTAAAAACTATTTAACTTAATTAAACTAATTAAACTACTTTTAATTACTATTAATACTAAATTAACTTAGAAAATTAAGATAAAATTTATAAAATTACTTAACCATCACAGGAATCCTACAAAATTATAAAAAAACTCTAAAAATTATGTTTTAAAACTTGTCCACTAATTATTTACCTTTTAATTAACTTAAGTCTAATTTAAACAATTAAAATAAGGAAAATGGAAAATGAACAGTAGAATTCAAAATTATATTTTCTAAAAATCTATTATACTATATTAAAGCTAGGAAAATTATAAAAACTAAATTTTACTTTATAAAAACTAAATAAGCTATTTAATACTTAATATTAATTAATAAATAAGAAAACTAAGATTAAATCTAATTAATACTAAATGGTAATATAAAAATCTGAAAATTTTACTAAAAATACTTTGATATATAAGGTAATTAATAAAAATATAAAAATACTAACTACTTAATTAAAATATAAAAATGAAAATTAAAATTAAATTAAATTAAATAGAAACTATCACTTAAGATTAAATTAACTTTTTTGGATTTTTTCTTTTTCTGAACTATTTTAACACTAAAATAAGACAACTTTTGTGAAAACAAAGTTTTTACAACTTAAAAATAAGCAGTGTGCACCCCCTTATCTAAAACAGTTGACTTTATTTGACTTTTAAGAGAAAACAGCCCTGGTGGGGTCCACAAGGGTGGAAAAAGGTACAAATAAGTTAAAAGTACTTAAATAAGCTAAAGACAACAAGTGTTGATCACTGATAAGCTAATAAGGTTGAAATAAGCACTTTGCATCTAAAGATTTCACTCAGAAATGGGACAGAGTTGAGGTGCTGAACCAGGTGGGTCCCAGAGGTCCTAAAGTCAAACTAATGGTCAAAGGTTATACCCTGGTAGGAGGGGGGTTGGGAGAACCCAAAACCTTGGTGTGGGGACCACTGTGGTGGCCACAAACCACCACCAAAGTGGGTGGTTTGGGTGGTGTAACTGCTGCACAGAGCAACAGGTTGCCCTGCAGCCCTCTTTGGAGGGTTGTGGGGCCCACAACAAAAATGGCAAAAATTAGGGGACTATGGGACTCCAAAGATGAGGTGGTGGACTGCTTATTCTGAAAAGCTTAAGGACTAAAGCTTAATTCTAAATTCTAAACAAATCCCCCAATAAATGGGATTTCTGCCTAACACACATTTTGACTTTTTAAGTATAAACTAGCATCTTGACTTTTGTGAACTTGGATTTGATTCTAATGACTACACATGATGTTACAAGCTATAAATAACCTAGATTAAGAAGATTTTAACAGGTATGAACTGATGATGATGATTAAACACTTCAAAACTCTAATCAGTGCACTGGTTATAAACTTAAAGATGATTTTTGACTTTTTCATAAACATGTGACAAATCTTATGACCTAAATGACCTAATATATCCTAAATGGAGTTGTGGAAGTCTGAGTTATCAATAAAAACCAAACTGAGCATACCAAGTTCAGCAGTTCCAAACACCCCCTATATTGTTGACTGTTTAAGTTTTTTAAAGCAAATGGGAAATTTAGATTATGAAACTGACTTCTAACAATTACTTATGATTAAAGAAACTTAAATTAACACAGAAACTTAAGCTAAATCCTACAAGCACCTAAAATCTCACACTAAGCTAATTTGACAGTGGAAATGTGATAAGTGAGCACAGATGGAATTTTATGAACAAGCATGAAGTTTTAGGCAATTTTCTAACTCTAATGGACCAATGAAGCTTAAAAATACAAAAGAAAACAGCTGATAAACATAAAAATAATAAAACACTAAAAAAATGTAAAAATTGAGAACATAAGCTTACAACTGTTTGAGGATTTGAAATGAATGGAACTGATTAGAACCAAACTTGGTGTGTCAATACCAAGCTAAAACACCACTCAACTCATCCACTTCAGCTTATCACCACCAAGTAGCTTATTTGACTAAACTTTGACTTTTCTTGACTTTTTTAGAAAATTGGGACTAAATCAGAATTGAAACTAGTGATCTTTTCCTAAAGCTAAAATAAGCTCATACAAACTTATTTGAACAGAAATGAAAGCTTAAAATGGTTTTGCACAACAATAATTTAACACAATGATTTAACTGAAACTTTGAAATAGAAACTTAAAATTGAAATTATAATTAAAGTGAGTTAACATTACATTTAAGATACTGATTACAACCTGATTTAAATGAAAATTACAACTGAGAATTTAAATTACACTAATACGTGCCCTAAAATTACACTACTCCTAATTAGTTCTTCACTTCTGCTTCTCTTGCTCTTTATAGCATCCCATAGAGTTTGTGGGTCCCTCAGGGTCAAATCCCACCAAAAATAGCATCAATTGGATCACCTATGCCTTCTCTCCATTTTTGGCGGGAAACTTTATTTTTGCAATTGGTTCTGTTAACAGACCTAGGGGGTGGGATGTGATTGGTGTATTGGGGAGTGTAACTGGAGGATAAGGGTGGTGGGGTGGCAGAGGCAAGTTGAGCAAGGGGGTGGAAACCAGGGATGGTATTAGCAGTGGTGGTTTTGGAGGTAAAGGGGAAGAAGGGTGGGTTTGACCCAACCTTTGACCTGGGGGTTTTATTTAAATAAAAACGGGGATGGGCTGTGAGGGGTATTGGGCCAAGAAAACAAAACAGGCCAAGGGTAGGGTGTTGGATTGGTTTATGTTTGGTTTTATGAAACAATAGATCCGGTTGTAAATTGGCCCAAGGACCAAAGTTGTAACAAGCTGAAACTTAAGGACCAAACCTGCAACATTTAATAATTTATCACAAGGACCAATATTGTTAAATTAGATAAACCAAAGGACTATTTTTTCCATTTATTACAATTTAAAATACCCCGAGGACCATTTATGTAATTTTCCAAAGTTTAGGGGGTTAAATTGTAATTTCCTCAAAGTTATCAAAAAGAGTTCCAAATTGTAAGCTCATGCATAGTATAAAGGTATTTTGTGAAATTTCCAAGTTTTGAATACCCAGGGACTTATTTTGCCAATTTTGTAACTTGAGGGGTAGAAGTTGCCAGATTGTGTAAACTTTCATCCAGGGATCATTTGTGAACATTTTTGGTTTCCCAAGGACTTAAGTTGACTTTTTATTCATTTAAAACCTTCAGGGACTAGTTTTGCCAAATTGTGAAACTTGAGGGACTGAAACTGCCAATTATGCAAACTTTGTACGTTTTTCATCTGTTTTTGCATATTTTGCATTTGAAACATATAAAACACACTTCTAAGATATTTTAAGTATTTTGATGCATATTTGAGTGTTTTTGGATGTTTTGGCAGTTCAGATTGGTATAAAATGATGAGTATTTAGACACTCATCAGTCCCTTAAGGAGATTCAAGTGATTGAGCGCCGTTTGCTGGAGTCCCTTTCGGCCATTTTGGTTGACCTTCGTGCTCTGGTATCCAAGAAGGAGGAAGCCATTGCCGATATGGATTATTATGATCAGAGCTCCAGTTGAATGGTTGTTTAAGTAGGGTCTTTTTGGTTGGGTTTGGTGGTTCCTTAGCTTGTTATGTTTTTGGTTGTCGTTTTGAAGGAACAACTGGTACATGTAATCACCCTCCTTAATCTTTAATAGTAATAAATATGATTTAGGTTTTTAAGTATGTCATAATCTTGTGTTTTTATTTTAAGAGCTTGATTGTTTTATCATCATTACAGGCATCCATATACGAGCTTGATTGTTTTATCAAAATGAAATCAAGCAATAAATAATCAAAATAAACGCTCTATATAAGAGCTAGCTTGATTGTTTTATCATCATTACAGGCATCCATTTGGGTGTTTATCAAGTCATTCATGTATTAGTTTTTTAATTGTATGCTAATAAGATTTTTAAGTTGATTAGGTTACGATTTTTTTTGTGGTTCGGATGGATTATTAAGGGTTGCTTGATTCTTATTGTCTGCTATATATGTTATAGAGTGTTTGGGATGGATTATTAAGGGTTCGGATGAATTATTAAGGGTTGCTTGAAATTGATGTATGGATATGTTTGCAAGTTAATTAGATTATTTGTGTTTAAGTAGCTTGTTTAGTTAGTACTCAGGTCAATCATGTTCCATTGTGGCTAGCCTTCGTTGGCGACTAATGTATTTATAGTTTTGTCAAGAATTATAATCATTCATCCCTGGCAAATGCTCATCCCAATGGATCATGATTGGCCAGAAGATGTTGTGAAGGTTCAAGCCAGTCTGCATATAAAACTTTCACCCCACTTTTGGGAGAAACTGATGCTACTAGTAATGTTGAAGAAATGGCTAAGGTGGTACAACAAGACCAAGTTTCTACTGTTGAAGTTTCTACTACTGTAGAGGTTTGGATTGTATGTTATTCTTTGTATATGATCTTGGGAATGCCCATATCAGCAATTGTTAATGTTGTAAAAAAAACTTTTGGTAAGTAATATAATTCCCCTTTTGTGAGATTACAACTGCTGTAGAGGTTTGGATTGTATGTTCTTCTTTGTATCTGATCTTGGGAATGCTCATATCAGTTTCTACACTTTTTTTTCCTTCCTGAAACAGTGAATTTTATTAATTAAGGAACCAGCAACTTACAAAGATTATACAAGCAGTCAAATTGAACACACTCATTTGACTGATACAATATAACATATACATTCTACACAATCATTCACGAATCACGAAACTAGCTGATTCAATATCCACCATTCTTCTAGACTTAGCAACTACATGCTAACATCTAGGCAACCATGGAGAAATATCCCTTATTGGCTACATTTCCACTAAACAAACACCCTTCCTAATTCCATCCTAGTCAGTTTCTATAGTTTAGTTGTTTAGATTTTGTAACAAAATGAAAAAATAGTCTATAAGAGGAATATAAAAATAGTCTATAAGAGGAATATAAAATACCTGTGGCTCCCTTTTTTGGTATGTCCTCCCCAAAATTTTTGAAAAGTCCTCTATATTTTTTTCACCAAATTTTGAATTCTCCCTCCACCCATTTCCATCTCCACCCACGTTTCTCACATTTCTCACCAATCACCACGCACAACCACCAATCACCAATCACCAGTCACACCACAGCCACCATTCACCAGTCACCATCCATCATATCACTTATCGGTCCGGCCATCAACAACGGAGGGAGGTTCATTTAGATATAAATTAGGTACTTTTTTTAATTAGGAATTCATTATGTTGGAATTTTAACTTATTATTCATTTTCATTGTATATTTTATTTGTTATGGATTTGTTGGTTTATTGTTTCTTTGGTAATATTAACTTATCGTGTTTTTGGCTGAATCGTTTAATTAACCAACAACACAATAAAGATAACATGTTGCAATTTACACATTTTTCTTAATACACGTTTTCATATTTGACATTTAAAGCTTAATTAGATTGATGCCCAATACATTCATTACATTGTGTTGTTGCAATTCTTATTGACCTATCTTATTAATTAGCTAGACACTTGTGACTTGACATTGGAACTTCATCAATCTAAATCTTCATATATGCTTATATTGGTTTAACTTGTAACTTGTAGGATATATACGTTATCATTTGACCTCAACAATAATAGCATGGACAAGTCTTGGATGACAACTTGTAGGACCAACAAAGAATATATTGATGGAGTGGCAGCGTTTATTAAGTATGCACTACACAACTTTCAGAAGATGAAGAACATCGACCCACGAGTTAATATACGACAGCTTAAGATGCCATGTCCGTGTACCTCATGTTTAAACAAAATAGAGCAAACAGTGGATGACGTGGAGTACCATTTATTCTACTACGGGATTAATCTTAGATACAGAAAATGGGATAAACATAGAGAAAAGGATGAGCAAGCAACAACAGCCCAAATACCTGATAATGCAGAAACAGAGTTTGTTGACGACACGGATTTCGACATGGAGTCACATTCAGAAATTCCAACAGATGGCCCAGCAATAATAGAAATGGTTAATGCTACGAAAGAAAATTTTGATGAGGATGACCTTGCCAAGTTTCAAAATCTATTATTAGACGCGGAGAAGCCACTTTATAAAGGATGTCCTGACTTCACAAAGTTGTTCGCAATAGTTAAACTACTCAACTTGAAGGGTAAGTATGGAGCTTCTGATAAGTTCTTTACTGAATTACTATGATTGATAAAAAAAATGCTACCTGCTGGTAACGAAATGGTTGAAAAAACTTATCAAGCCAAAAAACTAATGAGAATGATGGGATCAGGATACGAAAAGATACATGTATATAGCAACAACTGCATTCTTTACTGGAAGACTAACAAGGAGTTGAATGTTTGTCCAACTTGTGGGATATCAAGATGGAAGGTGGATAATACGACACGTAAAGTGTATGAAAACATTCCGGCAAAGGTCATGTGGTACTTTCCAATTATACCAAGACTGCAACTACTCTTTAAGTTAGAGAGTATTTCAGAAGATCTAAGATGGCATGCCACAAGGAGGGTAACAGATGGTGTTTTACGTCACCCTGCAGATTCACAGGCATGGCGTACCATAGATGAAAAATTCCCCCACTTTGCTCAAGATCCGAGAAATCTACGGCTAGGAATATCGGCTGATGGGGTTGACGTCAACTCAGGAACTAGGCATCACAGTGTATGGCCAGTTTTATCTGTCATATACAACCTTCCTCCATGGTTGTGTATGAAAAGAAAGTTTATCATGCTTTCGGTATTGATATCGGGATACCCGGGAAATGATATCGATGTATTTTTAGAACCGTTGGTTAATGATCTGCATACCTTATTCGTGCATGGGGTTGATACATATGATGCTTGTATAAAAGAAATGTTTAAGCTGTGTGCCGCTGTGTTATGGACGATAAATGATTACCCTGCACTAGGTACATTATGTGGCTGCCCATACAGTGGATTCAAAGGTTGTGTTGTATGTAGGAAAGATACACACTGTGTTAGACTTTCCGCCTCATCCAAGCAAAGTTATGCTGGACACAGACGATATCTACCATGTTGAGGCAACATGATCAAGATCTCTTTATGTTTTAATGATGACAAACAAACCATCGAAACACATAAAATAACAAACGTTAGCTCAAAATCGCCAAAGCCAATGTCTGCTCCTGGCGCGCTGCCCGCGCGTCAACGAGCGGATGACGCGCCAGGAGTCTGTATGGTTCTGGGCGAATTTTGAAAGTCGGCTTTCCCCTTACCCGACAAATGTGGATCTTTCAATACAGGTATGAATATGTTATGTGCTTAATTGAGAACACTCGAAACGAGTTTTGAGATTTGAGAAATCCCATTTTTAATACACCCATTTACGAGAAAACGACAACTCATGTTTTCTAACTATCGCCTCTAGCCAAGGCTTTTCTAAACCTATGGAGCTTATATATTTCACGTGACATCGTGTTGAAGCATTCATATGCTCATATCGCGTGCTTACGTCTTCTCTAATTACATAACGGGTTTACTCCCTTATTGGTCAAACTAAGTCAAAGGTCACTTTGCGTAAACGCATCCTTTCCCACTTGGATTATGCTTTACATCAAGGCAAAGCACTTAACTTGTTTGAACCAAGGTATTAGTTGAGAACGTCGAGTCGTGGAAAGTCACGAGATATGAAACTATGGATTCTCGATGTTGTGTTACTTGAACTTATAAGTAACCTATGATTTTCTCAACTTATAATCTTAATTGTCTAAACCTTTTCTTCTTAATGACAATTAGATTATGCCTTAATCCTCTCTTAATCCCATGTATGCATAAGACAAAACCAATCATATCCAAATCAAATATTCTTTTACACAATCTCTTACGCCCTTACATATTCCCTTACACACTACATCCTAACCATCCATTCCCTTACAACACATCCCAACCCTTCATTTTCAACACATGCCAATTGTTGGAAACCCTAATATGGCTTATCTCATCTTAGCCATTGATTTCAAATTACAACACATCACAACCATCCATCCAACCCCTCATCTCTATATCATCACATGGGTTTCATCCTAGCCATTGAATTCAAATCAAACACATCTCAACCATCCATCCAATCCCTCTTCCCTATACCACCACATGTGATTGATCTTAGCCATTGAATTCAAACCAAAACAATCCTAACCATTGATCCAACCTTTCCCCCCAAGCAAAGGAGGCTCCCTTTGATCTCATCCATCCATTTCAAATGAAACCATCACAACCCTCCATTTCACCTTCCCCCCCCCCCCCCCCCCCCCAAGCAAAGCATATTCCTTGGAATATCCTCTTCAACCCTAACCTAGGCATACTTGATCTTAGCCATCCATTTCTAATGAGATCATCTCATCCATCCACATTCACCACATGCCAAATTGTTTGAAAACCAAGGGAGGCTCCCTTTGATCCTAGCCATCAAATTCAAACCATTTCATCTCAACCCTCCATCACATTCTTCCCTCCAAGCATTGGAATATTCCTTGGCATATTCTTTCTCTCTTTTCTATGCCATGTGAGGAGATACACTTCTACCGCTTCCAAATTACCCTATATACACTTTATACCCTTGGTAATTTGGTTTCTCTTTAAACACTTCACAAAACATTTTCCAAATTGGCTATTTGAGTTGGTAAACCTTAGAATGATTAATGTTAAGGTTTAGTGTGAAGTACAATTAGGGATTTAGCAAGGATAGGTATTTATAAGATCCAAACACCCAACACTTGGGAAAGTTTACTGAAGCCTAGCGCGCTGCCCACGCGCTGACGCGCGGGTGACGCGCCGGCCTCGGTAAAATTTCCTAAGTTTGGGTTCTTGGCCTATAAATACCACCCTTTCCTCTTGTATTCCTCACCCCTTGCCATTATTCTTTCTCTCTAGATTCTTTCCCTCTAAACACTCTCAAATCTCTCAATCTCTCTATCTCTAATCTTGTGTTCTTGATTTTCACACTAACATCTTTGTAAGAACACATATCTTTGCAAGGGAAGAATCACAAGAACCTAATCCACTCTTGTGATTGTGTCGAGGGTCTTCTTATCTTTACCCTTTCTACTACAATTGAGTCTATAGGTTAGGTTAGGACTTGATTGAGCAAACATTCATTCATTCATTCAATTGTTTGTAAGGGAAGTCTTGTGTCTTGGTGACCAAGCCTAGATCATTGGGGATCTAGTTGGGGTTTGATACTTCCGGGTGGAAGTCTTAGTAGTGATCTTTGTGATCCTTAGGAAAAGTCGAATCGTGAGATTCTTTTGGGTGGTTTTCGAGGGCGGAATACCGTTGGTGAGTAACTCCTTCTTTGTGAGCATCAATATTGGTGAATATTGGTGGAGTGAATTGTAACGGTTTGTAGTCCACCGAAAGGATTATACTAGTGAATAGTATCAGAGTCGCGGATTCGCAACTGGACGTACGGATGGTATAAACCCCCCATCCCGAACCAGTATATATCATTGTGTTCTTTACTTGCTTTATATACTTAGGTTGTGATAGTGGTTGTTGGATTGATTATACAACCACTTGGTTTTCTTTTGGCTTAAAGTTTAAACATCTAAAAAGCCGAGGAAACCATATTCACCCCCCTACGGTTCTACATACCATACAACCATGTGTTCAGAAAGCAAAAGGCGAAGTTTAATGGAAAAGAAGATTTTCAGCTTGCTCCAACTCCATTGACTGGGGAACAAACATACAACGAGGTACAACTAATTGAAAGTAAGTGGGGAAAAGGAAAACGAACAAACAATAACACCTCGAATATCCAAGAAGATATGAGAGGCAGTGGTGGGAAGATTACAACGCAGAAAAGGAAAAGAACAGAAGCAGAGGGTAGTGCAAGCCAAGTAAATGAACCATATTGGAAAAAATTCAACATTTAGTATCGAAAGCTAAGGTATTGGAGACATAATGATGTTCCACATTGTATTGACTTCATGCATGTAGAAAAGAATGTTGCTGAGAGTCTAGTCGGAACTTTGCTGAATGTTCCTGGAAAGACAAAAGATGGAATGAATGCTCGATTGGATCTGGAAGAGTTGGGGATAAAAAAAGAGTTGTTTGCTAGGAAAGAAGCAGACAAAACAACACTACCTCCAGCAGGTTACACATTAACGAATGCTGAAAAAGACATCTTTTGTGAAACGTTAAGCAACATCAGGGTACCACAAGGCTATTGTTCAAATTTCTCTAGTTTGGTCAGCCAAAATGATAAGAAGCTCATTGGCCTTAAATCGCATGACTATCACATGCTAATGCAAGAGTTTTTGCCCATTGCTATACGTTCAATCATGCACCCACCCACACGATTTGCTATTATCAGGTTTTGCTTTTTCTTTAAAGCTATATGTAGGAAAGAAATCATCTTGCAAGAACTAGATAAGATGCAACAAGAACTTGTTGTGACACTGTGCCTTCTCGAGAAGTTCTTTCCTCCCTCATTTTTTGATATTATGATACACTTGACAGTGCACCTAACTAGGGAGGTAAAATTATGTGGTCCCGTATGCTTTCGGTGGATGTATCCCTTCGAAAGATGTATGAAGGTTATTAAAGGACATGTGCGAAACAGAAATAGACCAGAGGGATGCATTGCTGAGGAGACTATCGCGGAAGAAACAATACAGTTTTTTAGCGAGTATCATAAAACCATGAAAACTATTGGTATCCCACCTGATAAACATGTAACCAATGAAAATGAGGATGGAAAGCCATTGACGGCCGACAAAACAAATGTACTTACCAGAGATGTCTTTCAGAAAGCAGATTTGTATGTAATACAGAATACAGATGAAATTGTGTCGTATATCGAGTAAGTATTACTAACACATGTCTATTTCGTTGCTTAAAATGTTGTATCAAATATAATAATCAAATACATTGTTTTGTTTCAGCCGACACAAGCGATTTTTGAAAACAAAATACCCGGGTAGAAAAATGGCATTGCTGGAGAATGAGCACACTAAATCTTTTGCTAAGTGGTTACACGAAGAGGTAATTACTCGTATGTTGTTTATACTACATGTTTGTTTGTTGATAAATATAAGTGAGTTGTTCCTACAATTTAAAGGTAATATATACTTGTAATGAAATTCAGGTTGAGAGAGAGTTAGCGATATCCAAAGATAGTGTATCAGAAACTGTGAGGTGGATATCATTTGGACCACGCGCCAACGTAGTGAAATACGAGTCATATAACATCAATGGGTATACATTTCGTACGAAAAGTAATGATGGCATAGTTTACCAGAACAGTGGGGTTAGTGTTGAGGCAGCAGATCTTCACATATCCAAAGAAGTTGCAACCACAAGAAAAGCATTTTATTATGGGATTTTAAAGAGATATGGGTACTAGATTACCGTTTCAGGCAAATTCCTCTTTTCAAATGTGATTGGGTTAATTCAAAACATGGTGGGGTCAAACGCGATACTCTTGGTTACACATTGGTAGACCTGAATAATTTAGGCCACAAGAATGATCCGTTCATATTAGCCTCACAAGCACGACAAGTGTTTTATGTGAAAGACCAGGCAGATAAAAAATTGTCTATTGTCTTTAAAATACCTACCAAGAATTACAAAGATACGTATGACGATGTCGATGAGGAATTTAGTACAGTCATTCACGAGCAAAATGATAACATATTGCCACGAATAAATCCACAAGCAAAAGATGCCTACTATCGAACCGACTGCGAAGGTATTGTTATACGAAAATCAAAGTGAAGCACGTGTCATTCTCAAGCTGTAACACTCTGTTTAGGGATTTATTTTTGTCTGCAGAACCTATTTAAGCTTTTGTTTTGCTGCAAATACTCTTTTAAAGGATTTATGTTGTTGTTGTTGTTGTGTTAATTGTTTAGTTCGTACTTGCGAATACTCTTTTAAAGGATTCCAGATTATACAAAACTATAACTTCTGGCAGCATAAACTGTGTACTAGCAGTATTAACTATGTACTAGCAGTAGTAAACACCCTGCATATTTTTGTTACAGTTGTCTTGTATATGCAGTTTTCATGTATGTGGTTATGCCTTTATATAGTGCAGAGTTAAAAAAAAAAAAACAGTGTTTGGTATGAAAGATTCTCAATTTCAGGCACAATTTGTTGAAAAAACAGTGGTTGAAAAACTAGTCAATATGCAGTCATGACTAATAGACTGAACTCAATTAAGTGAATATCAAATTACATGAGTTATCAGAAATGTGTGACCATATTTATCGAATTGTGACTATGCTTAAGTAATGTGTGACAAAATATGACTATGATTTAGTCACACAAAAACTCAATGTGACTAATATCAAGGTTAATGATAACTCATGACTTCACACTTTGCTATAAATAATAGTCACATGAATATTTCACAATGTGACTATTTTGAATGTATTGGTCACATAAAATACCCTTATAATGTGGCCATAAACATCATTTAGATACACATTTGTGATATGGTGTGACTGTTGTAAAGCCTATAGTCACATGATCGTGCTTCAATTAAGTGTGACTATACACATTAGGATTTGGCAAGCAAACACACACTAAACTTTAGACACACATATTAACTTACGTGACCATATGTATCGAATTTTTGTTACACTTAATCATGTTTCTATGGTTTAGTGTGACCATATATGACATTTGGTCACACTCGTCAACTGTGTGACATATATTTGTCACTATTAAATGCATATCGTGACTAACGTTTCAAACTTACTTTTCCCTTATCACACATTTCAAACGCTATGTGGCTAAATATTCAGCAAAGAATAGCAGTCACGTTTAAATAATGTGTGACAAACTTGACTATATAATTTAGCCACATACACAATTACCTCATGTGACCATATATCTATTTTGGTCACACTTTTAAATTGTGTGACATATATTTGTCACATATGTATATCTATAGTGTGACTAATGTTTCGAGCTCGTTTGTATCTGTCACACGTCTCGAATTAAAAGTGACTAAATAATCCAATTTTTTTTTCCAGTTACCTCTAGTCACATAAATATTCAAATGTGTGACAATAGAATTTCGAAATGGTCACACAAGTTGAATCAAGTGTGGCTGTTCATTTTATTCTGGTACATTTAGTCACGTATAAATGTTACAGTGTGACATTTCAAAATTGACCATGCGTGACCAATAGAACTTTTTGTACTAGTGTTAGGGTTTTCTAGGGCTTGTACGACTTCAAACCACAACACAACTCGACCAAGGCCTAGCTACTCGTTCCTAACAGCTCCCAAGGACTTAGTACTACAGAAATATAAGGTAGAAAGGAGGGGGAGAGGTGTGGAGAAGAAATGAGAGGGGAGGGGGTATTTATAGGTCGCGATAGGCGGTTTAGGGCAAAACGTGGTGTCTAGGTGTCGTACATGGGGAGGGCTGAGCAAGCAGAGCTAGGAGGGGTTGTGGCAAGTCTAGGTGGTGATGAGGAGCAGCTAGGAGTAGCTAGGGGCTGGCGTAGGACGGTTGTGGTGGTGAATGAGCCGTAGAGGTAGTTTAGGGAAGGAGGGTGACAAGGAGCTTACAAGTAGGTGATGCACCACCTTGCTTGGTAGCTTGGAGGTGCTTGTAAGCTGCTTGGTGGGTTTAAGGGTGGTTTAGGGTGATTAGGGGTGGTTTAGTGGTTGATTAGGAAAGGTTTAGGGTGGATTAGTGGTGATTAATGGTGGATTAGCCAAGTAGGTGATGCACCTACTTGTGTGTGTGCTTAGAGGTGTTAGGGTGTGTACTTGGGTATGACTAAGGTGTTAGGGTGCTAGGTTGAGGTGTTTAAGGTGCTTATGTTTAGGTTTTACTAAGTTTTAGTTAAGTTTAGACCTAGTTTCTACTTATTATGTATTTAAGGTTTTACCTAAGGTTTAGTGCCTAAATTAAGTTCCTATGTATGTCTAATGACTAATCGTAAGACCTAAAGGGTTTATACTAAGTGTGGGTAACCTATGGGGAAGTTTTGGGAAGGTTTGACCTAGTTTTATAACCTAAATGACCTAAGTGGGTTTAGTGAGAGACTAGGGTTTATCCTATGGTTTTGTGCCTAAGTTAGTGTCCTAAGGGTATCTAATAACTATTCCTAAGTTCCTAAAGGCTTATACTAAGTGGTAGTGACCCATGGGGAAGTTTTGGGTGGGTTTAGACCTAATTCTAGTTATCTATGACCTAGTTATGGTTTAGGGCTTAGGGGGTTTATATCTAAGTTCTAAGGGTTCTATTCTATAACCTAATAGTCCGAATATATCCTAATATACCTAAATATACTCGTACTTAAGCCTTGAACACATTCTTACTAGTTTAACTAAGCATATAGGTTCAGATAAGCACATAATCCTACTTAAGTTTTAGTTTAGGGTTTATTAGGGTTTTGTGTTATGTTTAGTGTTTTAGATTGGTGTATTACTTATTATGGTGTTGTTATGAGTTTATGTTTGACATACCTGGGGTTTATAGGATGTGAGTGTTGAGTTATTTGGCTTGTGTAGATACGTGAGCAGGTCTAGTGAGTCATGCAAGTAATTATGTATATAAAAAGCAAAAATTTACCTGTGAAATACCTACTATAGGTATTTGTAATGGAAATGATAGTAATGGGTGTTTGTGGGTTGTTATATATGTAATACAAACAAAAATATTTAAGGTCAAAGTTCAGTTCACAAAGTCAAACTGGACTTATATTTTTGGACGGAGGTAGTATTTATATTTAGATCATGAAACGCTTTTAAAGTATCTTTTTGTCGTAAAGCACTTTCAAACATCAAACAAGTGGAATTCCATCGGGTAGGTACATCCCAATTCGGACCTAAACAAAGAGAATTTGAATCGGTACAAAACTTGATATATCTATGATATCGATAACTACTAACACTAAAAATATCTTTTAACATATTTCTAAAACCATTTTTTGTGTTCCCGATAACCCCGCTTGCATAACCAAATTAATGATATGTGCTACACATCGACTATGAAAAAAGACACCTTTGCAAATCGGCTTGTATTTTAGTTTCAATTGCTCAACCGCATTGGTGTTGTTCAACGCATTATCGAAAGATATAGAAAAAGTATTTTCTTCTAAATTATACGTTTTGATGACATGATCTAAAATAGCATATAGATTATCGCCGGTGTGGGGTATGCAAATATTTCAAAAGCAATCGTACGCTACATCATTACCCACGTGTTGGGATTTACCCAATGAGCGGTAACACAAAGATACGCATCCGGTGAACCATGTGGAGCCATTCATACATCGCAAGTTAAATTTACACCGGTTTCTAATGCTTGAAATCCTAAAATCATTTCATCTTTAGCCATTTTCCATATTTTTAAACAATCATGTCTAACGGTCATTCGACTTACATGGGTATATCGAGGTTGAAGCGTTTCTTGGATAAGCGAGGTCATTCGCTTATTGTCGAAGTGGTCAAAAGGCAAGGTTTCTTGAATTACAAATTTCGCCATCCTATCCCGAACCCGATCCGCCTCGTATACCCACAATGATCCATCATTCCCCATTGTTGTTTGATTAGAACCCGACGCCGCTTTTAAAACAAAACAACTTTTGTTCATATGATTTTCAATGTAGTATTCCCGTCATGATTGAAAAGACCCATGCATTTCTTACATCTTGCTTTTTTCGAATCGTCCAACGTCTTACACAAATCGATGTTTGCCCAAATTTTCGGGTTTCTATTCGTCGATAAAATAGAAACCACCGTGGGTTGGGTTGACGAATGCCCAACGGAAGCTTGAGATTGCCTACATCCGGATGCCATTTTTTGAGAGTGGTTTTTGCGATTTTAGAAAGTATTTTGTATTTTTTGAAAGTGTATTTACCCTCAACCCTTAACACACTTATATAAATCTATTGAATACAAGCTCAATAAAAAAAAAGAAAAAGATAAAAGCATTTATATAACCATTTACTACAAAATTTGATATTAAAACTCGAGTACTATAAGAGGATATAAAAGCTCAATTATAAATTCATCATTTTTTTTGAATAAAGTACAAATCCATCGTATTTTATAAATCACATTTATACAAATCAATTATCTATGTACTTGATATAAATAATATCTACAATCCACTTTTCTCAAAAGCATGTGCTGTCAAATCCATGAATCCATCTACCCGCTATCTACTATAAATCACATTCAATATAGATCACATGTATCTAACCATCTACTACACATTCAATATAAATCACATTTAAACCATGAAACCACTTAACCAAAACAATCCACTTTTGTCAGAAAACTTTCACCGGAAAGGAAATATGAGCAACGAAAGCAACCATCTAAATGACCTCAGAGATCTTAACTACATGCCATTAACTCTTGACCCTTTGTTGAAATGAAACTAGAAGTAAACCTCGAGCATAGAAAGCAACCATCTAATATGAAGCTACCTCAGAAACGACCTTAAGAAATGCCATACTTGAAGACTGCTCGGGGGAAAAAAAAAGAAAAAAAATAAACCAGTTTAAACCGATTTAAAAAACCGGTTTTCAAACCAATTTAGAAAAAAAAATGGTAACCGTTTATTAAACCGGCGGATCGGTTTTCAGAAAACCGGTTTTATCTAAACCAGTTTTTAGGAAAACTGGTTTTCGGTTTTTTTTGGATCAGATCGGTTTTCGTTTTTTTTTTTTTTTTTTCACCTCTACTACCAAACATACCTAAATATCTAAACCATCAAAAAACCGAGCCCAAACCACAAACCCAATCACCATAATATAAACACACAACATATCTGACCCAAAACACACAACCCCATTCCCTCACTCCTTCACGCCCAAAAACTATCCAACCCAGCCCAATACGTGGAGCACACGCACTTCATCACCTTCTTTACCTTCTGCAACAAAAACTTTTTATAAAATAATAAAAAATCACCTTCACCACCGTCACCGTCACCGCCACCGCCACTAACCCCACCGTAAAACACACCATCTTTCCCGCCATAATTCTAAAAAAAAGATGCTTCTGGAACTACCTCGCTTCACAAACTCACTAAGAGACCCATTCGATTCCGATCAAGCTTATCTTAACCGCAAATCTATACTCCAATCACTCGACAACCGTAACAGGTACTCTCTAACTGATTTCCAAACCCTAAGTTTGATCACTTATTAAGTTTTTGTTTTATTGAAGTGAATTTTGTATTTTGTGTGTTTTTAGGTCTGCGAAAGCGGTTGACGAGTTCGAAGTTGCGCGGAAAATTGTTCATCGGTGGGATGAAGGTATACGCAAATACACGTGCTTATGTTATTACTATTTTTGGCTCTATTTATAGTTTGTTAAGTTGTTGTGTGTATTTATGTTCGTGATGAGCGTTTTGGAGAGTGTCTAGAATAAACTGTTTGTTTGGTAACGACTAACGAGCCTTTAGGTTTCTGATTTTGTTTAAGTGCATCTATTCGTAATGCTAATATAAGCATCGTTTTAGATTTTATGTAGTTTTACTCATTAATATAATTAATAGTTACAGATATGTTACCAAACATAGCTAGAGTAGAGCTCGAGCTACGTAAGCAGTTTTGAGTTATGATTGAGGATTAAAACACCTAAACACTCGTTTTGTTGAGTTGTTGTGTATCGTTTGTATGTCGACTTACGTCTAGCTTTTTTGGAGCTTGTTTATAATATATTCTTTGTTTGTTAGGTTTCGGATTTTGTTTAAGTGCCTCTATTTGAAATGCTAATAAAAGAAGTGTTTTAGCTTTTATGTAGTTTTGAACTTTATAAAGTTTGGAGTGTTTTTCCAAACATAGGGCCGAGTCGAGCTACTTAAGTAAAATTTTGAGTTATGACAGACGAGCTATGAGATTGCGTGTTGTTATATATTTGTTAAGTTGTTGTATATGGTGTATATCTACATGTCTATATGTTGATTTACATCTTGACGATGAGCTTTTTTGAGGTGCGTTTAGAATATAATTCTTGTTTAGAAATGAGCATTTGTGTTTCATATTTTGTTTAGGCGCTTCTATTTGGAACGCTAATTAAATAAGCGTTTTAGCTTTTATGTAATTTTACACTTCATAATTTGTGGATATGTTACCAAGTGCTTTATAAAACAAATAGCCACTGCCAGTTTTGCCAAACATAGTCTAATTCAAGCTCAAGCTATGTACATTTAGCGTTTATAATATAATGCTTGTTTGGCAATGAGTGTTTGCTTTTGGATTTTCTTTAAACACTACTATTTGAACGTTAATAAAAGAAGCCTTTGCTTTTATGTATCTTTACACTTTATAATTTACAGCTACACAAGCAGATAAGTTACCAAATACGATTTTATTAACCAAACAACTATTGCTAGTTTTGCCAAACATAGCTTGAGTCTAGCTCGAGCTACTTAAGTAAAGTTTCAAGTTAAGCTAGAGGATTAAAATGCTTGACTCGTAAAGCTCACTAGAATTTTTGAGATTGTGCTAAGTTATATAATGGCATTTCTGTGTGTATGTATATTTGCGTACTTATGGTGCTTTATAAGCGAGTCGACTTAAAATGAGTGAAGCCTACTTTAGAAAGTATTGATAAATGAATCATGTTCGTGTGTTTTAATGGTTGAAAAAGTCTATGATAACTGTTTTTGATGTGTTCAAGGAAAGTATTGGTTAAAACTTATGATAATATACGGTTATGAAGGGACTCATATGGCTTTGTTATGTTCATGAAGTTTTCTTTTTAAAAGTGCACTTGTTGTCCTCTAGCTCAATAAAGTTTTGCTATATAGAATTCCGACCGTCTTGAATATATCGTCCAGACACTAAAATAACTCAATTTAAGGTATGTATATTTAATGCTAATATTAATTAGTGGAATGCCAATGTTACTCTTAACTGCTGTAATTATAGCAATTGACTTGAAAAGTTAGGAGAAGGGTAAAATAGGAAGTTTAGTTAATCTTAATCCTCCAATTAAGTAGTTGTTTGTTGGGGCCTCCTTGATTTTTGGAAGTTCCGTAATGCAATGTTTGGCTTCTTCCATAGAAGAAACTGGACAATGTTTTTGGGACAAGCTAAAATACAAGTTTATATCTGGTGGCGTGAACAATATATCACTCATTTAGATGGGTAGGGGTATGATCCTGGCTACATTTCACCTCCCCCATAGCTTGCTTAGATGGGATTGGGTATTTTTGTTGTTATTGTCAACAATATATCACTCGTTACTGTTCTTGGAAAATATGTTAAAACTTATTAATACATGCTGAGTATTACTGATACGCTATAAGTGGGCTCATATAGCTTTGTTATTTTGTTGAAGCTTGCTGTTTAAACATACTAATTGTGACCTAATAAAGTTTTTAAAAACCCTGAATACTATGAATACACTTGTAGTAACTTTCAGTTCAAAGAAGGTTGCTTTAAAGGGGGTACTAAATGTGAAACTAAGTTAAGTTGACATTTTTATAGGGGTTTATGTTTATCGAGCTTGCCGTTGATGAGTATGTAATTATTCCCTTGCTTTTTATAAAAAAAAAGCATATGGTTTTACTTATGTTGAGGCTAACCGTGCCACTGTTTGAAAGTTTTGAATGAAATGCTGAATATTGGTTAGTATGTGACCTTAAAATTTGGAGGAGAGACTATGAATAGGAAAACGAAGTGGTTAGTGTGTTACATTTTGCAACAAGATTTGATCAAATATGTGACATGGATGAATTTTGTGAATATAACACATTAGACCTGGGATGGGGATTGTGTGAACTGGCTATCAGTTCACACATTTGTATCTTTGTATCAGTTCACAATTTGTTGGCTTGGAAACATTTAAACTTTGTATCTTTTTTGTGTACATATAACTGGTGCAGCTTCTATCGAAGTTCGCCAAGCATACAGGCAGTTTGCTGGGGCCGTTGTTGAGTTGATAGATGGAGTGGTGAACGATGAGGAGTTCAAAGAGGCAGCATTAGCAGTGTATAGGCTTTTTGGTGATCCTGGGGAGGAGGAAGAAGTGAATAGAAGGATCATCGAGAAGAAGTAAGATATTATTTGTATTAGATCTGAATTGAAATAAATAAACATTCATATAGTGTTGTATGCTTCAGGATTCTTGTCAAATTTGAGAGTAGTAAGCTTTTCCATTTATCATGTATAATTGTCGTGTTTGTGTCACATTTATTGCTTATCTGTGAAGTACCTCATCACAAATTTGACGCAGAGATATATTCATACTGTACAAACTGTGTGTTATGCAGATCTGAGCTGCAAAAACTGCTTGGTCATGCTGTTTCACAGGCAAAGGTACAAAAAGTTGTTAATGCTGCACAAACTCTCTCCAATTTACAGCCAGACAACCATAAGGCTATGTATACGGCTGAAACCCCAGTAAATGGGGATGATGCTCAAGAATTTGGTGCAAACTTGGTATTTCACCAACCAGCCAGGTTCCTGGTTGATGCTTCTTTTGAGGATGGAGATTTGTGGGGGGAGAGTACAAATGTAACCTCTACTTCACTTCACGGGGAGTGGTATGATTATAATGACAGAACAAATCACCATCCTGTCAGTGGAACATTTGATTTGGAATGGCTAGGAAATGAATGTAGTAGAATAGTAAATAGTAGTGCTTCTCAGCTTCCTCAAGATGAACTAGCAATGGCTATTTGCCGGGTGCTTGATTCAGACAAAGCTGGCGATGAGGTAAAAAATAATGTTATTTTCATGGTGATCTTGTTAGTTCTGAAGAAACTGATGTTTTAATATGGTTTCACGATTGGATGTCTAAGTTATTACATTGTTGTTGATTTTGTATTGCAGATAGCTGGCGATTTGTTGGATCTAGTTGGCGACGGTGCATTTGAAACAGTTCAAGACCTTCTCATGGTGAGACCTAATAATCTTGCACTTGCATGTGGCTTAGTAATCATGTTCTTTCCATTTTCTCATATGTCACGGGAGCCCTCAGCATTTGAAAGATTGTTGCCTGATGCCAAATAACATGTGTTCAAAAAAGGCAGCCTCTATAATTGGGGGCAAGACGCCAAGACTGTGTCTGTAGATATTTGGAGTAGGCCGACATGAAAAAACATCATGTATTAATAAAATCCCGTGTCATTTATCACCTGAAAGCGATGAATAATAATATCTGATTATTAAAACAAGTAATACCGTGATGGATATTAATATAGTTACAGATAGTTTGAAGTGCCTAGTTACATCTTTGAAGGCTGTATCATATATTTAATACTTAATGTTTCAGTTATCATCAGCCTTTATTGTATTCTTTTATTCAGCATAGGAAGGAACTTGTGGATTTCATTCATCATGGGATGCTGAACTTAAAACCTGAGAAGGCTGTTTCTAGTTCTCAACCACGTATGCCTAGCTACGGCACTCAGGTATAAAGTTGCTCATTTTTGTGTATGTGAATTTTGTGTTATTGTTCACTTAGGTATCATCATATGCCTAGATGTCGAATTTGGATGTCCATACATACGCAGGTCACAGTTCAAACAGAATCAGAAAAGCAATTTGATAAATTAAGACGAAAAGAGGAGAAGAAACAAAAACGTGGAACAGATCCTGGGTTTGACAGTGATTTATCTCTTACCAGTTTTAGTTCTTTACTTCATGCAAGTGCAAAGAAAAGCCCGTTTGATGATTTGATTGGACATGGTGAAGGGTCCAACACATTAGCAGTTACAGCACTTCCTCAAGGAACTACTAGGAAGCATCACAAGGGATATGAAGAAGTTTCCATCCCACCAACACAGACTGCTCCCATGAAGCCTGGAGAGAAGCTGGTACTTACATTTGTTTTTTTATATATTTATAAATTCACGTATATTTTAGATGAGTTTTCTGTTATTATCGCTTTTGTATTTTTGATACATCTGTCCATGGTTCATGAGTTCTGAGAAATATAACAATTTATATTGGGATTGTTCACTGCTTGTGAGAATTATATTGTTTTTAGTTTATATGGGACTTATTTTGAGATGAGTACTAGTCTTTTGTAATATAATAGTTCATATGGGGACTGTTTGCTGTCTACTGTTTATGGAAGAATATAGTTATTTAGACCATCAAATACACTTTAAATCTGTAAAGGACGGTGATTGGTCATACTTATTATGTATCTGAAGTCGACTCAACTCAGTAGAACTTAGCTATATTGTCACTAGGATCACCTTCCTTTTTCAGAAATGCCTAAATATGCTTATCAACTTATTACTATTAATTTTAGTTTTGCTCTTCCACTATCATCTTTGTGAAGCACATCTAATGAAAAGGTCAAAGTTTGGTTGGGATTATTTGTATCCCATTTAGTTTTCTTTCTAATGTTGTGTGTTTATCAGATTGAAATAAAGGAGTTAGATGAATTTGCACAAGCTGCTTTCCAAGGCTACAAGACTCTTAATCGTATTCAGAGCAGAATATTCCAAACTACCTACCATACTAATGAGAACATTCTGGTCAGTTATAAGCTCATTAGGTTGACTAATACAGATTGTGTCATGAAGTAGTATCCTATGTCCTCAAGCAATCACCTTGTGTTACAGGTCTGTGCTCCAACAGGAGCTGGAAAAACAAATATTGCTATGATTGCTATTCTGCATGAGGTGCGTACATAGAGTTTGACAATTGAATGATAACACACATTGCACTATTGTTCCTTGGGGTAATAATGAGTTTGATTAGTAATGCCGCAGAAAATGAGTCATTGGTTTGTCCATATCTAAGTCAAATTAGTTTTCATCTTTTTTAAATTTATTATTGTTATATATTATTATTTTTTTGTATTTATTTTTGGCACAAGAACTGCCTTTGAGGAATCATAGTCCCATTAAATAAGTGTTGTCTTGTTCATTGTCCATATGGTGTAATGGTATAAAAAATCTTCTTGATCTTGCTATATTTATCTTACCCAAATGTGATCATTTATTCAGATTGGACAGCACTTTAAAGATGGTTACTTGCATAAAGACGAGTTCAAGATAGTTTATGTGGCTCCAATGAAGGTAGAACTTATGCTTTTATTTGACTTCGGTGTCTCTTTTATGCTAACAAGTTTTTATTGTTTTTACATTCAATCTCTAGGCCTTAGCTGCGGAAGTTACCAGGGCATTTAGCCATCGATTAGCTCCGTTGAACATGGTTGTGAGAGAGCTCACTGGCGACATGCAACTTTCTAAAAGTGAACTTGAAGAAACTCAGGTTTGTCACAACTAATATGAAGTTTTGAA
The DNA here is from genome assembly GCA_030686995.1 of Artemisia argyi. Taxonomy (NCBI): domain Eukaryota; kingdom Viridiplantae; phylum Streptophyta; class Magnoliopsida; order Asterales; family Asteraceae; genus Artemisia; species Artemisia argyi. The sequence continues at coordinate 42,253,398 of CM060700.1, read as the reverse complement.
ATGAAATCATATGATTGATGTTTCAGTTATAACTTTTATATCTGTGCTGGCAGATGATTGTGACAACACCTGAGAAATGGGATGTAATCACCCGTAAAAGTAGTGACATGGCGCTCTCGATGCTGGTAAAGCTCTTAATTATCGATGAAGTACATCTGCTGAATGATGATAGAGGGCCTGTAATCGAAGCATTAGTGGCTCGCACTCTTCGTCAGGTACACCAATATTTAGTTAGGAACATACAAGAATAGTGTTTGATGTCCTAAAATAAAATTTATGGCTGTCCAATTCGTTTGATTGAATATGCTTCTTGATGGCTTGAACAGGTGGAGTCCACACAGTCCATGATCCGTATTGTCGGCCTTTCAGCCACTCTTCCCAATTACCTGGAGGTTGATATTCCTCACTCTTTTCTATTAGGAATCTGGCAATAACTGTGATTTATAAACCACTGGGGGTAATCAAACTCTATGATGTGTAGTTTGATTTATTACTTTATTTCCTACTTTCAGGTAGCACAATTCCTGAGGGTTAATCCAGATGCGGGTCTCTTCTTCTTTGATTCTAGCTACCGCCCTGTGCCTCTTGCTCAGCAGTATATTGGAATTACAGAGCCGAACTTTCAAGCACGAAATGAACTGTTGAATGAAATTTGCTACAGAAAGGTTTTGTTTTTCTTCCCGAGTGTCTGTTTGCCGTATATCTGTATATGTTTTTGTTTTTGTTTGTTCAGGAAAACTTTTTATGCACAGGTTGTTGATTCATTAAAACAAGGGCATCAGGTCATGGTGTTTGTTCATTCACGTAAAGACACTGGGAAAACAGCTGATAAATTGGTAACATTTTTTCTCATATATTAAAGACAAGACTTATATGGAACTATTGACATCTGTCGAGTGGTTTTGTGTCTAGTTATTTCCCATTCTTTGATGCTAAGGTTTATTATAATTGTTTCTTTGACTGAATTCTTTGTATTGGTAAGCCAAGCATATCCATTACTTACTTTGCAACTATTCCTCAAAGACAACTAATATAATTAGGCCGAATTTATCCTTTCCATAAGAATTACCAACTGATTTCTAACCAGACAGGTTTCGTAAGAATGTTCTTCATAACTTTGATTTAGTAAACGGGTGTAAAATAAATATCTCCAGAGTTCAGTTTGAATTTATTGCTAATCACACTGGTGCTAAGTCATTCACACACTGTTAGCCCCATTCATGATTTGCTTTGCTGCATATGATACAGATTGAGCTTGCCCGGCAGTATGATGAACTAGAGCTACTTAGGAATGATGAACATCCTCAGTATCAATTGATGAAGGTATAAACATTGTAGGACTCTTTGGCTTTTTCACAACAGTCCATCATGGTCTATCTAGCTATGTCACCATCACCTTCTTTGATCTCTTTCAGATGGAGGTTTCAAAGTCCAAAAACACACAGCTTGCTCAGCTATTTGAATCAGGATTTGGAATTCATCATGCAGGGATGGTACGTGCTCATAGAGGTCTGACTGAGCGACTTTTCGCTGATGGATTATTGAAGGTATGTAGTTATTTTTTGACTTGCTTCTGTAGTTTTTTTTTTTTTTTTTTTTTTTTTAATATCTCCCTTACTGAGTCACCATTTTATTTTCAGGTCCTTGTTTGTACAGCAACTTTGGCATGGGGAGTAAATCTACCTGCGCACACTGTTGTTATCAAGGTTTTTAAATTGTGGAATACTTGAATCTTTTATTTTCAGTTATTATTTCTTGCATTTAGCAGGGTTGTTGATTTTAACCATGAGCCTATTATTGCTTGTGACGAGCTATGACCATGATAGTATTTTTGGAAATTCTGCATTCCAAATCCACACATATCCGTGTGGATCAGTATCCAAAATATATGGATGATTTTCTTTTACGTTAATCTTAGTACTTAATCACATTTAAAGCACATCTACTTTTAGCTTGTTGAAGTTTGCAAATATGAAGTGAAATTCACTCTTTCTGAAGAGGATACAGTTTACAGCAATATGAATATCAACATTAAAATACAAACTTATTCACCATTTCAGCCAGTGATCTCTTTATAATAATCCGATGAACACTTAAAATTAATAACTGAAATCTTCTGGTGCAATCATGTTTGGAGTCTTGATTTGCTGTGGTACAGTATTTTACATTTTATTATTTGCTCATCTATTATCATACCACCTTGGCACAGGGGACTCAATTGTATGATGCAAAGGCTGGTGGATGGCGAGATCTGGGTATGCTTGATGTTATGCAGGTACCATTGATGTCTTAACTGATCTATTTCCAGCTTTTATTTCTAGTTGGACTATTATGCTGTGTTCACCCGTCTATTATGCTGTGCTGTAGATTTTTGGACGTGCTGGAAGACCACAGTTTGATAAAAGTGGTGAAGGCATTATAATTACATCGCATGATAAGTTAGCGTATTATCTGCGCCTTTTGACAAGTCAACTTCCCATAGAAAGTCAGGTAATTGTTTATCAAGTCATAAAAGTTATCTAACCAAAATTGACAAGTGTTCTTCTTTATCCGTATAACTACCTTCGGCTGTAACAAGCTTTTCGGCTGGGGCTCTAAATGTTTTAAGTCTAATAATATATTTTGTTTTGTTGGCAGTTTGTTAGCTCCTTGAAAGATAACTTGAATGCAGAAGTGACACTGGGAACTGTGACGAATGTGAAGGAAGCTTGTGCATGGCTTGGATATACATACCTTTTCATAAGGATGAAAATGAATCCTTTGGTATATGGTATTGGATGGGATGAGGTATAGTCATCTTGATGGTGCATATATATTGTTTCATATTGTTCATGATCATTATTCTCTTGATATTTGTCTCATAATATGCTGATATCTCAAATATTCTGGTATCCCCAATTAACACTTTTTAGTACCATTGCTATATGTCATGCTAAATTTGGCATATTATGGATTTTGGTCTCTTTTCTTGAGAGATAACGTCAAACACAGTTATACTTATCTGTTGCAATCTCTCTCAAGAGCTGTAATATCTGTTAGATTGTCTCTTGGTCACTTGCATATAACCTTTTATATAATTACTATTTTTATGGAATACATGATAGTTTCTTTTGTGTGATAGGTTGTTGCAGATCCATCATTGGGTTTGAAGCAAAGATCTCTTGTTACAGATGCTGCACGTGCTCTTGACAAAGCTAAGATGATGCGGTTTGATGAAAAAAGTGGCAATTTCTATTGCACTGAACTCGGTCGCATTGCTAGTCACTTCTATATTCATTATTCTAGTGTTGAGACATACAATGAGATGTTGAGGCGCCATATGAGTGATAGTGAGGTAACAAAGTCTTATTTGTTTTCTTGCATAATATCTCGGTTAGGTTTCAATGCATAATATATATAGTTTGATACTGTAATTGATGGTTTTTATGAACCATTTATTTCTTTTACAGATAATTGACATGGTTGCTCATTCTTCTGAATTTGAAAATATTGTTGTTCGAGATGAGGAGCAAAACGAACTAGAAACATTGGTCCGCACAGTATGTCCGTTGGAAGTTAAGGGTGGTCCCACAAATAAACATGGAAAAGTATCTATTCTAATTCAGGTATAGGCTTAGGAAGGCCAAGAACATTACAATTAGGCTATGAACATTTAATTCTATGTAATTGGACTTTATAAATCAGTGATTGGGTAATGACGTTTTTTTTTTTTTTTTTTTTTTTTTGCAGACATACATATCTCAAGGGTCTATTAATGCATTTTCCTTGATTTCTGATGCTCAATACATTAGTGCGAGCTTGGCTCGCATAATGAGGGCCCTTTTTGAAATTTGTCTGCGTCGAGGATGGTGTGAGATGACTTCATTCATGTTGGAGTATTGCAAGGCTGTGGATCGTCAAATATGGCCTCACCAGCATCCACTTAGACAATTTGGCAGAGATATATCATCAGAAGTATGTCTAACCATCTCTGTGTTGCTAATAATATTATAGGTGGCAAAATGGGTGGTTGGGTAACAGTTCAAAGTGTCTTTTCAGTACGCGTGGAGCCGTGGATACAGGTTTATTTGACCTGAATCACCTGTTGTCCAGCATCTCAAATTTCTTGTAAATAGTTAGTGTGTAATATGATTACAAAAATTGTACTTAATAATCATCCAAAATTACAATGATTTAAGTGTTCTGTTTTAAATATTTACTTTGGTCGCTTTTCAACCATTTTGTCCCTTTTTAAGGTAATCATTCTTATTTACCTATTTGAGACGTTGAAAGTAACCCGAGTTGACCCATTCACAAGTAAATGAGCCGACTTTGCCAACGTGAGTTGCTATGTTGCCTAGCTTCTGCTGCATCTTTGTTATCTATCTCCATCTTGTTTCAGATACTTCGGAAGCTAGAAGAGCAAGAGATTGATTTGAATCATCTTCAAGATATGCCGGAGAAGGAGATTGGAGCTATGATTCGTTATGCACCTGGAGGAAGGGTAAACTCTATTTTTGTTGTTTTTGATTTTTGTATAGCATTCTGAATTTCACTGACTTTTGGCTGCTTTTTATTTTGAAGGTTGTGAAGCAATATTTGGGATTTTTCCCCTCAATCTTGTTGTCTGCTACAATAAGTCCAATTACAAGAACTGTTTTAAAGGTAATTTTGGATAATGATACAAGTATTTACAAGCCTAGAAAATTGCATTGTTAATACCCAGCTCCAACTTTCAGGTAGATCTGGTCATAACTCCAGACTTCGTGTGGAAAGATCGCTGGCATGGTGCTGCACAACGTTGGTGGATTCTTGTTGAGGTTCTGTCATTCATTTACTTTTTTTTGTATGGCTAATGTATGTTGCATCTGGACTATTTTCTTCCGAACTTAAAAAACATGCAAGGAACAAACTTCTGCAGTTGCCTATATCTTGTGGGTTATGTCATGCCTGGATTTATCTAAGTTTGTAGTTCCTTGTACAAGGTTAGTGTTGAACGTCTAATGAATATTTCATGCAGGATTCAGAGAATGATCATATCTACCACTCAGAGCATTTTACATTGACCAAACGAGCAGCAAAAGGGGACCCGCAAAAGCTTTCTTTCACTGTCCCAATATTTGAACCACATCCCCCTCAATACTATATTCGTGCTGTTTCTGAATCTTGGTTGCAAGCTGAGGCTTTCTACACGATATCTTTTAAGAACCTTGCGCTGCCAGAGGTCAATATAGCAACTTAAATTTATGTAAGGTTTATGATTTTTTTAACAATTTTTGAAGGTTCAAATATTGCTATTATTTTCAGAGCCATACAACACACACTGAACTTCTAGATCTGAAGCCACTTCCTGTGACGGCACTTGGCAACAAGGCTTACGAAGAGTTGTACAGATTTTCACACTTCAATCCCATTCAAACCCAGGTATTGCTTCTTAAGCTGTGAATGTTATCCATGTTGTTATCACCACTTACGCAGTATGTCACTGATGCTTATATTGATACTCGGCAGGCTTTCCATATTTTATATCACAAACAGAACAACATTCTCTTAGGAGCTCCTACTGGAAGTGGGAAAACTATATCTGCAGAGCTAGCTATGCTTCATTTGTTTAATACAGCCCCTGATATGAAGGTACAGCTTTAATTGCTGTGTAAATACCTTTGATTCACTTATTAGGTTGTAATTTCACTATCAGCTGCTTGATATCAATGGGTGGGTTAGCTGTTTGATGGCTCACCAACACAGACCAGATAATTGGTCTTTGTTTGGTCCAGATAATTACTGTCTTTATGGAAGGGTAGACATTCTAAATAAACCAAGTACCAAGTCAAACTACTGCATATTAATGGGACACACAGTGTAACACTGTAACTATTAGAAATGAATAGTTATAAATTGTACATATAGTTAAAAATGGATCTAGTATGAAGCTGGGTTTTCTAGTTTTTATCTCGAGATCAGTATGTTCAATGGTTTCCATTGGAAAACCAAAGTTCTCATTTGCGGTTCACTCAACTTTGCAGGTCATTTATATAGCACCTCTGAAAGCCATCGTTCGAGAAAGAATGAATGATTGGAAGAATGGCCTTGTCACTAAACTTGGGAAGAAGATGGTAAGCATACTTCGCATGTCTTTTTACAAATGATAATTGTTTAATTTTTGTATACAATATTTGGTTTTATGGCGGCTTCACTGGAAAACAGCTACGAAATTTGGTGTAATGGTAGCATCACTGAAAAACTGTTTTCAGTTTTAGTGTTTAATATGTTTGTCTGGAAAAATCGTTTACTATCTGCCATATATGAATTGAGATTTCACATGCTGCTCTATCAGGTTGAAATGACTGGTGATTACACGCCAGATATGATGGCTCTCATGTCGGCAGATATTATAATATCAACTCCTGAAAAGTGGGATGGAATTAGTCGTAATTGGCACAGTCGAAGCTATGTCACAAAGGTTATTTTCTTACTTTATGTTGGTCTTATGATTTGGATATCATTCTTTGGTTTAAAAGTTGTCTTATATTTCTGTTGGCAGGTTGGTCTTATGATTTTAGATGAGATTCACCTACTTGGAGCCGATCGTGGGCCTATACTTGAGGTATTTATGTACTAGCTTATATAGGAAAGTCTTTCACTGCATTTTTTCTACATTATATTCATGTTAAGTTGGCCTCTCGATGAGTTCTACATTGTTTTATCAACTTCACTGAATCTGTCAAAGCAATTAAAATATAAGGGTTTGCTTTTGTAATTTTGACTTTTCATCATTGCATGCATGCATATAGCTACATATGTACACACATACACACACGCCATAGATCAACCCATGGCAATGTAACAAAAATTGCTTGCGTGTCTAGTTTCAGAATTCATGATGTCTTTATCATTTATAAAGCCTTTATAATAAAGGCTTCCACAATGTCTTTTAAGCACCAAGATAAGTATCAGAAACACCCTGATCTTTAGAATTATTTGTGAATCAACTTTGACATGATCAGGTCTAATAACTGGTGGACGGTGAACCTTTTTGACAGATGACTGCTTCATACATGGACAATTAGTTGTTCATTGTGAACATATTTTTATGGTAGACTGACAATAGGAGCTGTTTTATTTTGATTGCATTAAAAAAGTTTATCATCCCAATATATACCTCCGTGATAATTTGCTGAAGAGCTATATCTTCAAGGAGTATGTTGGCAACACATACTGTTGGGTCATCTCATTTGTTGGAATCAGTGCAGTTTAATTGTCTATACTTGCTGTATACACTAGTGGAAAATTTATGTTTGTAATTGTGATCGTCATGTCATGTATCCTGCATATATCTCTTTTGGATTATTGCTTTACTTAACTCAAATTGGTTACCAGGTCATCGTCTCAAGGATGAGATACATATCGTCACAAACGGAGCAGCCCATTCGGTTTGTTGGCTTGTCAACAGCACTAGCAAATGCCCAGTGAGTTATTTTGTTCATGAACCTCTAAGATGAAATTTGAAGTTTTTTTTAGTTCTATTAAATATTTACGACATCGATGCAATTTTACTAGAACATCCATCACAGATTAACAAGTCAGCTAATTGGCTAAAATTTTTACTAATAATGAGTTTGAAACATGTCCTACTTAAGCATGCATTTTTGTTAGGAACGGTATTTGAAAACGTGGAGCATGCATTACCTTATGCAGTTTCAAACCTTAGGCTGAATTAATAAAAACCTTATGTTTTATGTTTTTATCTTAGAATCTGTTTTTATTCAATGGTACTGCTAGTCCTTTTAATAATGGCATGGGTTGTTATATATTCTTTTCCCTGAAATGTTTGATGTAATTCCAACTTTGTGATGTCTGCTTAGAAATCTGGCTGACTGGTTAGGAGTTGAGGATATTGGTCTGTTCAATTTCAAGCCCAGTGTGAGGCCCGTGCCTCTGGAAGTTCATATACAGGCAAGTGATGTTTTTTTTCAGCTACATATAATTTTCATGCGTTGCTGATAAATATTCATGCATAAAAATACACACACACAAGATACTCCTTAAGTAGTCACAAGTTAAGCATGTCTCAGAGGGCTAATTGCATTAAAAGGTAAATGACTTTGGTTTGAACTTTTTTATGAGTAATCAACTTATTTTATGCTAGTAAAAACCTATCAGTTTTTAAAAAATTGATACCGGGTAATTTTCAGCCATAACATCATGTAATTGGCATCTTTTCGCCACTCCAAGGCCAACTTTTTGCCATATGGAAATTTTAACATGATTTTTTACAATTTTATAGTTTGAAGGGCTATTTGAACGTTTGCGATCCTTATCAAAATTTCTTAAAGTTTGAGGGCTTATATAAAAACTTTGGAACTCCAAATGTATTTTTTTGTAGAAAAATAGATGGTTGCCCAAAACAGAAATCAGACCAAATCTGTAAGAATTATATATAAGATTGATTACTCATTTCTTCACCAAGCTTCCAGCTCTCTTTGGTTTCGTCTAACTTTAAGTCTTATTTAGGTGTTTTATATCTGCGTTTTCTCAAATGAGATTATATACAAGATGATAAACTTGTTGGTTTATGTACCATCTTTGTATGCAGACATATTAGAGATAATAGGTTTTTTTTGGGTAACCATGGTTTCCGACCTTTTGGCTGACTAATCCACGGGGTTGAACCCACCGCCACTTCAGGGTTGTTTGCACCTAGCAGATTAGTGATAATAGGTTTATTAATTCTTAAAAAGTGAAAAAACCCCCCATACCCAATGGAGATCTCTCCTATAGCTGAAGGTGACAGGGATGAGGAAGCAAAACTATTCCCGGCGGGGATGGGGATGCGAAATGCAGTCTGCCGGGAATACTTTTGCTTCCTCATCCCTAGTGTTGGGTAGCCATCTGTTTTTTACAGCAAAGAACAACTGAAGTTCAGAAAATTTTGATAAAAACGTCAGATGGGTGTCGTCATATCGGCTAAAGTCAGTTGAGTGTCAAAGTTGTGAATATCATGAATCCACTCATTCGAGAAAGTCTCCTTTTTAATAATTTATGCTCTTACTGTGTTAACATTTTCTTGATATGAAAGTTGCTGCTTAGTCGATCTTCATATTTATTATGCTCTACAACTCTGCTATTGGCAGAGGAGAAATTGAAGCCCACATTTTTGTTTGATATCTTACTCGAACCCAAAATTAGAAAGGGTAGGAATGGTTTCACTTTTATAATTAGCATTCTGTTCTTGGTTAGAAGTCTAATGGGGCTAGAAGAGCAGAAGTGTGCATATAGTGGAACTCTATTGGTTTTAGCTCTTAGTTGAACAAGAATTATAGTAATTTGAGTTTTCTCTCAGATATGTATCAAGTTTTTTCTGCTCTGGACAAAAAGAACACGACTTTCCATTCGTATTAGAAAATTTCTTATGTTGAGTGTCCCATCAATTTTACAGGGATATCCTGGGAAATTCTACTGTCCAAGAATGAACAGCATGAATAAGCCCACCTATGCTGCTATTTGCACACATTCACCTACAAAGCCAGTTCTAATTTTTGTTTCATCTCGTCGGCAGACAAGGCTCACTGCATTGGACCTCATTCAGGTATGTCAATTGATCTCTTGAGCGACAGCTCCGGTTTACACTGTTGACTTGACGATGCATTAATTTTTGGATCTTCGGCAACATGAAGTTTGCAGCTTCAGATGAACATCCAGTACAGTTTCTGGCCATGCCAGAGGAAGCACTGCAGATGGTTCTTTCTCAGGTTACTGATCAAAATCTGAGGCACACTCTACAATTCGGTATTGGGTTACATCATGCAGGATTGAATGACAAAGATAGATCTCTGGTTGAGGAACTCTTTGCAAACAACAAGATCCAAGTAATAATCAATCACCTTGGTTCTCATTATATATTATATAAGTTTACCTTTGATTATTTATCTGACAAGCAACTAACCATGCATTGAGTTAAGCTATTTGACACACTGTGTGCTCTTTAGAGTACCTTATTATATGTTCATCTAATGGACCATTACTGCTTCAGGTATTGGTTTGTACAAGTACGTTAGCTTGGGGAGTAAATCTTCCGGCTCATCTGGTTATAATTAAGGTTAGTTTTTCCTTCTGTATTTGTTAGTCTCCTAAAAATCAGAGTTTCTTGGGAAGGAATTCAATTTACTTACCATCATGACCTAAGGATAGCTGTCTGCTGTCTGTTGCAACTGCTAAAAAATAGTCCATACAGTATGACTCAATTTGACTACCAGGAGCATCATCAGTTATTCTAGTTAAAGGCAGAAAATGGTCGGGTTGAGTAACGGGGTAATTTTTGTAAGGGATGAAACAGACTCAAAATACCCTATGTAAATCAATCTTTCAATAATCAATTTGTTTCTTAAAAATGATTACAGTAAAATATATTATCCAGTAAGGTTCAAAACGTTTTTAGTCATGCTGTATATGCTTGGATACACTTTGGACAACTTTAGCTCTTAAGTATAAACATAACGCGAATCAAATTGCATATAAGTAAATGGGTTGCAGTTGCCTCTAATCCTAGCACATTCTTGTCATGTCTTAATTTATGTGCCTACTAATTGCAGTAACATACGCAAGTTATCCACGCTTATTTAGGCTGAAGGAGAATCTTCAGAAGCTTCTTATTATGGTTGTTTATTGATATTGGGTTTGTATCACATGCTTGCAGGGAACCGAGTATTTTGATGGAAAAGCAAAACGTTATGTTGATTTTCCTATCACAGACATCTTGCAAATGATGGGAAGAGCTGGTCGTCCTCAGTATGATCAACATGGGAAAGCTGTCATTCTTGTCCATGAACCCAAAAAAAGCTTTTATAAGAAGGTGAAAACCTATTGTAACTGCGAGTGAGATACACAGATAGCGGTGTCTGGATTTGCATATTGGATCCAACTATCTGATTATTGCAACTTAAAGCTCTGCAATAGCCAGTTTCTAATGTTTCAACAAAGAGATTCTGCTTTTGATTATATGGTTATTTTAAGGCCAACTAATCAGATTTAGCTAATCAGTTTCTTACCAGCTGCAAAAAATGGTTTTCCGTGGGTAAATAAATATTTCCTATTTAACCCTTCTTTTAGGCTTAGGTTTAGCGATTCCTATTCCCGTTTCACAAACTGTCTACTCTTTTCACGAAAATTCGATTTTGTCATATTTATATATTATTTTCTTTGAAAATTGAAGTTTATGCACACTCAACATCCGGTTTATTTATTTATTACAACTTCAACAGCATAGGAACATCCATAACACTATTTTTCTGCATCCAGTTTTGTTACAACTGATTATCTGTTCTCATTATTTAGTATCACGTGACTTTGGTAACACACATCTAAACATCCCTACTATGTATAGTGTCATTACTGATGTGCTTGTTTATTTGCAGTTCCTTTATGAACCATTTCCAGTTGAAAGCAGTCTTAAGGACCAGCTCCACGATCACATCAATGCTGAGATAGTTTCTGGGACAATTTCTCATAAACAGGATGCAGTACATTATTTGACCTGGACTTACCTGTTCCGTAGGCTGGTAAGATTTATGTAATGCAAATTCATAAAGTATGCAGTGATTTCTGTTAACCCAAAGTGCATTATATTTTTACCTGATAGCTACTTACTGGTGCTGACATAGATAGCGTAGAGGTGGCAATTTTTCCCTATTTATGTAATGCAAATCGAATGGGTCGTTTTAGAGTATGTTCTAGTCCTTGTAAAATAAAAAAGTTAGCTAAAAAGCAAAGGGGTCAAATGGGCCTAAAGTGGAGAGGTTAATTCAGTGTCACAAAATGTTTCCATACATAGCCTAACAATGTAAGTCAACGTTTCCATATACAGCCTACCTTCATCAACGAATAGAAGCCAAATAAAATAGGCTCCACAAAAAAAGTTTGAGAGAAAAGCACTAATCACATGTGAACGAAGCATTGCTGGAAAAGAAAAGTGGAACAACTCATCCTCTCCTGTCTTAGATGAATCCTTTTCACGACATGATTTCTCATTTCAAAACTTGCAGTCTGACAGCCCTGTTTCAAAAGATTTGTTTCATAGCACTTTTCTAATTTAGTTTTATTATACTAAGTGGTATATAATGAATAATGCTAGTCGTGGATTAAGGAGTGCACAAAGTTAATTCTGTTTGGTTCTGTCACGAGATCATGCAAAGTATGGCTGATAGTTTAGAGTTGACCTAAAAAACGGATGGGTTTGGCATCAAGTTAATGCAAGTCTTTAATACTGTTTTTACTGATCTAATGTTTCCTTATAATAGACAATGGTTTTCTAGTATCCACATGTTCATTTCAATAAGGCATAGCCATCATTGGCGTTACTATTAGCCGTTAGAGTTGGCAGTTTTTTTTTTTTTTTTTTTTTTTTTTTTTGACATTGTTGCACATGTGGCAGATGGTTAATCCAGCTTATTATGGATTGGAGGAATGTGACCCTGAAAGTATAAGTTCTTTCTTATCCAGGTAATACAAATTCTTCCTGAAGTTGATTTAGCATCTCTATTTGATTTTACAGTGCTAAATTTGCAATTTACCTTGCAGCCTAGTTCAGAACACTTTTGAAGATTTGGAAGATGGTGGATGCATCCAGATGAATGAAGAAAATGTGGAGTCCTCAATGTTAGGCAAAGTAGCATCACAGTACTATTTGAAATACATGACAATTAGCATGTTTGCTTCAAATATAGGGCCTGATACCTCTCTTGAAGTAAGTGACAGCTGTTCAACCTGGGACTTTTATCGGTTTTGTTTGTTTAACTCGTCAACATGTTAAAAGTTAGAACCATGGGTCTTATACTTTTAGCAAAAAGTGGCCATTTTGACGCATTTACCAGTGACTGGATTTATGTTTTATTTCTACCTAGTCAATCAGGAGAAAATAAAAAATGGTTTTAAGAAAAAGGGGCAAACGAGTTGAAAGTTATTAAAAGTACTGTATATACTTGATGCATAAAACCTGCTAAATGATTCTATTCAATTACGAGTATTATTAATTTATTGATGAAATAAAATCATCTTTGTAATCAAATTTGACAGACTGATTATTTAAGGAAAAATTTAAAAGTTAAGCTTAAAAATCGTTTCCAGTCAACCCAACTTGACATGTTGTGGCATGTTCGCCTACCCACCTGAACTGGCAATTTTCCACCTCAGTTTTAGCTGTATCTTTCGATCATCTTCAAGTTGTGATTCTTATGGTAGATCATCTTTCTTTCAGGTTTTTCTTAGTATATTGTCTGCTGCTTCTGAATATGATGAACTTCCTGTCCGTCATAACGAGGTAATTCCAAATTGTTTCGGGAACAACTAAATTATGGATAACCAGAAGCATTTTTCTGATGTTGTTCCTCATCTAAAGATAATACAAGTATCTGTTATTTGAAGGGTAGACACTTTATACTTTGTAATTGACCAGTGGTTAACAGTGACGTTGTTTGCGAAAGTGAATGAACTTTTCTTATTACGTTTTATGCTCACATCATAACCGAGGATTCTTTGTACTTGCAATATCTTTCGCGTTTTATCTTACCTGGTTGTTCTGCTGTAGGAAAATTACAATGAAGCATTGTCAGCGAAAGTTCCATATGCAGTGGACAAAAACCGCCTTGATGATCCGCATGTAAAAACAAATTTGCTTTTTCAGGTCAGCAGGATCTAGAACATTTTTGAAAAATATCATTAGTAAATATTGTACTTTCTTCTTTTGATCATTTTCTTCCTTTTGAAACTTAACCTTCCATACATCAAAAACTTGGACAGGCGCATTTTTCTCAAGTAGAACTGCCAATCAGTGACTATTACACAGACTTAAAGTCGGTTTTGGATCAGAGTATACGTGTCATCCAAGCAATGATAGATGTATGTGCAAATAGTGGATGGCTCTCTAGTTCCATTACTTGTATGCATCTTCTTCAAATGGTCATGCAGGTATGTTTTGTTATCAAGCTTCTATCTTATTGTGGAATGTTATATGTTTGAAATAATAATAAACAAAATCGACATTAGCAACTGAGCTGCAATAACGTGAAGAGGTAACCAGTTTGAGTCGTTTGACCTATTTCGGTATAGTTAAATCTTCTGATTTTGACCAGTTTGAGATTAAACTAATTGATCCATGCATAAGTAGATAGGTTGAAATTGCCACATCAAATTAACTTTGACATTTGTCGGTATGGGTATTCTCCACATCCCACAATCAAGATATATCTAAATGGTTGCATTTCATCTATCGTAAGCTATACTTTTCAGCATGAAAGCCCTTGCTTTTGGGGAATATATTTTGTGACCCTCACTGACGATTTTTTAAACTTTCCATTTTAAACAAGTCCAATCCAATCTACTTCGATAATGATTTTTCGTTTATTTGATTGATACTAGGGTATGTGGTTCGAAAGGGACTCTCCCCTGTGGATGCTGCCATGTATGACTGAAGATCTTCTTAGTTCTTTGCAAAAAGGTGGAATTTCAAATATTCAACAACTATTAGATCTCCCGAGGATGAATCTGCAGTCTAGATTTGGAAATGGTGCTTCAAAACTGCAGCAGGTAAGCGCAACCATCTAAAAATGCTTCATTTGATTTCATGCTTATCATGTTACATATATTTACGTAGAGTTGGGAATACCAATTTCTTATGAATGGGTCGATTTGAAGTGTATTTTAATTCAAGCAACTCATACAAAAAAGATTTAGTATTTTTCTCTAATCTTTGTTAACCAATTAGTTATGTAAAAATATAAAATGGACATAAAGTGTCTCCAGGTCATCCCGGGACTGATTCTATCTAATACTAGAAGTGACTCATCTAACCCGAACCTGTACCTAACCTGTCAATCTTTCTGGTGATATATATAGTGTATATCTTGCATTTTTCTCTCTCTCTCTTGTTGTCATCAGTTGATTCTACAACTCTTTTTGCTCATTTTATAGGATCTACAGCATTTTCCGCGTATTCAAGTCAATCTCAGAATTCAAGGACGGGATGATGGCAGTGACAACATCCCCAGTCTTAGCATTCGGATGGAGAAATCCAACCGCAGGAAAACATCAAGAGCTTTTACTCCTCGTTACCCAAAGGTATGTAATCCAGCATATAGCTGTTCCCAGAGGTGGCAATTTCCAACCACTTATGTGTAAAATCTCCTACATGGTTTTTTATAGATGCACTTTGTAATAATTTATAGTTCTTGATGATATTTAGAGCATAATCAAGAGAAGTATAAAAAGTGTTTGCAGGTTGCCGAAACCATATCAAATTTTACTTTTCCTGACCCAAATCCGTTTTTGCGTTAAACAACCTGCAAGCTCCGCTCATTTTGCGGCCTGTAGTTTATGTAACACATTTTTAATTTCATTCCTTGACCTTGTTTCATTATCAGTTGAAAGACGAAGCATGGTGGTTGGTTCTGGGGAACACCTCAACTTCTGAATTACATGCTCTTAAAAGGATTTCCTTTACGGATCGTCTGGTTACTCGCATGAAGTTACCCGAAAATGCAAACAGTTACCAGGTTATTTTTGTTTCCTTCACTTATCTCCTGCATTTCATATGATAATTTACTATTTTCTGTTTCATTTTTAGTTTTTAACCCGTTTATGAATAAATATACACGGGTTATGAATAAATATTTATTTTTATAAGCATATATTACAGAACCTTTTATATCTTGAAGTTTTTCACATGTTATTTATAGTGTGAATATTAAAAACTCACGTATCATTATTGTAGTGGCAATTTACATTAATTAAATCTATTAGACGTATTTCCAGATAAATATTTTATTTTTTGCGACTTATTGTTAAAAATGAAATTTGATTAAGATATGTAAATATATTAAATCACATGTACTTTTATATTGTGAAATTTTAATATTCACAGAAGAAAGGCGAAAATAAATTGTCGAAAGCACATCAGATTTGATGTCTAATGATATGAAGCTTGTCACAATTATGTAAATTATTCCTCTTAACCATGAAACGTTATTCAGAAATTTAATTTTAAAAATGATGCAAAAATATGTTCTATTTATACATATAGATCATTGAATTTAAAATTTATATATATTTTAGTTTTATTATTTATGACATCATCAATCACTATTTTTTTTGTCGCTAATTTGGTTTAATCAAGACATGTGATTGGTTACTTTTCTGGATGTTACAAAAACTTCTCAATACCTTGTTAGTTGTTACAGCATATACTAACTGTAAATATCAATCATTCAATTCTTACACAAACAACAATAGCGTAAAAAGGGAAACGTTTAAAAGTAAAACCCTCCCCGCTATTACATGCTATTTGTAGTAGGGCTGAGCAAACGGACCAGATGGACCGGACCGACCGACAAAACCGACCGGACCGAGACCGACCGGACCGGACCGACCACATTCGGTCCGGTCCTCGGTCTAAGCTTTTTGCCAAATTCGGTCCTCGGTCCGGTCCGGTCCGGACCGACCAAAAACCCGAAAAAACTTGCCTAATTGGACCAGACTGGACCGGACCGAGACCGGACCGACCATATTCGGTCCGGTCTCGGTCTATGGTTTTTCCGGTTCTCGGTCCTCGGTCCGGTCCGGTCTTGGTCGGTCCGGTCCGGTTTTCGCCCGATGCTCAGCCCTAATTTGTAGGGATTCTTGTGTTCTTGTTCAGAGTTATATATTAATTATACATTGGTTTCTTTTGTATTTCATAAGTGGTTGATTGTTTTTTGTTCGTCTTTTTTGCTAGGGAATGAAGTTGCTTCTCATTTCAGATTGTTATCTCGGGTTTGATCAAGAATACTCGATTGAAGAACTTATGTAATCTTAAAATGGGAAAAGTCCATGGGTAAATATGTTGCCTTTTAACAAAAAAGCTGCATCCAGTGACTCATGATCACAAGAGCCCCAAGCATTGCTGTAGTAGATACAGATAAATTGAGTGGTGATTTTCAAAATCTCAAATTTTGTAACAGCCTTTGACACTTATTGATAGAATTGAAAGGAAATTGAACAAAAAAATGTCTTTGGGTGAATCCAACAACGAACCAGATGAGTAAGGCCATCCACTATGGTAAACCTTTTAAAAAGTTTATACTTGTGTTATAACATTAAATTATAAACCTTTTGGTTTTATAAACCTATCCCCACTATGTTATAAACCTTTTCAAGTGATATAAACTTCACACATAATGAAAGGCATTAAATAATGAAAATGTTCAATATCCTAGACCTTTTCATGACACATAAGCTTGAAATGGATGCTCACTATAGTTTATAAGTTCTTAAACCTTTTCATCATTTTATAAACCTTTTCATAAATCATTATAGTGGATGCCCTAAATAGAACACACAATCACATTAATTGCACCAGATGAATTAGACTTCGCAAAAGCAGTTATTATACAATTAGCCTGTGACTATTTTTCTCTTTACAGAAATCCAGAAATTTTATACTCTTTTCCCTTGATTCTTTGATTCACAAGTGTATATTTTTCTTATCCGTGTTTTATGTAACTTCATATATCAAAATGAGCCATTTTCACAGCAAAACAGAAACCTTGTATATTGAACCAGTATGGAAAATCATTTTATTGTTTCTTTTATCCAAGCTTTTGAATAAATTTAAAGGTAGCATTTAGGATAAGCGATAAGTGTAAAGGTAGCAGCATGGGAAATCATTTTATTGTTTCTTTTATCCAAGCTTTTGAAATAAACGTAAAGGTAGCAGGTATGGGAATTCATTATATTGTTTCTTTTAGAGTAGTGGGAACGGGTACGAGCCCAAATAAAAGTGTTGTCACGTCAACAAAACATAGAACGGCACCAGAAAACTTTTGGTACCACATTTTATGCCAACTTGGTCAGAAAGCCGTTATCCAATTTATTTATTAATTTTTTCATTTACATAATTTAGAGATATATAAATTAAAATTAAAACCTATTAGATTAACTAATTAAAAAAAAAAAAAAAAAAAAAAAAACAAAAAAAAAACAAACTAACATTGCAAAACTATTAAGGACTAGCGATGTAAAAAAAAGTGTCAGATGAACTTGTAACACCCCCAAAATTTGGTACAACGGAAGACTTATCAAGCTTTCGGGGTGCTATTGGGATTGGTATACATTACAAGCATAAAGAACAAGATAAACATAATTCATTACATAAACCGGTCAAACTTCAGGTCAATCAGTTTACATTATTCCAAATAGTCAAAAGTTCGGCTCATAAGAATATAAAAGTTAGGTCCCATAATTATTATCGGAGTTCCCATCGATCCTTCAACCATGCCTCAATGCCAAGCCTCTCAACATAACCAATCCAAACCAATACTTTAATCACCTGAGAAAACACGCTAAAGTCAGCTAATGCCAATGAGTTATAGGTTTGGACACAAAATATACCAGTGGACTGAAGCATAAAACTCTTGCTAACCTGGGCTAAGTCACACGTCATACCACATATAATCCTATAGGTGCACACTATAGCCTCCCAGAATTGCGATCACAAAATCAAATAAGAGCTCACACAATTGCGACATGCTCAAATGATAGCCCACTCAATGGCGACAAGCTTTACACCTAACAGAGCCAGAAAATATATAGCAAGTTTCAATCAAAACATAATATATGGTCCACACAAAACGGTTTTGCATGTTTCTCACCCCAATGCTTTAAAACAAAACAGTAGTAAAATGGGGCTATAAACAAGAATCAACAAAAGCAAGGAGAGTATCAACTATCTAGCAACGGCGACTACTGATTGGCTCCGAACAGTCAACCTAAACTGACCAGGTGATGGTCAACAAGGTCAAACAGCCTAGAGTCAATGCTCCGCGGAATATAGTGGTTTCCCCGGGTCGTTATGTCCCGACGAGGTGTGATGGTTATAAAACGGGTCTGTGATCGGGTGAATCTGGATGGAAAAGGGTTTGAGATTGATTACGCTACTGATTTGTACAATGAAATAGCCTAAGTAAGCTATATGAATAAGACTGTGAGATCAGAAAAACCAGAAACGATTTAAACCTAAAACGTATACGTTTACATTTAAATAAAACGTAAACGTACAAAATAAAAAGTGAAAAGTGAAATCTGGAAACCCCCAGGGGGTGAAAATGACTTTGTTACAAACTTAAAATAAAAAGAAAATTTAAAATGAAATGATAAAATTGATTATTTTAATATTTAAATATTATTTAATTAATAAAACTATTTAAAATCTAAATTAAACCTAATTTTAATTAACTAATAATTATAAAAATTACAAATTAAACTAAAAATTTGCAAAAATAATTTCTAAACTTAAAAATGAACTTGAAGAAAGTATAAAAATTAAAAATAAATATTTTTGTCTTTTTATGGATTTTCTAGTAATTAATTACTAATTAAACATTAATTACCTAATTAAACTATTTAAATTATGAAAAATAGAAAATGGAAAGTAAAAATTCTAGAAAAATTTATAAACTTATATTATATTATATAAAAGCTAAAAAAAATATAAAAACTAGGTCTTACTTAATAAAAACTAATTATGCTATTTAAAACTTTATTATTAATTAATTACTAATAAAATTAATATTAAATCTAATAAATACCAAATGACAAAATAAAAATCTGAAAAATTTACTAAAATTACTTTACTATAAAAGGTAATTAATAAAAATATAAAAATGACAAGTACTTAATAAAAATTTAAAAATGAAAATTAAAATTTAAATTACATTAAATAGAAACTATCACTTAAAATAAAATTGACTTTTCTGGATTTTTCTTTTGGAAACTTGTTTTATACCTAAAAAAAACTAACTTTAATGAAAACAACTTTTTTATAGCTTAAAAATAAGCACTGTGTGAAGCAATAAGCCACACAGTTGACTATTGTTGACCAACAAGGAAAATAAGCTAAAATGGGCTTAAGTGGGACCCACAATGGTGAATTCTGATTCAATTGAGTATAATGAACAAGTTTAAGCAATAAAAATCACATGGGGACCATTGGATAAGCCAATAAGCACAAATAAGCACTTGGCTATTTGATACTTAACTGAAAAGTGGGACAGATTTTGGGAGTGATTTCAAGTGGGTCCTAGGGGTTCTCAGGTCAAACAAAAGGTCAAAGTCTCAAGCCTACCAGGAGGGAGGTTGAATGAGACCAAGTGGTGGTTGTGGGACCCACTGTAGAGGCTAGAAAACCACCACCAAGTGGTGGTGTTGGGATGATGCTGCTGGTGCAGGGGAGAACAGTTCCCCTGCAGCCCACTTTGGAGGGCTGTGGACCCCACAAGAAAAATTACAAAAATGAAATAAGGCCTGATTCTTGAAGATGAGGTGGGAGGTTGTAATTAGGGACAAGTTTCAAAGCCTAACTCAAGTCTCAAAAATCATAACAATTCTTTGAACTTTTACCAAAACTGAAGAACACACAACTTTGACTTTTTAATGAAACTTGAAAATTGACTAAATTGGAATTCTAATGCTTCTAATCTACTGATTAAGCTTTATTAAGATATTTAAAAACTAAAATAAGCTACTGTAACATGATTTGAACTGATATGAAGATTATGGCTATTAGAAACTTTAACAGTTAACTCAAAAGTGGATTAAAGGTGAAATTTGACTATTGGTACTAGGGACCTCAGTTATTAAGCATTAGTGGACCTAAACTAGCCTAAGGTTGTATGATATGAGCCTAAACAACAGCAAAGGACTCACTGAGTCCTCCAAACAGCTAGAGCCAAACACCCCCTTAATCTTAACTGTTTTTGGTTTGGTGAAGGAAATGTTGATCTGAGACAATACAACTAATACTAACTTATGAAATAAGCTATAGGGACAAGTTATAAGTTATATTGAACAAGAATTGAGCACAACCACAAACACAAATATAAATCAGTAATGGTAACTAGGTCATGAACTTCAAAAGTGATTATTGATAAATTCTAAAGAAGCAAAGCTCACAGCAGTGGCATAAAGCTCATACAAGCTTGTCACCAAGCTGAATGAAACAGAAAGTATTCCCAAACACCCTGCTAAACCACCATAATTCACAAACATGAACCTCAGTTGACTTTCATTGACCTTTTTGATTTGTTGAACTAAAACAGAATTTAAACATAACTAAGTTCACAAAAAGCTATGCTTAGCTTGAATGAACTCAGTAAAGGGAGGGTGAGGCTTATGAAAGCTTGTTTAAGCACAATGGAGTTTTTAAGCTATATAATAAAATGTAACTGTGAACCATATACAACAAGAGCTGAATTGCTTTGATTAAAAGGATAATGTTAATACTAAAACAGAGATTACAAGTCCAAATTAGAAAATGATTAAATAATTTAAATTACATTCGACCTAAGTTACACTAAGAAAAATAAAAACTAACTACTCCCACTCTTTGCTTTCCTTTTTTCACTTTTATAGCCCTAGGAGGTATCTCTGACTTATCCCATCAGTCTCTGACCCTTGGATTAGCTTCAAGCAATCCTGACCCTTCAAATTAAGTTTTGGCTAGAAATGGGGAGGTGGGCAGTTTGAGTGGTTTAGGTGGGGTAATAAATGAGGAGGGGGTAGGTTGGTTGATTAATGGGGGAAGGTGAGTATTGGTGAGGGTTTTGTGGGATTTGGAGAGGGAGCAGGGAACACAGAAGCAGAAAACGGGGGGGGGGGGGGGGGGGGAGGAAGGAGATGGTGAGTTTGACTGTTTGTTTGACCCTGGGTGTTTGACTCGCTGACCTGGGGTGGTTTTTGATAAAATGGGAATGGGCCAAAAGGGATGGGCTTGGGGTATTGGTTTGGATCAGGCCTTGGTTTATTTTATGGATTGGGTAAATAACAAAAAGGGTCCCTTTGGTTTGTTTATTTCATGTTTCAAAATAACAAGGACCATTCATGTAATTAGCTGAAACTTGTGGGCTGAATTTGTCAATCTTCCAAAGTGTTCACAAGGATCACTATTGCCAAACTCTAATATTACAAGGACCATAAAAGTTAAATTTCCATAATTTTAATATTCGGGGACCAATTATGTCAATTTCCAAACTCCAAGGACCAAACATGTAATTTCACAAAACTTTTCACCCAAAATCCATTTTTTGATAACTTTTGAGTTTCCAAGGACCAAAAATGATTTTTCTTTCAAAAATATCCCACCAGGGACCAAATCTGCCAAAGTTTGAAACTCCAGGGACTAATTTTGTAATTTTCCAAAACTTTTCCAATTTTTCACCAAAGGACTAAATATGACAACTTGTGATTTCAAAAGGACCTTTGGTGACTTTTCTTTCCAAATAAGTACTCAGGGACTATTTTTGCCATTTTTTTGAAAGTTGGGGGACTGAAACTGCCAATTTTGCAAACTTTGTACGTTTTTCATCTGTTTTTACTCATTTTGCATCTAAAACATATAAAACACAATTTTGAAATATTTTTAGTATTTTGATGCATTTCTGAGTGTTTTTGTATGTTTTGCAGTTCAGATTTGATCAAAAATGATGAGTGTTTGAGCACTCATCAACTACTGACTCGGCACTACCTAATAATATCAATGCGCCCAGAATAAATCTCAAATCAATATTTCCCAAATCCCAAACATATTTCATTTCTATTTTCAAAAACTCTTTTCCGTATCCGTTTTAGTGTTTGCTATCCGTGTGTGTGCACAGTGTCGACCCGATAAGATTTAGGTGAACACATGCTACAAAGAACAAAATCAAACAAACAACATAATCTACGTGCCAAGTTTCATAGTTAATAAGTCATCCCAAATAAATTGTCGAAACTTATCGAGTTCGTCAACTCGATAAACTTAACAAAGTATTCGTTTCACTTATTATTCTAAAACTATACCACGACTTAAGGCGTTGTATGATAGTTACTCAGTAATAAGCCTTTCCGACTTACCTAACGATGTCTTATTTGGTTCGTCAACTAAATAAGTTCGTTAGTTAAATAGGTTGGGTATATTAATGTCAAATATCCGTGACTCGCAATAATAACACAATGATTATCATTTATGGCAAGCCTAATTTTGCGTGCCCTCGAATATCTAATAACTCACTTCATTTATTATTTACTTTCGAAAACCTTTTTATGTTTTATTACTGAAACATCTCATTTTTATCTCAAAAATAGTCTCGTGTTTATATTTAATAAAGTTTCCGACAAATATTACTCTAAATTAATAGTTAACATTTATCGATGTCTTTATTATTTGTCGCACTACTTATCTATTATATATTTACCAAAAGGTCACGCTAAATGATCATAAACATATAATATAATGCTCGAGAAATATATATAATTAGAGCGTTATCAAATACCTCCACACTTAGCTATTGCTGCCCTCAAACAATCAAGCGAGAAAATTCAATTTGTTTTTTTTATCATGGAGATATATTATCAAGATTTCATTATTTTGCTAAAAAGCCATTGACACATAACTAAAGACACCTCACAAAGGATTAATTTAAATGGTTCACACAATTCACTCAAGTAGGGTTAATATAACTCAATTGCACAGACACGACTAAATAGCTACCATAGGCTTGCACAAATCACAAAGACAACTCCGACAAGGCGTAAGCACTAGACAATGATATCGATGAGGACTTTCCAGGTTGGCTTTGGGATTAAGGGTATGAATAAGGCATGGATAATTTTCTTTTGTTTTAAGTGGGTTCTTAATATGATATACCAAGAAACTGCTTATCATCATAGAGGATATTCTTAGATCTTCATCTCATTCTTTCTTTATTTCAACACAAACATTTTCTTTACTTTCGATTGAGCGTATACATATTTCCAACTTCTTTCTTTCATATTTTTAATAACTTTTCTTTCTTACTTTTCTTTTTCATTATGCAGCAATAATCAATGAAACTTCATTCTTTTCGAGCAAATATAATTAGTGTGATCAAAGAAAAAGGCTAAGGCTCAACATGTTGTTCTAGGTGGCAATATCACTAAAAATGAGCGCTAGAAGGCTAATTCTGGAGGATACTAGTGACCAGTGTAGTCAACTAGATTATAACTTTCATAGGATGGCTATTTGGTTTAAATCCTAACTTTGCCTCAATATCATGTAAAATTGTCTATAAAGCATAAAAATGCAATCTCACTGTGGCATTCATTATTGATGTATAAGTGCAAATTCTAGAGCTAATTTAAAATCATCGGCTCACTCATATATTTGGAGGAAAGTGTAGCAGATATACACTTATAAAGACTTATAATGATCTCACATTTGTGGTGAATGAAATTGTGTCTAGCTATAGTGTCAATCCAAGTGGATTTGCCTTAATAACTTGTAAAAATATTAATTTTATAATTTTTATTAATTAAAAGCAATGATTTTATCATGTAATCGATTTTTATGGATATATATATATATATATATATATATATATATATATATATATATATATATATATATATATATATATATATATATATTACTATGTGGCTCCCCTATACTCAAGTTAAGCATTGCTCTCAATGTTTATAACTGGGAATAAATGAAAATAGGAAAAAAAAAAAGTAATAAAACTACTAAAGAGACAGAAACTTCTCGGGCCATATGAGAAAGCATGAAGAGTTGAGCTATCCCAAATGCGGTCTTTTTATCATCATAATAATCTGCAAATTTATACAAATAAACACAAAAAATGGAAAATATTTTTGGGTTTTGTTGGGTTATATATATATATATATATATATATATATATATATATATATATATATATATATATATATATATATATATATATATATATATATAGGGGAAGGTTAATGTGAGAACTTTTTTAAAGTTGTAAAAATAAGAACTATTCTAAAATATCATGAAAACATTGATACATAACCATTTTAGCAAAAATGCACCAAAATATTATATATTAATACAAGTTAACATTAAATAGACTAATAACCAACTCATACGTGAGAAACGGATTACCGATACACAATTAAATTTTTGATACATATACATTAAAATCTCAAAAAACTAACTTTTTATACGTAAATTGATACACCTAATACATAACAACCATTAAAAAGTTGATACACAATACTAAACCTTGATACAGATTACACGTTGAATCAAAGTGTATCACTTAATTTACGTCAATTTTCATACGAAAACCCATTAAATCTTTAACAATTTTAGTTGTAATTAATTATGTTTTTATTTTCTTTTAAGTTGAGTGTTATTTGAGAGATTTTGGTTGGTTCTCATTTTTACAACTTTAAGAAAGTTCTCATTTGATCTCAATTATATATATATATATATATATATATATATATATATATATATATATATATATATATATATATATATATATATATATATATATATATATATATATATATATATATATATATATATATATATATATAACTATCTTATAATGGAGGAAGGCATACTATTAATAGAAATACTTAAAATTAAGCAATACAACTTCTAAAGCTATTAGTACAACAACAAATGCTGCTTATAAAAATTCCCCTCATATTTAATTTAACATACAATTAACACTAACATTAAAAACAATAAATAAATTATTATGTACATTAAATACAATTAATTAACTTGTCAATAAATACAATTAATGCACTTATTAAAACACCCCTTACATAAGAAATACAAATTATCAAGCATATTGTACAACCAACTTAAATAAAATTCCTGCATTAAATGTCACTAATACACATAATAAAGCATATTATACAAATATTCAAGCCCGAACGGGCAATGGGCCAAATGGGCTCGAGCCCGAACGGACACGAGCTAAACGAAATTTTTGATATCCATAAATTTATTGTCAAAAAGAATATAATAAACTAAAATATGTTCACATATTGTACAAACCAAGCAAACTACTAAACAAAAAATAAATAAAATAATACAAACTAAGCAAAATTTCATCAAACTTTTGCCATAAAAAACTAATCAGCAAAGCTATTGTCAAAAAATGTACAAATAAAATAAATTATTGGCCAAAAAAATTAAATTACAGGGTGCCCGCAGCTGCATTGCGCGGGGACCCTACTCGTATATATATATATATATATATATATATATATATATATATATATATATATATATATATTAATATTTTGCCTCCACACTTAAGTTTGACAGTGTGGTGAAACAAAGAGAAAATAAAAAGAAATGGAACATAAGGGGTTGCCTCCCGCCAAGCGCTAATTTCAAAGTCTATAACTCGACTCATGTAATTAAGGTTGATTTAATTGTTTGGGAAGAAGGGGGTTGATTCTTCCCTTCTATCGTTGTAACTTTCTTCCTCATGGCATAATTTTAGTCCGTGAGCATTAACTATAAAATTTTTATTGTCAGGTCTGTACAATTCAGCATATCCGGATGTAAATTGATGTTTAACAGTATAAGGTCCAAGCCAATGGCTCGTAAGTTTTGGTTGTTTGATTTTGAACTTAGATTGGAACAAAAGGACTTTATCTCATTCTTGAACTCTTTTCTTATTTTTAATTTTCTATCATGCCAAACCTTTGTTCTAGATTTGTAAAGATTTCATAAGCATGAAAGCGTAATTCGTCTAGTTCATGAAGTTGAAACATACGTTTCTCACCGGCGGCAATTAAATCTGAATTACAGTTTTTAAGAGCCCAGTATACGCGGTGTTCTATTTCAAAAGGTAGGTGACACGATTTACCATATATTAGTTTATAAGAAATTGTTTCAGTTGGTGTTTTATAAGCAGTTCTAAAAGCTCATAGAGCACTGTCAAGTTTCCTTGACCAAACAATAGGGTTGTCTTTCACTGTTTTTTCAAGTATTCCTTTAAGAGCTCTATTAGTATTTTCGACCTGACCACTCGTTTGAGGGTGATAGGATGTAGAGAATCGATGATTGACTCCATATCTTTTCATGGCTTTTTCCATCATTTTATTGCAAAAGTGAGTGCCTCTGTCGCTTATGAGAGCTTTCGGCATACCAAAATGACAAAAGAGTTTTTTTGAGAAATGTTATAACAACTTTGGCATCATTTGTTTGAATAGCTTGAGCTTCTGCCCATTTTGAGACATAGTCGATAGTGACTAGGATGTATTCAAATTTTGATGATTTGGGACATGGTCCCATAAAATCTATACCCCAAATGTCAAAAATTTCACATACTTAAATATAATTCATAGGCATTTCATCCCTTTTAGAAATGTTTCCAGGTTTTTGACATGCATCGCATAAGCGAACTAGAGTATGCGCTTCTTTTAATATAGTTGGCCAATAAAATCTTGATTCAAATACCTTTTTAGCAATAGTAGTAGCACCATAATGTCCACCGGTAGGTCCATGGTGACATTTATCAAGAATGGCACGAGTTTCGGGTCCAGATACACATCTAACGGATTATTCTGTCGGGACATATTTTGAATAGGTAGGGTTCATCCAAGAAATATTTTTTTAAGTCTGAAAAGAATTTATTTTTCTGTTGGTGAGTCATTCCCTTACGTAACACATTCCCCGCCAGATAGTTTGCAAGGTCCGCGAACCATGGCGTGTCTGGAGAACTAATTGCATTAAGAGTTTCATCGGGAAAATTGTCATCTATTTTGATTTCTATTTCTTTGTCTTCTTTTTCTATACGAGACAAATGATTGGCAGCTATACTATCAGCACCTTTCTTATCTTTTATTTCTATATCGAATTCTTGTAAAAGTAGTATCCAACGAATAAGACGTGGCTTGGTATTTTGTTTTTTAAATAGATATTTGAGAGCGGAATGATATGTATATACTACAATTTTGGATAGAACAAGGTACGCACGTAATTTGTCAAATGCAAATACAACGGCCATGAGTTCTTTTTTAGTAACCGTATAATTTTGTTGAGCAGTGTTTAACGTTTTACTAGCAAAGTAGATAGGATGGAAGTGTTTACCGGCTTTTTGTCCTAAAATGGCTCCGACTGCGAAATCGCTTGCGTCACACATTAATTCAAATGAACGATTCCAATTTGGACTTATTATGATTGGTGTGCATGTGAGTTTTTCTTTAAGAGTTTCGAAGGCTTTATGACATTCGTCATCAAATTCAAATGTGATGTCTTTTTTGAGCAGTTTAGTTAACGGACGAGCAATTTTTAAAAAATCTTTAATGAATCGTCGATTGAATCCGGCATGTCCTAAAAAACTTCTCATGCCTTTCACATTAGTAGGAGGTGGTAATTTTGAAATCACGTCAATTTTTGCTTTGTCTACTTCAAGTACGGCTCCTGACACTTTATGTCCGAGCACAATTCTCTTTGACCATGAAGTGGCACTTTTCCCAATTTAGAACAAGATTTTCATCTTCGCAATGTTGAAGCATTTTGTCTAAATTATTTAGGCATTTATCAAAAGAATTTCCAAGACAGAAAAACCATTCATGAAAACTTCTAGGGATTCTTCAATCATATCATGAAAAATTGCTATCATGCACCTCTGAAAAGTAGCAGGTGCGTTACATAAACCAAAGGGCATACGTCGATAAGTGTAAGTTCCGAAAGGACATGTAAACGCTGTTTTTTCTTGATCCATTGGATCGATCGGTATTTGGAAATAACCAGAAAATCCGTCTTGAAAACATAAGTATTCGTTTCCGGCTAATCGTTATAACATTTGGTCCATGAATGGGAGAGGAAAATGATCTTTTGCGGTTGCTTCATTTAGTTTTCTATAGTCAATACATACTCTCCAACCAGTTACAGTTCGAGTTGGGACAAGTTCGTCATTCTCATTTGTTACTACTGTGATACCTCCCTCTTTAGGTACACAATGAATAGGACTTACCCAAGGACTATTTGCAATTGGGTAGATAATTCCTGAGTCAAGAAGTTTAACTACTTCCTTTTTAACAACTTCTTTCATATTTGGATTGAGTCTCCTTTGCTTTTGGACAACTGGTTTCTTATCATCCAACAACTGAATTTTATGTTTACAGAAAGATGAACAGATTCCAGGTATATCACTTGTTTTCCAAGCAAAAGCTCTTTTGTGTTTCTTTAGATCCGAGATTAGTCGTATTTTCTTTCTTTCCGAAAGTTTAGATGAGATTATAACTGGGAGTAATGATTCTTCATTTAAGAAAGCGTATTCTAAGTGTTCTTGTAAAGGTTTAAGAATGAGATCGGTAGGTGGTTCTTCAAGAGAGTTTCTAACTTTGTGTTCAGTATC
This sequence comes from Artemisia argyi, assembly GCA_030686995.1. NCBI lineage: Eukaryota > Viridiplantae > Streptophyta > Magnoliopsida > Asterales > Asteraceae > Artemisia > Artemisia argyi. Next base: position 42,224,221 of record CM060700.1, on the reverse strand, counting down.
GAATACTATTTTTTCGAATGTTGTTTCTTCTTCTTCATTATCAGAACTTTCATTATTATCCTCGATAGTCATAGCCATGAATTGATCATATTCAGCAAAGACTTCGTCTTCAAGTATTGTTCCGTCGACAGAATAGAGTAATTGATTGAATTCGTTTAAAAGTTAATCGAAATCTTCCTCAAGGATTTCATTGATAACATCAATTCTAAAGCATGTATCATCATTAGAGTAAGAGTGTTTCATAGCCTCATCAATTGAGAAGATCATTCTTTCTTTTCAAACTCCTAAATTGAGTTGTTTTTGTTTTACTCGGATAATTGCATCAGTTGTATGTAGAAAATGTCTTCCTAAGATTAAAGGAACTTTACTATCTTCTTCCATTTCTAAGATAAAAAAATCTACCAGAAAGGTAAATTTTCCAACTTCGACTAACATATTTTCTGCGATCCCACAGGATATTGGAAAGATCGGTCTGCTAATCTCACACTCATTTTAGTGGGTTTAAGTGTTTCGATAGATAATTTAGCATAGAGAGAATATGGCATCAGATTAATGCTAGCACCAAGATCGGCTAAAGCATTGAACGAGAATGTTTTACTGAAAGTACAAGGAATTAGAAAACTTCCGGGGTCTCCGAGTTTTGGTGGAAGTTTGTTTTGAAAAAATGCTGAACATTCTTCATTTAAGAAGGTTGCGGAAATTTGTTCGAGTTTATTTTTGTTACTAACAAGTTCTTTGAGAAATTTCCCATAGTTGGGCATTCCGGCTAAAACATCAACAAGGGAAACATTAATTCGAACGGCTCGAATTATGTCGAGAAATTTTCCATATTGGGATTCCATTTTTTCTTTTCTTAAGCGTTGAGGATACGGAATTCTTGGTTTATAAGGTCTAAGGACAGGTGTTTCAGGTGTTTTGATTTTCTTACAGGTTTCAGGCTCATCCTCTTCTTCATCGTCAGTGAAAACTTCAATAACAGGGTCATATGAAGTACCATTTCTTGTTGTAATAGCATTTACATGCTCATGTCGAGCTTGTGGTGGTTGATAAGGTTTACTATTCTTAGGATTTGGCTGAGTGTTACTAGGAAGAGATCCAGAAGCTCAGCCCGATTGCTCGGTTAGAATATGACTGCAATTTGTATAACGTAAGTTGATTTGAAAACTTAACCAGTAGTTGTATCGTGTTGATATTTGGTGCTTAATGTTTTGTTTAAATTGAAAATGTAGGCTGTGAAAGAAGCCGAGTAGACGCGTCAAAAGCCGTGGATGCCAAGTGAAACTATGGTTTCGGACAAAATGTTGACGGCTGATACGTGGAAATCGCACCAGGCTTTACCTCTCGAGGGATCTCGAGAAGCTTACAACCCCCACCAGGTAGTGTACCTGATCGTTGTAGTATAGTATAGTGACAAGTACCGGGGGATTGATCGTTCAACTCAGGAATAGTGTCGCTAGGATTAGAAAGTCTCCTAAACTAAGTCTAGAGGTGAGGGATGATTCTTTTTGTATTTTTATATTTTAAAAAAGCAAGTAAAATCTCGGGTTTTGGAAGAGTGGGCGGAATTAGTTGCTAGCCAACTAACCCAATTAACTAAAGATGCAATCAAAATAAAATAACAGAAATGAAAATGAAACTAATTAAACTAGTGGTGTAAACAATGATGGGGAAAATTGTGTTTACTTAGGTATCATTACTCCCTAGATATCTTTTACAGGTTGATAGCTTGTTACAATTGCATGGATGACGGGTCATATTCCTTAATACTAGTCGTAGGGCCGTGTACAATATTCCATAACTCTATAGGATCCTACTTCACTCCTATGTCGAGCCGTTAGAAGCTCCTAACATGGGATCATTAGAATTCTCCTACGCATAAAATACAACCAAATATCGTATTACACCTCCGATCATGTTTCTTAAGACGTTCAAGCAAGTTACCAATGGAAGTCTGCCAGTTTTCTTAAGCCTAACATCGAATACAATCATCCGTAACAACTATAAACAAACAATCAACCCATAATTAACATCTAGGTTTCACTACATCTAAGCAAACACAAAAGAGATCTAGCCGAGCATGTTAAATTGAAGACAAGCGTAAGATATATTCAAACAACACATAGACATATTGATTGACTTGAAAGAGTACTTATCTCAAATTGAACATGAAAGATTCAAAGGGTTGAAACCCTTGAAAAAGCTGGAATATTCGACCTAGGGTTTTTCCCTCAAAGTTGCACACTAATGAATGAAATTTGGAAAATTATATATAGATTACAATGGGTGATGGCGTCATGTGTAAACTTGTGATGCTGTCAACTCGCCAACTATAATGAAATCGTATTGCCTAGATCCACTTTTGACGCCGTCATGTGTAAATTTCTTCTGGGCCGTCACTAATACATGGACCATGATGGCCTTGGGTGACGCCGTCATCTCCTATGCACAAAAATCTCTGGATCGTCACGTGTATTGTCCACATCCACCTCTATTGTTACTCTTGACGCCATCATGTAGAAGCTTGTGACGCCACCAGGTACTGTTCCCAGAAAGGAAAATTAAGACTTTGCCGTTTTCTTCACTTTTGTGCTCCAAAAACGTCCAAAAATGCTTCCTTTTCCAGATTTCACTCCAAAAGTACCTAAAATGACAAAAGGAACGATTTAGGGCAATATTTGATCAAATAATCACGAATTCGGGCTTAAATGACTCCTTAAAAACGGTTCACTTTTCGCCTCATCAAATACCCTTACACTTGAGATTTGCTTGTCCTCAAGCAAATGCGCTTTTATTCTAATCAAAATACAAGTTAGGGATCATTTAACACTAATATAAAAGTAATTACAACAAATAATCGTTCCACTAAAGACCAAAAACAAGCACGGAGGTCATACACTAGCACCTCACAAATAGTGTTTAGATACTCACATCTCTCGGGCGTAATAAAGTATATATCACAATATGGAAATGGAAAACATCTCTCACTACCTGTCATAGCAAAATAGATTACCATAGGCTTGGGAAAGGATCAAACCTCCACCACTTGGCGTAAGCACCTAGGATAAACTATCAAAGAGGTCTTTCAAAGGGTTATAACGTTAGGTGTAGGGATATGGAATACACGGTTTTGTTGGATAAAGGCAATATTTACTGGTGGCGAGTTAATAATCTTGGTTAATTACATGTACAATATGGCATTGCTAAGCCAGGACTAGACTCGACTTAAGCTAATAAATAAAAAATAACAAAAACATAAAATAAACATAAAATGAAACGGGATGGTAGTCCGTATTTTTTTTTTTTTTTTTTTTTTTTTTTTTTTTTTTTTTTTGCATACACTCTTACCCTACCATCCAAAATAATACATCATAGGGAATGTACATTCCCCTTACACTTGAATTTTGACATATTTTACAATAAACTAATCTAATGACTCGAATCAAGATAATCGAAACACTTGGAGTACTTTTAAGATTAACGCACATATGGGGGTAATATATGATGTTCTTCCCCATTACTCCATAACACAAGTACTTTACCCATGAGTCCCAATCATCCCAAAACAATATGTACAAGATATGACTCGACTTAGCAACCATGTAATCAATTAGATAATTAACTAAGGGTTTAAACATGTAACAATAATGCACTAAAGATGAGTGCATACACGGAAGGCTAAGGCGATTAGGTTGCACATTAGGTGGGTTGTAACAAATTCTTCCTTTAAGTAAAATGCTTAAAGTTAGAAACGAAAAGATAGGCTCGGAGGGGTGTACTAGGGGTTTCGTGTACTAAAAATGAGTACAACGCTAAGGTGTAGGATAAATTAATTGACTTTACTAGCCAAGTAATATGATTTAAATGGTCAAGTAATTATGATACGGGTTTAACACAAGGGTGATCCTAATGCCTCTTATCATGTAGTAAATCCTACTACACGAATGTAGTCTCACTAGCGGTCTCGGGATGCATCATTAAAACGCAAGTTCTAGAATCTAAATGCTACCGGTACACTCATAAGCACTAATAGTAAATGCTTTTCCTATCAAATCTAAAGGCGAACCTCACATATTTGGGTGGAAAATTTTTCTGAATGGTACGGTTTTGTGCTAGTCAAACAACTCCTATCCATGAGACGCTTGCTAAGGCTAAAGTTTCACTCCTAAATGTTGTAAAAAATTTAAATTTGGCGCTAAAATTACACTAACAAATATTTCTCTTAGTTTTATTACACACCTACCATCAAACAAACAAACTCAAGTGCAATAGTATCCTATAAGGTATCATCATTTACCCTCCCCTTACACTTAGGATGAACATTGTCCCTAATGTTCAATTAAAGAATGTAAAAGTGAAATAGGTAAAAGAATGAAAGCAAATACTCCCCTGATTCGTTCGGTGTGGATAGTGTGGTAACAAGGTTAGATCTTCCTCCAAGAAAATGAACATTCAAAGCTTCCCTTCCAGAAAAATAAATCATCTTCTTGTCATATATAACCTGTTAAACCTGAGAAAACAAACAAGGCAACCTCGCATAAAATCGGCTGCAATCTATATATACTAACAAATCTGATGAGGCAAAAAATGATCCGTTTTTAGGGGGTCATTTAAGCCCGAATCCGACTTTATTTGATCAAATATTGCCCTAAATCGTTCCTTTTGTGATTTTAGGTGTTTGGAGAGTGAATTCTGAAAAAGAAGCCATTTTGGACATTTTTGGAGCATAAAAGTGAAGAAAACGGCAAAGTATCAATTTTCCATGCTGAAGACACTAGGTGACGGCGTCAAGAGTTACACCCTGACGGCGTCAGACATCAAGAATAAAACACCGTAGTTGATGACGGCGTCAAAATCCATCCTGACGGCGTCAAAGTCCCAAGAATAAAATACCGTAGGTGGTGACGGCGTCACATAGGCCGTCATAAGTAGATCAAGGCCGTCCGAGGAAGTATTTGGCGGCGAGGTGACGGCGTCACATGCTTGTCTTGACGCCGTCAGCCCAGTTTTCCTATATATAGTTTTCTAGTTTTTTCATAAAAATGAGAGAAGTTTTGGTGAAACCCTAAAGACGAATTTGGTGCCTCTTTTACAGGTTTTTCAAGGGTTCCAAACCGTTGATACCTTGCATTGTAATTGAGATAAGTGTTCTTCTAATTCAATCAATATGTCTATGTGTTGGTTGTTTATATCTTGTTCTTGTCTCAATTCAATTATGCTAGGCTAGATCTCTCTTGTGTTTGCTTAGATCTAATGAAACCTAGATGTTGATTATGTGTTGATTACTTGTCTATTCTTGTTCTTGGATGAATGATTTATATGTTAGGCTTAAGAAAACTGGCAGATCTCCAAATGGTAACATGCTTGAACGTCTTAAGAAACATGAACCGAGGCGTACTAGGTCTTTATTGGTTGTATTTAATGCATGAGCCACTGTTTACAATCCCTATAGTTATGCTGGGTCATGGTGTAGGAGGAGATAAGAGCTCATAGAGTTGGGGAGTTATGTATGCCACCCCACGAATGGTATTAAGGAATACAATCCGTCATCCATACAAGTATAACAAGTAATTAACGTGTAAAAGATATCTAGGGAGTAGTGAAGTCTAAGTAAACACAATTTCTCCAATCACTGCTCACAACCTTTGTAATATTTAGTTTAATTTCATTTTCAGTATTTTATTTTGAATATATATTAGTTTTGGGTTAGTTGAATAGCAACTAATTCCGCCCACTCCTTCAAAAACCGAGATTTTAATTGCTTTCATAAAAATATAAAAATACAAAAATAATCATCCCTCACCTTTAGAACTAGTAATTAGGGTTTCTAATCCTAGTGACACTATTCCTAAGCTGAACGATCAATCCCCCGGTACTTGTCACTATACTATACTACAACAATCAGGTACACTGCCTGGTGGGGGTTGTAAGCTTCTCGAGATCCCTCGAGAGGTAAAGCAAGGTGCGATTCCCACGCATCAAGTTTTTGGCGCCGCTGCCTGGGGAATAGTTATTGTCTAGGTTAGGATTTCTTTTTATTAGGTCTACTTGCTAGATTCCTTTCTAGCAAGATTTTTATTTTTATTTTTAGGTCTTCTTTAGTCTATCTTATTTATTCGTGCCTTTGTTCGTAACTCTTTACCATCCGACATCATGGAAGGTGGTAACATCTTTGAACCCATCATCCCACCACAATAAAACCCACCACTAGAACCCCTTAGGCCCCGAACCTTAGGAGAGTACTCCCGACCTAGCCATCAAGGCTACCGAAACACCATTGAGCTCACCGGAGCCAATGTGACCCCCTTGCGATCCGACACCATCCGGTTGGTGCAAAGCGGATGTGCATTCCATGGACTTCGTTCCGAAGATCCAAACCAACATCTTAAGGACTTTCTCAAAATCGTAGATTCCATAGACCCAGATGTTGAAACTAGAGAGACTACCCGTTTACGCCTATTCCAATTCTCTCTACGGGATCAAGCTAGTCAATGGCTTGAGCGTTTACCCGCGGGATCCATCACCACATGGGATGATCTCACCACGCGTTTCCTTGCTCAATTTTTCCCACCGGGGAGAACTACTAAGCTTAGGAATGACATCTTGATGTTTCAACAACGTCAAAATGAATCTCTTTATGAAGCATGGACTCGTTTCAAGGACTTACTCCAAAAAGTCCCTCATCATGGCATAGATCTTTGGCTCCAAGTCCAAATCTTCTATGACCATATCGACATCTCCACGAGGCGAACCATTGACCAATCGGCCGGTGGTAAACTACGTGATCTTAGTGCGGAACAATCATGGGAACTCATAGAAGATCTTGCTCTCTATGACAACGAAAGTTGGAATGATCCCCGTGACTTGAACAAAACGGTCAAGGCAATATCTTTGCCTTCGAACAATTCTAGCACTCTCGACCGTAGGATCATGGAACTTGAGGACCAAGTCAAGTTTCTTATGAAATCTTACGAAGCTCCGAAGCCTTCAAGCCAAGTGAACAAAATCACTTCTTCATGCGAATTATGTAGTGGTCCCTATGACACTCGTGATTGTGTGGAACTCCCCGGAACAGCTTTTGCGGATTACGCATCCACGCGTACCGACGAAGCGGGAGATAAGTGGTACACTTTCAAGCCCGAGCCAAACACATACGGTGATTCATACAACCCCTCATGGAAAAATCACCCAAACCTTAGGTGGAAACAAAATCAACCCAATTTATCCAACCCACCTAATCGTTATCAACCAAACGGTCCACCATCCAACCGTACCTTCAACAACAATCCTTCTAACAACTATGGTAGTACCAACAATCTTGAAGGATTGATGTCAAAGTTCATGGCATCTCAAGAAGCTCGCATATCTAAGTTTGAAGCCGATTTCAAACAAAAGCAAAGTGAGATGACCACTAGAATTGATGCATTGTTGAAAGTTCTCAATGACCGAGAAATGGGAGCACTCCCAAGCGACACCATCAAGAATCCGAAACTAAACGTTAATGCCATATCTTCAGTTTCGTCACCCACTTCGTGTCCACAATACTACTCGGTTAAATCAACGAGCACGTGTTTCAAACAAAACCAAGTTCCCCAAAAGGACCAATCAACTAAAACACCCACTATAGAGCCGGTCAAAAGCATAGTTGAAACACCTCTTACGCAAGACCTTGACGATGAATTCAAAGAACTTCACCTTGAACGCCCCGTCATTGATGTCTTAGCGCGTGCTCCTTACTATAGTGCCCTCCTAGAAAAATATGAGAAGTGTAAGCTAGGTAAAAATGGGATCGCCTTCGTTCAAAACAAGTTGCCTAAAAAGCTTGATGATCCGGGTATATTTGTTTTGCCTTGTAAGATAGGAAGATCCGAAGCTTTCGACACACTAGCCGATTTAGGGTCAAGCCTCAACTTGATTCCCTTATCCTTATTCACCGCTCTTAAGCTAGGAAAGTTAGAGGAAACGGAGGTATTGATAGGGCTAGCGGATGGGAGTATTGCCCACCCGGTTGGAATGATTAAGGATGTAGTTGTTCACGTAGGAAGGTTAACTATATTAGCGGATTTTCACGTCCTAGACATGGTTAGTGACACTACATGCCCATTATTGGTAGGAAGAGGATTTTTAGCAACCACTAGTGCCATGATAGATTGCAAGGAATCCAAGATAGCGGTAGGAGAAGGCGATACTTGGTCGGTGTATGATGTTAAGAAGCATAGTTATGATTGTGATGATGAACCAACACCGCATTGGGTAGAAATGAATAGGAGACCATCTAGATATGGACCTTGGATAGAAAGGAACTTTATAGGACCTCAATGCCCATTCTATCTAGAAAAAGACTTTGTTGAAAAGACACATTCGGTAGAACAACTCATAGCTAGAGATGAAGAGCTAGATCCCTTTGAGGACCCATTAGTCTTTAGGAAAATGATTGAGTTATTAAGCGTAATGCCCATCAACATAGAGAGGAATAAATGGAAAAGAGAGGGGGATAAGTGTAAATGGAGGTGGGACAAGCCACCTAAAGAAGGTGACGGGTCATGGCATATTAGAATGACCTTGTATGATCCGGATGGAGAGGAGTTTGAAAGGTCATACCACACTAAGGAAACCGATAGGAAGTTGAAACCTAAGTTCGATCCCAAAGATGTCCTCAATGAGGAACTCACCCGAATCATGTAGTAACCCATGACTTTGAGTCTAGCTACAAGACTCGTAAATAAAGAAAAGCGCTACTTGGGAGGCAACCCATGTTTTGTGTGATCTTATTTGTTTGATTGTTATTTGCTTCCGTATGCATGTTTTATTTTTATTGTTGGTTGATCATGTTTCTCAATTAAAATGTGGAAATACTTTACTATGTTGTTTGGCCTAGTCTTAACTCCAACCTAAAGGTATTTTTGCAAAAGATAAGTGTAAGGGGAAACCCCAAATATGTTTTCAAGAAACACCCCGATCATGATTCTCCACAATATTAAATGAACATGTATATTCGTATTTGTTAGAGTCAAATGCTTGTATTGAGTCATAATGAAGTTTTGCAGGATTTTCCAAGAAGTAGGACGAAGTTTTTCCAGAAATTTTCCGGAAACTTAACATAAGAATTTCTGCAGGTCCATTCTGACGGCGTCAGAGTATTACTCTTGACGGCGTCAGGAGTTAAAAATCTGGAAATTTTACCGGTTTTGTTTTTCTAACGGAGTCTTATGGTTTTTGTGAATTATTAAGTTTTATAATCTCCAGGAAATCTGCAAACTTCATTCCACAAGCATTATATCTTACTTTGTTTTCTAGGATGAGTAACTTATATAGGATGCCGCCGATTTTACGCGAGGTTGCCTTGTCTATTGTTGTCAGGATTTACAGGTTATTTTTGACAAGAAGATGATTTATATTCTGGAAGGGAAGCTTTGATTGTTCGTTTTCTTGGAAGAAGATTTAACCTGGCCAACCTAAAATCCATATCGAGCGAATCAGGGCAGTATTTGATTTCATTCTCTTTACTTTTTCACTTTTACATTCTTTACTTGAACATTGGGGACAATGTTCATCTTAAGTGTAAGGGGAGGGTAAAAAGATGATACCTTACATATGCACTTTCGCTTGAGTTTGTTTCGTTTGATGGTAGATGTGTAATAAAACTACGAGAAATACTTGTTAGTGTAATTTTAGCGCCAAATTTAAAATTTTTTACAACATTTAGGAGTGAAACTTTAGCCATAGCAAGCGACTCATGGATAGGAGATTGTATGACTAGCACATAACCGTATATTCAGAAAAATTTTCCACCCAAAAATGTGAGGTTCACCTTTAGATTTGATAGGAAAAGCATTCATTATTAGTGCTTATGAGTGTACCGGTAGCATTTAGATTCTAGAACTTGCGTTAGTGATGCATCCCGAGACCGCTAGTGAGACTACATTCGTGTAGTAGGATTTACTACATGATAAGAGGCATTAGGATCACCCTTGTGTTAAACCCGTATCATAATTACTTGACCATTTAAGTCATATTACTTGGCTAGTTAAGTCAACTAATTTTTCCCACACCCTTAGCGTTGTACTCATTTTTAGTACACGAAACCCCTAGTACACCCCTCCGAGCCTATCTTTTCGTTTCTAACTTTAAGCATTTTACTTAAAGGAAGAATTTGTTACACCCCACTTAAATGTACAACCAAATTGCCTTAGCCTTCCGTGTATACGCTCATTTTTAGTGCATTATTGTTATTTGTTAAACCCTAAGTTAACTATCTAATTGATTACATGATTGCTAAGTCGAGTCATATCCTTGTACATATTGTTTTGGGACGATTGGGACTCATGGGTAAGTACTTATTTTATGGAGTAATGGGGAAGAACATCATTTATTACCCCCATATATACGTTAATCTTAAAAGTGCTCCAAGTGTTTTGATTTTCTTAATTCGAGTCATTAGATTAGTTTAATGTAAAGAATGTAAAGATTCAAGTGTAAGGGGAATTTTCATCCCCTATGATGTATTATTTTGGATGGTAGGGTAAGAGTGTATGAAAAAAAAAAAAAAAAAAAAAAAAAAAAAAAAAAAAAAAATCGAAAAAACAAGAAAAAGAAAAAAAAAATAGAAAAAAAAAAAAAGAGAAAAAACATACGGACTACCATCCCGTTTCATTCTATGTTTATTTTATGTTTTTGTTATTTTTCATTTATTAGCTTAAGTCGAGTCTAGTCTTGGCTTAGCAACGCCATATTGTACATGTAATTAACTAAGATTGTTAACTCGCCACCAGTAAAACTTCCTTTATCCAACAAAACCGTGTAATTCATATCCCTATACCTAACGTTACAACCCTTTAAAAGACCTCTTTGATAGTTTATCCTAGGTGCTTACGCCATGTGGTGGAGGTTTGATCCTTTCCCAAGCCTATGGTAATCTATTTTGCTATGACAGGTAGTGAGAGATATCTTCCATTTCCATAATGTTATATTACTTTATTACACCCGAGAGATGTGAGTATCTAAACACTATTTGTGAGGTGCTTGTGTATGACCTCCGTGCTTGTCTATTGGTCTTTAGTGGAACGATTATTTGTTGTAATTACTTTTATATTAGTGTTAAATGACCCCTAACTTGTCTTTTGAGTAGAATAAAAGCTCATTTGCTTGAGGACAAGCAAATCTCAAGTGTAAGGGTATATGATGAGGCGAAAAATGATCCGTTTTTAGGGGGTCATTTAAGCCTGAATCCGACTTTATTTGATCAAATATTGCCCTAAATCGTTCCTTTTGTGATTTTAGGTGTTTGGAGAGTGAATTCTGGAAAAGAAGCCATTTTGGACGTTTTTTGAGCATAAAAGTGAAGAAAACGGCAAAGTATCAATTTTCCATGTTGAAGACACTAGGTGACGGCGTCAAGAGTTACACCCTGACGGCGTCAGACATCAAGAATAAAACACCGTAGTTGATGACGGCGTCAAAATCCATCCTGACGGCGTCAAAGTCCCAAGAATAAAATACCGTAGGTGGTGACGGCATCACATAGGCCGTCATAAGTAGATCAAGGCCGTCCGAGGAAGTATTTGGCGGCGAGGTGACGGCGTCACATGCTTGTCTTGACGCCGTCAGCCCAGTTTTCCTATATATAGTTTTCTAGTTTTTTCATAAAAAGGAGAGAAGTTTTGGTGAAACCCTAAAAACGAATTTGGTGCCTCTTTTACAGGTTTTTCAAGGGTTCCAAACCCTTGATACCTTGCATTGTAATTGAGATAAGTGTTCTTCTAATTCAATCAATATGTCTATGTGTTGGTTGTTTATATCTTGTTCTTGTCTCAATTCAATTATGCTAGGCTAGATCTCTCTTGTGTTTGCTTAGATCTAATGAAACCTAGATGTTGATTATGTGTTGATTACTTGTCTATTCTTGTTCTTGGATGAATAATTTATATGTTAGGCTTAAGAAAAATGGCAGATCTCCAAATGGTAACATGCTTGAACGTCTTAAGAAACATGAACCGAGGCGTACTAGGTCTTTATTGGTTGTATTTAATGCATGAGCCACTGTTTACAATCCCTATAGTTGTGCTGGGTCATGGTGTAGGAGGAGGTAAGAGCTCATAGAGTTGGGGAGTTATGTATGCCACCCCACGAATGGTATTAAGGAATACAATCCGTCATCCATACAAGTATAACAAGTAATTAACGTGTAAAAGATATCTAGGGAGTAGTGAAGTCTAAGTAAACACAATTTCTCCAATCACTGCTCACAACCTTTGTAATATTTAGTTTAATTTCATTTTCAGTATTTTATTTTGAATATATATTAGTTTTGGGTTAGTTGAATAGCAACTAATTCCGCCCACTCCTTTAAAAACCGAGATTTTAATTGCTTTCATAAAAATATAAAAATACAAAAATAATCATCCCTCACCTTTAGAACTAGTAATTAGGTTTTCTAATCCTAGCGACACTATTCCTAAGTTGAACGATCAATCCCCCGGTACTTGTCACTATACTATACTACAACGATCAGGTACACTGCCTGGTGGGGGTTGTAAGCTTCTCGAGATCCCTCGAGAGGTAAAGCAAGGTGCGATTCCCACGCATCAAAATCCTAGAAAATAAATTAAGTTATAATGCTTGTGGAATGAATGTTTGCAGATTTCCTGGAGTTTATAAAACTAAAGAATTAACAAAAACTTTAAGACTCCGTTAGAAAAACAAAACTCGCAAAATTTTCAGAATTTTACACATGACACCGTCAGAAGTGACCTGCAGTAATCTTTACGTTAATTTTCCAGAAAATTTCTGGAAAAACTTATGTCCTACTTCTTGGAAAATCCTGCAAAACATGATTATGACTCGATACAAGCATTTGACTCTAACAAATACTAATACACATGTTCATTTAATATTGTGGCGAATCAAAATCAATTTCGTTCTTAGAAACAAATTTGGGGGTTTCCCTTACACTTAGCTTTTGCAAAATACGTTTATATGAAGTTAAGACGAAGTTAAACGACAAAATAAAGCATTTTCACAATTTTAGTTTGAAACATGATCTACCAACAATAAAAATAAAGCATGCATACGGAAGCAAATAACAATCAAACAATTAAAAATCACACAAAACATGGGTTACCTCCCAAGAAGCGCTTTTCTTTATTAACGAGTCTTGTAGCTAGACTCAAGGTCATGGGCTATCCTATGTGTGTGAGCTCCTCATTGAGGACATCTTTGGGATAAAACTTGGGTTTCAACTTCCTATCGGTTTTCTTGGTACGGTATGACCTTTCAAACTTTTCTCCATCCGGATCATATAAAATCATCTTCATATGCCATGATCCGTCTACCCAATGTGGTGTCGGTTCGTCCTCACAATCGTAGCTATGCTTCCTAACATCATAAACTGACCAAGTATCACCCTCTCCTACCGCTATCTTGGACTCCTTACAATCTATCATGGCACTAGCGGTTGCTAAAAATCCTCTTCCTACTAACAATGGGCATGTAGTATCACTAACCATATCTAGGACGTGAAAATCTGCTAAAATAGTTAACTTTCCTACGTGAACCACTACATCCTTGATCATTCCAACCGGATGGGCAATACTTCCATCCGCTAGACCAATTAGTACTTTCGTCTCCTCTAACTTTCCTAGCTTAAGAGTGGTGAAAAGGGATAAGGGAATCAAGTTGAGGCTTTATCCTAAGTCGGCTAGTATGTCGAAAGCTTTGGATTTTCCTATCTTACAAGGAAAAACAAATATACCCGGATCATCAAGCTTCTTAGGTAACTTGTTTTGAACGAAGGCGGTCCTATTTTTTCCCAATTTAAATTTCTCATATTTTTCTAGTAGGGCACTATAGTAGGGAGCACGGGCTAAGACATCAATGAGGGGGCGTTCAAGGTGGAGCTCCTTGAATTCATCGTCAAGGTATTGTGTAGGAGGTGTTTCAACTATGTTATTGACCGGTTTGATATCGGATGTTTTATTCAATTGGTCCTTTTGAAGAATTTGGGTTTGCTTGAAACACGTGCTCATTGCTTTAACTGAGTAGTATTGTGGACAAGAAGTAGGGGACAAAACCGATGATATGGCATTAACGTTTAGTTTCGGGTTCTTGACCGTGTCGCTTAGGAGTGCTCCCATTTCTCGGTCATTGAGAACTTTCAACAATGTGTCGATTTTGGTGGTTATCTCGTTTTGCTTTTGTTTGAAATCGGCTTCAAACTTAGATATGCGAGCTTCTTGAGATGCCATAAACTTGGACATCAACCCTTCAAGATTGTTGGTACTACCATAGTTGTTGGAAGGATTGTTGTTGAAAGTACGGTTAGAGGGTGGACCGTTTGGTTGGTAACGATTAGGTGGATTGGAATAATTGTTTTGGGGCACGTTTTGGTTTTATTTCCACCTAAGGTTCGGGTGATTTTTCCAAGAAGGGTTGTAGGAATCACCGTAAGGGTTTGGCTCAGGTTTGAAAGTGTACCACTTATCTCCCGCTTTGTCGGTACGCGAGGATGCGTAGTCCGCAAAAGCTTGTCCGGGGAGTTCCACGCAATCACGAGTGTCATGGGGACCACTACATAATTCGCATGAAGAAGTGATTTTGTTCACTTGGCTTGAGGGCTTAGGAGCTTCGTAAGATTTCATGAGAAACTTGACTTGGTTCTCAAGTTCCATGATCCTACGGTCGGGAGTGCTAGAATTGTTCGAGGGCAAAGATATTGCCTTGACCGTTTTGTTCAAATCACGGGGATCATTCCAACTTTCGTTGTCATAGAGAGCAAGATCTTCTATGAGTTCCCATGATTCTTCCGCACTTAGATCACGTAGCTTGCCACCGGCCGATTGGTCAATGGTTCGCCTTGTGGAGAGATCGATATGGTCATAGAAGATTTGGACTTGGAGCCAAAGATCTATGCCATGATGAGGGACTTTTTGGAGTAAGTCCTTGAAACGAGTCCATGCTTCATATAGAGTTTCACCTTGACGTTGTTAGAACATCAAGATATCATTTCTAAGCTTGGTAGTTCTCCCCGGTGGGAAAAATTGAGCAAGGAAAGAGTGGTGAGATCATCCCATGAGGTGATGGATCCCGCGGGTAAACGTTCAAGCCATTGACTAGCTTGATCACGTAGAGAGAATTGGAATAAGCGTAATCGGGTTGACTCTCTAGTTGTAACATCAAGGTCTATAGAATCTACGATTTTAAGGAAATCCTTGAGATGTTGATTAGGATCTTCGGAACAAAGTCCATGGAATGCACATCCGCTTTGCACCAACCGGATGGTGTCGAATCGCAAGGGGGACACATTGGCTCCTTGAGTGAGCTCAATAGTGTTTCGATAGCCTTGGTGGCTAGGACGGGAATACTCTCCTAAGGTTCGGTGCCTAAGAGGTTGGTTTGCTAGTGGTGGGTTTTGTGGGTGGTTTTGTTGTGGTGGGTTGATGGGTTCAAAGATGTTACCACCTTCCATGATGTCGGATGGTAAAGGTTACGAACAAAGACACGAAGAAATAAGATAGACTAAAGAAAACCTAAAAATAAAAATAAAATCTTACTAGAAAGGAATCTAGTAAGTAGACCTAATAAAAAGAAATCTTAACCTAGACAATAACTATTCCACGGGCTACGGCGCCAAAAACTTGATACCTGGGAATCGCACTAGGCTTTACCTCTCGAGGGATCTCGAGAAGCTTACAACCCCCACCAGGCAGTGTACCTGATCGTTGTAGTATAGTATAGTGACAAGTACCGGGGGATTGATCATTCAACTTAGGAATAGTGTCGCTAGGATTAGAAAGTCTCCTAAACTAAGTCTAGAGGTGAGGGATGATTTGTCACACCCCCAAAATACGTGAATGGCAGCGGAGTAGAATACCTGGGGGTGACTGCCATAACATCATAGTTACAATCATATTGAACGGCCTAAAGTGTCGTTTAGAAAATACAGCGTTTGATCATTAAAACATTTAGAGTTTACAAAACATAGGTCCCAAAAGATGTTGTCAATTTAGGTAAAATAAGTTCAACAAGATCAAACGTTTCATAAGTGCAGAAATATATGGTGAGACACGTCGACTCCGCGACTCCATGAAGGTCCAAATGTATGCAGCATGAACTACCTTAATAACCTGAAAATACATCGCTAAAACGGTCAACATAAAGTTGGTGAATTCCATAGAGTTATAAGTTAAAATGTATGTACAATTGCCATAAGTAGAAAGTAAGGTGACTTGATGTCAAAATGAAGTTACATTGTCTCTTAAGCTCATGACCCCGAAACTAGACATAATAAGAATTTCACCCCAAATGAGTGGTTACCAGCCACTCTATTAATGTTAGACATGAAATGCATTCATAATTCCGTTGGAGCAACCCAAACACGAATGGAGGAGTCACCCTCAATAGATCTATTCACTCACTCTCGCTTAAAGGCAAATTAACGGTCCATGATAATATAAAGGGGACTTAATGTGGTATGATAGCAACTTAAGCAATGTATGAAAGTTTAGCTACTTTGGCATGTACAAAAATAAGTGATGCAATGTATTCTCCCCCCTGGGATTTGAAATCAAATATTGAATTAAAAACGGGGCTATGAAAACTCACCTGATATGATGGTACAATGATGGTAAAATGATCGGGACAATAAGGCGCGAACACTAGCCGCAACCTAATATGAATGATAATGATCTACTTTAGATCATGAAATGATGAAATGAATATACATGCACATGATATCTATACCACTCATAATTTAAAAATGCTAGTTATTGTCAAAGTAAAGTATTTTCCATACTTGGGCAAAATATAAGTTTAACTAGTCTAAGAAAAACTAGTTATGCTATATCGTATATAGAATGTTAGTGTTAAATTATGCGCTTTGAAAACTTTGAAATAACGTCAATTAGTCGTATAAATAAACTTTGGGTCATACATACTTCAATGGTTAAAATATAGCTCTTTACAATATATCTAGAAAATATAGTAGTTAGTACGTACTTTATTTCTATTAGTGACAAAATGGTCTCGCAAAACTAGTCGTGAAATAGTGAATATTAAGAGTTAGGAATGAAGCTCAGTAGTTTTAGGAAGATTTTCACCTTATATAAAAAGTCATAGAACTGAAGTTTGTCCGTACGGGTCTCGATCATAAAGAGAAATGGCCGCGAAGTGAGGTATTTGGGCTGTTTTGGCAGATTCTGGGCAGTTTTCGGGAAAGTTTGGAAGACCATAAGTTATTCGTTATAAATCCTTTTGACAAACGGTTGGATGTTTTGAAAAGTAGGCTGGGTGAACTAACTCTTTGTCAATGATGTAAATTTTCCAGAAATGAGTTTATCAATGAGGAAAATGGCTCTCAACCTGGTCACTTGGTGAAATGGTTAATACTTTGGAAAATTTTCGAAGTGTTGGGCTGAAGGAAAATATTAATATCATCTAAAATTCAAACGCTTGTATCTTAGTAGTTATAAGCTCGTTTTCTACGTTCTTTATATCCCCGAAATCGTATTGACATATACTAATATATTTTTGATAGTTCGGTTCCTCTAGGTTACGTCTAACGCCTCGATTTTACCCATAAAAATCGTGTGACAGCTTACTATTTTTAGAAAATAATAGTTTTCGTCGTTAAACTTGCAAAAATCATATCTCCTTCGTTATAAACCCGTTTTAATCCGTTCTTTCGCCCACGGCTTTCTTTTTGAAAGAATTTTCTAAATATCTAGCCCAAAGTTACCCAGAAACCCTTGAGTTTTCTGGATTTGACGATTCGGGACAGTAGGTAAATATATACGTTTAAAAATCAATTATAGGGTTCCAAACTAGTTTCTAATCCATCAAAATCACTTCCAATCCCCACAAATCTGGTCTATTTCTACCATACGCCTTCTCAAGGTTTCATGGGTTCTTAAACATCATCAACCAACTAGATCTAACAAGGGTTTCCATTTTTAGAGTTTATAAGATATATATGTATAAAAAGAGTGGTATAAACTAGTATATGAATGAAATCTTGTATGAAAATCATATAATCATGAAAATAACTTGAAGAAATTATGAAAAAGAGTTTGACAACTTACTTTGATGGGTTTTTGAGATTTGGAGATGAGAACTTATAAAACCTTGAGTTTTTATTTCAAAACTCAAACAAAGATTACTAAATGAGCTTGATTATGACTAGAACTTGGAAAATCAATGGTGTATGCTTCTTGTTTTGTGTTTGGCCGAGCACCCCTAAGAGAGGAAGAGAGGAGATGAGTTGCTAGTTTAATTTGTGAGAATGAAGTAATAAAATTGGTTTTGGATACTTAGAAGATATTTTGTTACTTTAGGGCAAAGTTGTAATTAAATGGTCAATGTGAAGACTTGGAGAAAAGGGGGGGGGGGGGGCACATGCTAGAAAGATGAGTTTTGGGGAAGCTTGGTAGTATTTAGTTGTTTTGTGTATCCGTTAGGCGTTATCGGGTACCGAGTTAACTAAAAATAAATCGTGACAAGTTGAAATAAAATATGACGAAGTTAATCGGGACATAATAAAGTCATAAAAGTTGTGAAAATATATTGGGTACAAGTATTGGGTGTTTGGATGATTATTATTTAGTTTCCACAAAAACCGTCGTAATTATATTAAGCTTACGATATAAATTAAATAAATTTCCAAAATACCGGGTAAATGAATTTTATAATCTTTGTGATGTTGTAAGGGGTTTAAAAATATATCGGGACCATTGTGGGAATTGTCAGATATGTTAGTCATATTTATTAATCGCGTGTTAACGTTTATTTAAGAATAAATATACGTAAAACGTTAAATATACCAAAAATATTAATTTGAATATTCTACGAGTGGTATAGTATGCAAATGTTATTATGATGATATGTAGACTATTTGTAGTCCATATACAATGTCCCTATTGAAAATGCATGAATTTGCACCTGAACCATTACGGTTACGCGAATTAAAATATCCGTAAACAAACTTTACGATGAAATGAGCAAAGTATGTGAATAGTGTTTTCACTCCGGAAATGAATAGTGTTAAGTGAATAGTAAAATTTCGAAACACTTCTCAGAATCTCAAACTGACTCTGAGAACGATGAATAGTAAAATGATGAATAGTGTTTTGATGAATAGTGATTGATGAATAGTAAATTATCGAAGTTTGGGAAATGACCTGAAATTACGAGTTGTGACAGTCTTCCCCTCTAAAAGGAACTTCGTCCCGAAGTTCAGTTTGTGTTGGTCTCTGAAGTGGTATTGGTGAATAGATGATAATAATTGAGAATTCCAGCGAACTTTCACGATAGGAATTTGACTCTGCTTCTACTGTTCGACCTAACAGTCCATGATTTCTACTGGTTCTCTTACCCGGTTTAGGTTTGTCATTGGGTTGGATTCCTTCCAATGCAATCATGAGTGACTCATCTGAAAGTTATTTCTTGGGATTTGAAAATGTGAAACACGGTTGGGTAATCCGAATGTTCTCTAACAAGGCTCAAGTCTGACGGCCACTAGGCCTACTCTGTCTGAAATATTAAATGGTCCAGTGTATATCGGGTTTAACTTTCCAAATTTTCTGAATGATATCATGCCTTTCCTAGGCAGAACTTTCAACATAACTCTGCCTACCAACTTGAAGTTTTAATGGTTTACAACTTATCGAACTTGTAACTGATTCTTGACTTGTAAGAAATTTCTGGTTATTTCATGAATGCCTACTGGCCTAGTGAGTTGGGCTTTTCCAAATTTTGATTCGTTAATGGATGTTGGCACATCGACCATAGAGTGCCTCAAATGGTGTAGTCTCTATGCTTGCGCAATAGCTATGGTTGCATCTGAATTTGAATTATGGCAAATGGTTAGTCCAACCATTTATAGAGTCAATCACTCATACTCTGAGTATATCTTCCTATGTTTGAATTGTTATCTCGTTCTGACCATCGGTCTGAGGATGATAGGCGATGTTTATATCTAATTGGGTTCCGAAAGATATCTTAAAATGATTGCTAGGAGTCTGAGGTGATTCGATTACCTTTATCAGGAATAATTGAAATGGGTACAATAAATTTTGTGACTAATTCCACAACGTTACGTCTTTCGAACAGGGCATTATCTGAAGGGGATAGAATATGGGTAGCAATTTTAATTCCTTGTGTTTTGTTCCAACGGATGCTAAGACATGTGTATTTCTATGCCTATTGGGCTAGGTCTCCATTACTGAAGTTTGTACTTAATTTATGGTGTTCCTCCTAATTTCCTTCATCACATATTCCAATATTCTTTATTGTCAAGTCACAAAATCCTAAATGCAAAAGCGATGTAGTATGGTGATTAGTTTTGGAAATTTGTCTCGCGATTGTGAGTTTTGGTTGAAGTCTTTTTCTGAATAAACGAATTTAGAAAATGGAGTAAATGATTTACTAAGTAATATCTTTCTTGATAATTAAAAATTCAGTAGTTATGAAATGTGAAACTGTTTCCAAACATGTTGTGATTAAGACTGTTTACCAAAGTTTGATGTTTATATTTTTCTACAAGGATAAAATGGTAGGATAGGAAACTTCGCATAAATGCATAGATGTCTAATGTTTAGTTCCTGAGGTTGGATAATGCCTATTGATGCCATTTAGGCAAAACTACAAGCATAAGTATTCAAACTATCTTAAGTCCTGATATGGTTTATCGTTGAAATTGTCATCATGTTGGCAAAATATATGTTCGGGTTTGATCCCTTTCCTTGGTATGAAAATGAGGTTATCTGGAATTTCTAGCGAACACAACGCCTTAGGGAAATCTATATCGATATCCTTAATTCAAATCAATTATCCTTGGTGAAAACTCATTACAGGGAAGTTTGCGTTTAGATGAGGCCATGTTTAAATGAAATGTTTTACAGTCTCAATTAGATGCTTAGTTTACTTCTATGGTGTTGCTTAACGTACCTTCACATTGTGCTCGATCCTGTAGCTCAGTCTAGCTAGTACATTTGAATAATAAAATTTGACAACTAGGTCAGAGATGGTGATTCTGATGGTCTCGTGGTATCTTAGGATTGTTGTTGAGTTATGAAGTTTCTTATTCTAGGTTAGTAGTTCCGTAATCCTTTCATTGCGTTTCTTGTATCGATGAATCCTCCTAGTACTTGATATGGAAAGTCTCTCCTAGAGAAGTCAATGGAACAATCCAACTTAATGGATGAGTGAGTAATAGGTGGGGTAAGTATCCAGGGAGAGGTTGTTAGAAAGAGACGTTTACAAAAGAGTTTACTTGTTTAAAACGCTTTTAAATGAAGATTGTTATTAGAAATACTTTAAAAAGGTAATTATTTCCTTCATGACATAATTTTTCCTGAATTATACATAGGTGATCAGGCTATGTATTATTGAGGATTAATGATGCGATGCTTGATTTTGTCAAAATAGTATTACTTTTCTCAAAAGTTTTAGATGGTGTTGAACGCATTGTTATTAAAAATGGTATTCTAGATATTTCTTTTCAAGGTAACCTAAAAATTGTTTCGTATAATAATAGTAAATAATTGACGTAATGACGAAAAAAATCAATTTATATGGTGGTAATAAAACAGTTTCTTTTAATAATTCCGTAAAACAACTTCCCCATATGGTAGTAAAATAGCTTGTAGTAAAATTTATTGAATGGTTTATTGGATACATGGGTGAATCTTATGGAATGGTAATAGTCTACCAATCCTCTTATTTAAAGAATGTAAACATCTTAGTTCACAACAGGGCAGTGGATTATGATTATGGAGTGGTCGAGAATATGGTAGTGATATTGAGAGTGTGAAGGATGAACGTGTTGTTAAGGCATCTACAGTCAACTGAAGATGATAGTCTATGTGTTAAAAGATATAGGGCAGAAATTGGTGCCAATGATGTGAAATATTCAAGAATTTATACTAGGTAAAGATCGCAGGTTCAAATGCTTAATCCCTTTAGGCATGACTTAAATGTATAAAGAATGGAAATTGTTGTACGGGTGATCTGAGTCAAGTAGGTACCACATCGAATGATGTTTGATTTTCCGTGAATGCCTTATGGTCAGGTGAAACTTCTCGATGTCATTTCATGAAAATGAGGTCTTGTCCCAATGTGACTAAGCTATATCGATCTCCGAAAAGAATATAAATTTTGTTGAGTAACTGTACCTTGATCTTTCAATCCAATGAACTCATACTAGCGTGAGGGTCTTATAATATGGAATGAGCGAAAAAGTCATAAATTGAAGTAGTGGTGTTAAGGCATGGTGTATCAATATTGGTAATCTCTGGTAGAGGGGTTTCTTTCGCATCTAAGGTCAAATAGTAAGTAGGTATAGTGGTTGCTTTCGAGATTCGTTCATGAGTTATACGTGTTCCTTCTTGGAGATATGGTTTCTAAAATTAACAACATTTATTTGAGTGAAACATTGTGAAATTTGGTCATAAATGTATTTTGGAGTGACTTTATTTGAAGTTTGTAATGAATATAGTTATGTAAATATTTTGTATTTTGATAAAAAAACAATATCTCATATATATATATATATATATATATATATATATATATATATATATATATATATATATATATATATATATATGTCTTTGGAAAAAGGGAATTTAAGAAGATTGTTGCTTAAACAGAAATGAGTTTTAATCCAACCATTGAAAATCAATAATTTGTCGTACTTCGTAAAGTTTGCAAGAAATCTTTTTATTTGTTCAAAAATTTAATTTGGCTTTGACTTACTTGAATTGTTATTATCTCCGAAATACGAAAACTAGGGGAGTCACTTTTATCTTGGTCAACATGACCATCTAATTGTAAAGACACCTTCGTCTTTATTAATCTTATTGTCTTACTCGCATATTCCTAAAGTTGTAATTATATATCAAATCTACTAATGTGACCACATTGGTCGGTGGAGTGTTGCTAGAGCGACTAATGATGTAATTATCGACTTAGAATGTGGTGTAATCAAACTTGATAATGAAGGGAGAGTTGTGATGAGTTCCATTATGATGGTATAATACCGTTCAAAGCATCTTGTTGGTCTATTGTGTTATGGAGGTATGAGTCGATAATATCCAGTGTTCTAAAAGGCGCGCCAAGGCGCCGCCAAGGCGTCGCCAAGGCGCGAGGCGTGGCCTCGGTGCCACGAAATGGACCAAGGCGTGAAGTCTAGGCGTCGTGTGAAAAGGCGTGGAATAAGGCGCGAAAAGGCGTGCCAAGGCGCGCCTTATCGTATGGCGTGGCGCCATTTTTAGAAGGGGATGATGTGGGCTTAAATTTTGGGCCTAGTAATTTCTAAACATAGTTCAAAATTTCAAATTTTTACTTTATTTCTTATGCATATCACTTTTTGTAAGCTCACCTTTTGTAAACTCACCTTTTGTAAACTCGATATGCATATAAAATATGATATTATAACATAAATGATAAATATATAAATATTTTTTCGCCGCCTTAGTCATGCCGCAAAAAACGTCATGGCTTCGCCATGGCGCGTAAGGCTTGAGGCGTGGCCTTGCCACCACGCCACGCCTCACGCCATTTATAATATTGATAATATCTAAGATAATATAGAGTCCTTGTGATAGATGCCACCCTTGGGCGATTTGTTGCAATTCTTATTGTGTCTGTGAGGCTTGTGGTATTATTCGGAGTGTATCGTCCAAACACTCGTGGGTAATCTCAAATAATTAGAGATCATCGTCTAACGATGAAGAGTAGTAGGTTGTCAAGCAGTAGAGGCTCTCAAACTCTCACCAACCTCAAACCTATAAGGTGGTGTAACGTGTGGTAGATGTTAATGGTATGTCAAATAGTGGTTGCCTCTTAAGCGGCCTGTCATATATGGGTGTAAGATGTCTGAGATGTGATGGTGTTGGTGGTGCTTTAGATGATGAGAACAAAGTTGCTAACGATAAGATCCTAGTGGTGAGTTAGGAGATGATGGTGATAATAGTGAATGGGATACTACCCTCTTTCGCGCTATCTCGCGACATCTAAGAGGTAAAACTGAAGTACGCACTATGGGACGACCAATAGTGAAATAAGTAGCTGACGGTGGTGGTAGTACCTGAGTAGTAAGCGCCCTACTAGTGAAGGAAAGAAAACATACTATCTTCTTTGCAATAAGCATCCTAATAGGTCCATTAAGATTAAGTCTGAATACTCTGCCAAACGGCAATCTAAGTATGGGCTGAATGATAGTAAAACCCTGTTCCTATGACAAATCAATGGTGCTAATGGTGGTGTGAGTGAAACTAGTGGTATAATGGTAGTGGAAGATGACAAGGCATCTTCAATGTCGGAATTCGGTAAAAGGATGACAGGGTGGTATTTGAAGACATGTCACTTGTGAACCAGGTCAATATAATTATATATGAGTATGGGTATAAATAACTCGCATAGTGTGTGCATGAAATGACATGTGTAATAAATATGCACTTATGATGAAATGATGAGATGCTATGATGACGTGGTTATAGTCTAGGGTCCAAGATACATCCTAGTTCGCTATAACTTTAGCTCTGATGCCAATCTATCACACCCCCAAAATACCTGAATGGCAGCGGAGTAGAATACCTGGGGGTGACTGCCATAGCATCACAGTTACAGTCATATTGAACGGCCTAAAGTGTCGTTTAGAAAATACAGCGTTTGATCATTAAAACATTCAGAGTTTACAAAACATAGGTCCCAAAAGATGTTGCCAATTTAGGTAAAATAAGTTCAACAAGATCAAACGTTTCATAAGTGCAGAAATATATGGTGAGACGCGTCGACTCCGCGACTCCATGAAGGTCCAAATGTATGCAGCATGAACTACCTTAATAACCTGAAAATACATCGCTAAAATGGTCAACATAAAGTTGGTGAATTCCATAGAGTTATAAGTTAAAATGTATGTACAATTTCCATAAGTAGAAAGTAAGGTGACTTGATGTCAAAATGAAGTTACATTGTCTCTAAAGCTCATGACCCCGAAGCTAGACATAATAAGAATTTCGCCCCAAATGAGTGGTTACCAGCCACACTAATAATGTTAGACATGAAATGCATTCGTAATTCCGTTGGAGCAACCCAAACACGAATGGAGGAGTCACCCTCAATAGATCTATTCACTCACTCTCGCTTAAAGGCAAATTAACGGTCCATGATAATATAAAGGGGACTTAATGTGGTATGATAGCAACTTAAGCAATGTATGAAAGTTTAGCTACTTTGGCATGTACAAAAATAAGTGATGCAATGTATTCTCCCCCGTGGGATTTGAAATCAAATATTGAATTAAAAACGGGGCTATGAAAACTCACCTGATATGATGGTACAATGATGGTAAAATGATCGGGACAATAAGGCACGAACACTAGTCGCAACCTAATATGAATGATAATAATCTACTTTAGATCATGAAATGATGAAATGAATATACATGCACATGATACCTATACCACTCATAATTTAAAAATACTAGTTATAGTCAAAGTAAAGTATTTTCCATACTTGGGCAAAATATAAGTTTAACTAGTCTAAGAAAAACTAGTTATGATATATCGTATATAGAATGTTAGTGTTAAATTCCGCACTTTGAAAACTTTGAAATAACGTCAATTAGTCGTATAAATAAGATTTGGGTCATACGTACTTCAATGGTTAAAATATAGCTCTTTACAATATATCTAGAAAATATAGTAGTTAGTACGTAGTTTATTATTTCTATTAGTGACAAAATGGTCTCGCAAAACTAGTCGCGAAATAGTGAATATTAAGAGTTAGGAATGAAGCTCAGTAGTTTTAGAAAGATTTTCACCTTATATAAAAAGTCATAGAACTGAAGTTTGTCCGTACGGGTCTCGATCATAAAGAGAAATGGCCGCGAAGTGAGGTATTTGGGCTGTTTTGGCAGATTCTGGGAAGTTTTTGGGGAAGTTTGGAAGACCATACGTTATTCGTTATACATCCTTTCGACAAACGGTTAGATGTTTTGAAAAGTAGGCTGGGTGAACTAACTCTTTGTCAATGATGTAAATTTTCCAGAAATGAGTTTATCAATGAGGAAAATGGCTCTCAACCTGGTCACTTGGCGAAATGGTTAATACTTTGGAAAATTTTCAAAGTGTTGGGCTGAAGGAAAATATTAATATCGTCTAAAATTCAAACGCTTGTAACTTGGTCGTTATAAGCTCGTTTTCTACGTTCATTATATCCCCGGAATCGTATTGACATATACTGATACTAGCTTCAAGACCCGCCCGATGAATCGCCACAATTTTAGATGAATCGCCCTTAATATGGTTGTATCAATCAGTAAATTTTTGATTAATTGCAAATCGAGCTCCAAACAGAATAATGTTCCCATAAATGAGCATGTTACCTGATGCGTGGGGATTGCACCAGGCTTTACCTCTCGAAGGATCTCGAGAAGCTTACAACCCCCACCAGGCAGTGTACCTGATCGATGTAGTATAGTATAATGACAAGTACCGGGGGATTGATCGTTCAGCTAGGAATAGTGTCGCTAGGATTAGAAAACCTAAAGACTAGGTCTAGAGATGAGGGATGATTCTTTTTGTATTTTTATATTTTTAATAAAGCAAGTAAAAATCTCGGGTTTGAAGGAGTTTGGGCGGAATTAGTTGCTAGTCAACTAACCCAATACTAAGATGCAATCAAAACAAAATACTATAAATGAAAATAAACTAAATTATACTAAAGTTGTGAGCAATATGTGGGAGAAATGTGTTTACTTAGATTTCACTACTCCCTAGATATCTTTTACACATTAATTACTTGTTATAGTTGCGTAGATGACGGATTGTATTCCTTAATACCATTCATGGGGTGGCGTATTTACTTCCCCAATCCTATGAGTGCCTACTTCACTCCTATGTCGAGCCTGCTAAGAAGCTCCTAACATAGGATCATTAGAATTTACTCATGCATTAAATACAACCAATAAAACCTAGTACACATCGGTTCATGTTTCCTAAGACGTTCAAGCATGTTACACAATGGAGATCTGCCAGTTTTCTTAAGCCTAACATTGAAATCATTCATCTAATACAACCATAAACAAGTAATCAACACATAATTAACATCTAGGTTTCATTAGATCTAAGCAAACACAAGATAGATCTAGCCTAGCATGTTGAAATCAAGACAAGCACAAGATATAGACAACCAACACATAGACATATTGATTGAATTAAGAGAAGACTTATCTCAATAGCACAAGAAAGGATTCAAGGGTTGAAAACCCTTGAAAAAGCTGTAAAATACGTACAAGGTTCGGCCCTAGGGTTACTCCACATAAGTTCCTTTCTATGAATGAAAAATAGAAAACTATATATAGATTTAAGAAGGTGACGACGTCAAGAACAAATGTCTGACGCCGTCATCTCGCCGCCAAATAGTTCCTCGGACTGCCTAGATCTAGATCTGACGCCGTCATGTAGTCCCCTTATGCAGGCCGTCACACAATTAACTCTTGACGCTCTAGTTGTGACGCCGTCAGGTTTGTACTGGGTCGTCACCAAATTAACTCTTGACGCCGTCATGCTTTTCCTCTTGACGCCGTCATACACTGTTTTCAGCATGGAAAATTAAGTCTTTGGCGTTTTCTTCACTTTTATGCTCCAAAAACGTCCGAATTGCTTCCTTTTCCAGATTTCACTCCCAAAGTACCTAAAATCACAAAAGGAACGATTTAGGGTAATATTTGATCAAATAAATTCAATTCCGGGCTTAAATGACCCACTAAAAGTGGTTCATGTTTCGCCTCATCATATACCCTTACACTTGAGATTTGCTTGTCCTCAAGCAAATCCGCTTTTATTCTAATCAAAACACTAATACAAAAGTAATTACAACAAATAATCGTTCTACTAAAGACCAAAGACAAGCACGGAGGTCATACGCTAGCACCTCACAAATAGTGTTTAGATACTCACATCTCTCGGGTGTAATAAAGTATAAATTACAATATGTAAACGGAAGATATCTCTCACTACCTGTCATAGCAAAATAGATTACCATAGGCTTGGGAAAGGATCAAACCTCCACCACATGGCGTAAGCACCTAGGATAAACTATCAAAGAGGTCTTTTAAAGGGTTGTAATGTTAGGTGTAGGGAAATGAAATACACGGTTTTGTTGGATATAGGCAGTCTTTACTGGTGGCGAGTTAACAATCTTGGTTAATTACATGTACAATATGGCATTGCTAAGTCAGGACTAGACTCGACTTAAGCTAATAAATAAAAAATAACAAAAACATAAAATAAACATAGAATGAAACGGGATGGTAGTCCGTATGTTTTTCTTTTTTTTTTTTTTTTTTTTTTTTTTTTTTTTTTTTTTTTTTTTACATACACTCTTACCCTACCATCCAAAATAATACATCATAGGGAATGGAAATTCCCCTTACACTTGAATTTTTACATACTTTACAATAAACTAATCTAATGACTCGAATTAAGAAAATCAAAACACTTGGAGTACTTTTAAGATTAACGTACATATGGGGGTAATAAATGATGTTCTTCCCCATTACTCCATAAAATAAGTACTTTACCCATGAGTCCCAATCGTCCCAAAACAATATGTACAAGGATATGACTCGACTTAGCAACCATGTAATCAATTAGATAGTTAACTTAGGGTTTAACAAATAACAATAATGCACTAAAGATGAGTGCATACACGGAAGGCTAAGGCGATTTGGGTGTACATTTAAGTGGGGTGTAACAAATTCTTCCTTTAAGTAAAATGCTTAAAGTTAGAAACGAAAAGATAGGCTCGGAGGGGTGTACTAGGGGTTTCATGTACTAAAAATGAGTACAACGCTAAGGTGTGGGAAAAATTAGTTGACTTAACTAGCTAAGTAACACGACTTAAATGGTCAAGTAATTATGATATGGGTTTAACACAAGGGTGATCCTAATGCGTCTTATCATGTAGTAAATCCTACTACATGAATGTAGTCTCACTAGCAGTCTCGGGATGCATCACTAACGCAAGTTCTAGAATCTAAATGCTACCGGTACACTCATAAGCACTAATAGTAAATGTTTTTCCTATCAAATCTAAAGGCGAACCTCACATATTTGGGTGGAAAATTTTTCTGAATGGTACGGTTTTGTGCTAGTCATACAATCTCCTATCCATGAGACGCTTGCTATGGCTCAAGTTTCACTCCTAAATGTTGTAAAAAATTTAAATTTGGCGCTAAAATTGCACTAACAAGTATTTCTCATAGTTTTATTACACATCTACTATCAAACAAACAAACTCAAGCGAAAGTGTATTTGTAGGGTATCATTAATTTACCCTCCCCTTACACTTAAGATGAACATTGTCCCCAATGTTCAAGTAAAGAATGTAAAAGTGAAATAAGTAAAACAAATGGAATCAAATACTCCCCTGATTCGCTCGGTATGGATAATAAGGTGGCCAGGTTAGATCTTCCTTCAAGAAAATGAACAATCAAAGCTTCCCTTCCAGAATATAAATCATCTTCTTGTCATACGTAACCTGTAAATCCTGAGAAAACAGACAAGGCAACCTAGCATAAAATCGGTGGCAATCTACATATGTTACTAAATCCTAGAAAACAAAATAAGATATAATGCTTGTGGAATGATGTTTGCAGATTTCCTGGAGATTATAAAACTAATAATTCAACAAAAACTTTAAGACTCCGTTAGAAAAACAAAACTGGTAAAATTTCCAGATTTTTACACGTGACGCCGTCAAGAGTAAACTCATGACGCCGTCAGAAGTGACCTGCAGAAATTCTTATGTTAAGTTTCCAGAAAATTTCTGGAAAAACTTGGTCCTACTTCCTGGAAAATCCTGCAAAACATCATTATGACTCGATACAAGCATTTGACTCTAACAAATACGAATATACATGATCATTTAATATTGTGGAGAATCATGATCGGTTTGTTTCTTAAAAACATATTTGGGGTTTCCCCTTACACTTATCTTTTGCGAAATACCTTTGGATGAAGTTAAGACTAGGCCAAACAACAAAATAAAGTATTTCCACTATTTAGTTTAGAAACATGATCTACCAACAATAAAAATAAAGCATGCATACGGAAGCAAATAACAAATAAACAAAATAAAAATCACACAAAGCATGGGTTGCCTCCCAAGAAGAGCTTTTCTTTATTTACGAGTCTTGTAGCTAGACTCAAGGTCATGGGCTATCGTGTGTCGCTTATGCTCACATAACCAAGGGTGAGCCATCTAATAGTCGCCTCATCTTTCTTAAAATCATCACTTAACTCTAAACATCCATGATAATACCTTTTATTCTTTTCATGAGTATATTTAAGCCCTTTTCTCTTATCATTCTCACTTAGCATTTCTATGGGCGGATACCTACTACACTTCTCCATGGAAAAATCCTTTAACCTAGGGTGTGTGCGGGGCATTTGGTAGACAAAATCTTCATCCCCATCCGAGAATGTAATTAACCCTTCTATAAGTTTTTCATCAAGGTTGGTCAACCTTTTGAAGGTTTTACCAAACACAACTTGGGTTAACTTATCATCAATAAATTCTCCTAGACTCTCCACAACCATGAACTCAACAAGATAAACCAAGCTTCCTACAAACACATGCAATGGTATTTCCCTAGCAATAATATTTTCTCCTTTGTATTCTAATTCATCTACCATGATTTTATTATATTCATTACGCGAGATTATGTTCATTGGGAGAGATGAGTTAAGATAGGCGTTAAAGCTCCTAAATCCGATCTTACAAGGAAATTGCATGTTGAATGAACTATCACTCTCAATCCTTGTTCTAGGGTCGACATACCTAAGAGGGTTCATATAACATCCCGTATAATTTTCCTACGATTAATACATTATTATAACATAAAAGTAACCATTTTTAACCATGACAAAAAAAAAATTTATATACTTTTGACGATCACAACATTTTCACCATTTACCTTGCAACGGTATTCATTCATGTGCTTTAAAAATCTAAATATCACGAATAACTAAAAATACATTTCATCCAAACAACCTAAGAATAAATCTTTGCCAAGTGAATTACTTCGTATAAGTTCCAAATAACTAACAACTATACTCATTTTATTTTACCATGCTCAGTTTATTTCCCCTCGTACCTCACACATATATCAATCTTAGTTTCCATTTAATATGTTACAACGTAAACCATAATCCACTTGTATTATATCTTCTTATTTTCGGTCACTAGTACAATTTACTATGTTCGTTCTTCTCACATTTTCGACATACAACACACCCATGATTTACTCTAGAAACACCAACCGAACCCATGCCTATAAATCATAATCGATCTATCACCTCTAACTACTTGACATTTATCAACAATCACACCCACTCAAACAACTTGACGCCCTTCGAACAAACTCTCAAAACATGACTTTGAAACACTTTTGAATATCACTAGGAACTTTAATATGTTACAAACCAAACCGGACCCTTGTTATTTCTTTTCTTTACTTTGGGTCTGAGTGCAAACCAGCGAAGCTCACCAGGCCAAAAGGCCCAACTGCACCCTTTTGTTCTAATATTTCCAGTTGCGTGTAACATTGAGTTTGACTCATTCTCTTCCAAATTCGACTAACAACATAATCATATTATTACACCTCCTAGTTAACCTTGCTTCAAGTACTCAAGAAACATCATTTATTTATCAATCTCGTGTGCTTTGCTGACCAAAACGTTTTGCTCCAACAACTATAGTTCTCACCTCCACAGCTCTCCAATCCTAGAAACCCATATGTAAACCTTTAGGAATGTCAGTAATATTTAAACACAATCCTCCCACAATCCCTTGCCCATACTACATGTTGGATCTCGATTGGTCATTGATGGAGGCAACATGCAAATGGCAGCTCGTCGTTCACACCCTCACCCTCCCTCGCATCTTACTACCTTAGGTGTAACCTAGAAGAAACCATGTGCAACTCCTACATCACCTTCCTGCTCCATTCTACCACTTGTCGCATTCCAGTTCTAGTACTTAAGGCTACATGTTGGTCAACATTCTCCCTACAACTCACATGACAATCACTCATGCTAGTTCCTATCGAGCCAAGGTGGAAGAGAAGCAAGGGGATGGAACTAGGAACTATTATTGATTCATGGGTGAAACCTTAACCAAGTAGTACACCATCATCTTACCACATCAAAACTATCACTAAACCGAACTTAAACATAAAGAATTACTCTTGTGGTTACTGTCAAGATGTAGATGAAACCATGCTTTGACAGTTAACTCACACGAACAATTCATTACTTTTACTACTGACGTGAAAAGAAGAGAAGTGAGCAAATCATGGTTTGATTCTCGAGTTCTGAAGCTTCACTAGTTCTAAGTTGGTGGCGAGTTTGAAAGTTGTGGAGGCATGGAAGTTGCTTTGACTTCATTTCTCGTTCAACCCGTCGTTCCTCCCTCACCACCTTTTGAATATAGTAAGTCTCCCAACCCGTTCACAATTCATTGTATCACATTCTTTGATTTCTCTCGTACCATAACTGCTCACGTTAGAAACTCAAAGGATTTACTCGTTGGCTTGCTTAAGGTGGTAAAATAAAATAGAGCTAATGATAATGTATCACTCATGAAAACAAATTCTTAAAACATATCGCGATCTTGTGTGGCCATATAACTAAGAGATATAAACCCTTAAACCATATGTTTACATAAAACAAACTATTATTAACAACGTATAAGATGTTTCTAAGCTCAGAAGTTGTTTTGAAATTTTAAATGTCATAAAGCCAAACGATTTCTCCATAAACCCAAGATATAAGATAATATGATAAGCTGGAATCATAAGCTCTTAAAAATAAAAGAAACTGATGAAAACCTATACGAGTCGAACTAAGAAGTTTTAGTTTTATTTTAAATGGGTTGAGTACTAAGTTCTTGTGTTTCGTTGAGTCGCAAGTAAACACTAAACGAATTACAACTTAACAAGCAAAATGCTACTTAGACTTGCACATGCACAAACACATTTTGGTTAAAGAAGAAGAAGAACGTTTGCATATTACTTACAAACTCAGTACGATTCAAGTTTATACAAATAATAAATAGTCGAAACCCCCCTAAATATCTTAACTAGTAACATATAACAACAAAGAGCCTTTAGCTCAGGTGGTTGAGGCAGTGGTGTGTCAAACGGAAAGGCCTTTGGTTCGAAACCCATCAAAGGCAGTTTTGCCATTTTATCATTTTTGCAACTTCACGTTTTGACAAACTCAAACTTTCCAAATTAAACCTCATGCCATTTTCTAAAAATAAATGTAATTTTGTAATTAACATTAAATTGTACATATTCAGTCCCTAACAACTCGATGCTTTCCTAAAACTTTTAAAAGTATTGAAACTATAATTAATCTTTTACATTTTCAACCCCTCAACTTTAAACCACTGGGCACTTTCATCCAAACTCTTGATGAGTATTTAACTTAGATTATTTTACAACTTTCCGTTAAATAAATATGTAAACTACTTGGGGTTAAAAGTATAAATTTCATATAAATGAATGGCTTATTCAGAAACTTAATTACATTTTGACAAAGTAAACTGCTACGATGTTATCATAGTAATATATATCAAAATCCTACATTCTAAGACTAAGATGAAATAACTATATATTTCTGAATATATAATGTACAAAGTAAATTATATAACTTGACGTTATTATCGGTTAACTTGAACACACGTAAAGAAATGGTTATTTCTACAATAAAACTCATTGATTCACTTAACTAAGAGTAACGTACAATTTCTATAACATATCATTCACCAATACATAATATAAATTTATGACGAAGAATATAAAACAATAAACGATACTTATGCATAAAGACAAGTTATATTGTATATAACTTGCTCTTGAACTATTAAGCGTTTTACCACGCAAGCCACCTCTGCCACAAATCATTTTGTCATCAAACACTATTCAAATCACGATTCTCGATAAGTCGAACTTATCTCGAACTTCCGTATCATTCAGGTTATCTCTTGAAGTCAATTCCATCTTCACTTCTGACATTACTTATACTCTGTCTACCGTACTACTAAGGTGAGTCATAGCCCCTACTCTTAATTGTTTTATAGTGATTTATACACGTTTTTGGGGGAGATACATGCTTAACTATTGCTTTATACTTTTACAAGTACTCGTTAACTATTTACATATTACTATAAGTTCATAGCTACACTTTCTATCGTTTAACTGTCTTATAAACTCTTTGGGAGAGATGCATGTGTAACAACTTTTCTAACGATTTTACTATCGATATTTGGAATTATGGAACAAACTGTTTAAATACGGTTTCAACTGTTTAAATACGGTTCTCCACAAACTGTTTGGATACAGTTTCAACTATTTGAATACGGTTCCCCACAAACTGTTTGGATACAGTTTCAACTATTTGAATACGGTTCCCCGCAAACTGTTTGGATACAGTTTCAACTATTTAAATACGGTTCTCTACAAACTGTTCGGATACAGTTTCAACTGTTTAAATACGGTTCCCCGTAAACTGTTTATGTTATGGACGCAACAACGTGGCCCAAATATCGAAACTCGTGTTAAATGGATTTATAAACCAACTACTATTTTGGTGTTGGCCCGGTGAAGGGCAAACCAATAGATTATTTTGTGTTGAATTGATAAAGAAATCACTCATTTTCTAATTAACGATTTAAACTATAAACTCTATGAACTCACCAACCTTTGTGTTGACACTTTTAGCATGTGTTTATCTCAGGTAACTAAACAAGAAGGAACTTGAAGGCACGGAGTGGGCTTGTAACCCGGCATGGGCTTAAATAAACATTTTGACATATTTCAAATAAACTTGTTGTTTAAATTATGAAACATCTTGATGTCTCGAATATTTGGTATTTTGAATGAATTAAACTTTAAAGCGTCACTTTTGTGTCGTTTTCTATGATTGTGACAAAAATCCTCGAAGTAACACCCAAAAAGTCTTCCGCTGACATTTTAAGTCTTCCACTGACGTGATGATTTTGGGGGTGTTACAGTTCACTTCCTCTTCCATCCTATTCTCATTAATCACATCACCATCATCAAGATCCTCATCGGAGTCTGAATAGTAAAAAGGACTAGCCCTATGGTCATCATCATGGTCAGACTCCTCTAACTCAGAATTATTGTCAAAGTGGTAGTTAGGCGAGAGGTTCGATGGGTTTTCATTTTCCACTAAAGGGATTGGGGCGGGCATTTGGAAAATCCTACGACGAAAAACACGAATAACAGGAATCAAACGATCAATGTTATAGTTATCCATCGAGATAATTTATGAACAAAGGAAACAAAAAAATAAGATAGACTAAAGAGAACCTAAAAATAAAAATAAAAAATCTTACTAGAAAGGAATCTAGCAAGTAGACCTAATAAAAAGAGATTTAACTATTCCCTGGGCTGCGGCGCCAAAAACTTGATGCGTGGGGATTGCACCAGGCTTTACCTCTCGAGGGATCTCGAGAAGCTTACACCCCCCACCAGGCAGTGTACCTGATCGATGTATTATAGTATAATGACAAGTACCGGGGGATTGATCGTTCCGCTAGGAATAGTGTTGCTAGGATTAGAAAACCTAAAGACTAGGTCTAGAGATGAGGGATGATTCTTTTTGTATTTTTATATTTTTAGGAAAGCAAGTAAAAATCTCGGGTTTGAAGGAGTTTGGGCGGAATTAGTTGCTAGTCAACTAACCCAATACTAAGATGCAATCAAAATAAAATACTAGAAATGAAAATAAACTAAATTATACTAAAGTTGTGAGCAATATGTGGGAGAAATGTGTTTACTTAGATTTCACTACTCCCTAGATATCTTTTACACGTTAATTACTTGTTATAGTTGCGTGGATGACAGATTGTATTCCTTAATACCATTCATGGGGTGGCGTACTTACTTCCCCAATTGTATGAGTGCCTACTTCACTCCTATGTCGAGCCTGCTAAGAAGCTCCTAACATGGGATCATTAGAATTTACTCATGCATTAAATACAACCAATAAAACCTAGTACACATCGGTTCATGTTTCCTAAGACGTCCAAGCATGTTACACAATGGAGATATGCCAGTTTTCTTAAGCCTAACATTGAAATCATTCATCCAATACAACCATAAACAAGTAATCAACACATAATTAACATCTAGGTTTCATTAGATCTAAGCAAAAACAAGATAGATCTATCCTAGCATGTTGAAATCAAGACAAGCACAAGATATAGACAACCAACACATAGACATATTGATTGAATTAAGAGAAGACTTATCTCAATAACACATGAAAGGATTTAAGGGTTGAAAACCCTTGAAAAAGCTGTAAAATACGTACAAGGTTCGGCCCTAGGGTTTCTCCACATAAGTTCCTTTCTATGAATGAAAAATAGAAAACTATATATAGATTTAAGAAGGTGACGGCGTCAAGAAAAAATGTCTGACGCCGTCATCTCGCCGCCAAATAGTTCCTCGGACTGCCTAGATCTAGATCTGACGCCGTCATGTAGTCCCCTTATGCAGGCCGTCACACAATTAACTCTTGACGCTCTGGTTGTGACGCCGTCAGGTTTGTACTGGGTCGTCACCAAATTAACTCTTGACGCCGTCATGCTTTTCGTCTTGACGCCGTCATACACTGTTTCCAGCATGGAAAATTAAGTCTTTGGTGTTTTCTTCACTTTTATGCTCCAAAAACGTCCGAATTGCTTCCTTTTCCAGATTTCACTCCCAAAGTACCTAAAATCACAAAAGGAACGATTTAGGGTAATGTTTGATCAAATAAATTCAATTCCGGGCTTAAATGACCCCCTAAAAGTGGTTCATCTTTCACCTCATCATATACCCTTACACTTGAGATTTGCTTGTCCTCAAGCAAATGCGCTTTTATTCTAATCAAAATACAAGTTAGGGGTTATTTAACACTAATATAAAAGTAATTACAACAAATAATCGTTCTACTAAAGACCAAAGACAAGCACGGAGGTCATACGCTAGCACCTCACAAATAGTGTTTAGATACTCACATCTCTCGGGTGTAATAAAGTATAAATTACAATATGGAAACGGAAGATATCTCTCACTACCTGTCATAGCAAAATATATTACCATAGGCTTGGGAAATGATCAAACCTCCACCACATGGCGTAAGCACCTAGGATAAACTATCAAAGAGGTCTTTTAAAGGGTTGTAACGTTAGGTGTAGGGAAATGAAATACACGGTTTTGTTGGATATAGGCAGTCTTTACTGGTGGCGAGTTAACAATCTTGGTTAATTACATGTACAATATGGCGTTGCTAAGCCAGGACTAGACTCGACTTAAGCTAATAAATAAAAAATAACAAAAACATAAAATAAACATAGAATGAAACGGGATGGTAGTCCGTATGTTTTTTCTCTTTTCTATTTTTTTCTTCTTTTTCTTGTTTTTCTTTCGATTTTTTTTCTTCATACACTCTTACCCTACCATCCAAAATAATACATCATAGGGAATGGAAATTCCCCTTACACTTGAATTTTTACATACTTTACAATAAACTAATCTAATGACTCGAATTAAGAAAATCAAAACACTTGGAGTACTTTTAAGATTAACGTACATATGGGGGTAATAAATGATGTTCTTCCCCATTACTCCATAAAATAAGTACTTTACCCATGAGTCCCAATCGTCCCAAAACAATATGTACAAGGATATGACTCGACTTAGCAACCATGTAATCAATTAGATAGTTAACTTAGGGTTTAACAAATAACAATAATGCACTAAAGATGAGTGCATACACGGAAGGCTAAGGCGATTTGGGTGTACATTTAAGTGGGGTGTAACAAATTCTTCCTTTAAGTAAAATGCTTAAAGTTAGAAACGAAAAGATAGGCTCGGAGGGGTGTACTAGGGGTTTCGTGTACTAAAAATGAGTACAACGCTATGGTGTGGGAAAAATTAGTTGACTTAACTAGCCAAGTAACATGACTTAAATGGTCAAGTAATTATGATACGGGTTTAACACAAGGGTGATCCTAATGCCTCTTATCATGTAGTAAATCCTACTACACGAATGTAGTCTCACTAGCGGTCTCGGGATGCATCACTAACGCAAGTTCTAGAATCTAAATGCTACCGGTACACTCATAAGCACTAATAGTAAATGCTTTTCCTATCAAATCTAAAGGCGAACCTCACATATTTGGGTGGAAAATTTTTCTGAATGGTACGGTTTTGTGCTAGTCATACAATCTCCTATCCATGAGACGCTTGCTATGGCTCAAGTTTCACT
This sequence comes from Artemisia argyi, assembly GCA_030686995.1. Classification (NCBI taxonomy): domain Eukaryota; kingdom Viridiplantae; phylum Streptophyta; class Magnoliopsida; order Asterales; family Asteraceae; genus Artemisia; species Artemisia argyi. The sequence continues at coordinate 42,185,879 of CM060700.1, read as the reverse complement.
CCTAAATATTGTAAAAAATTTTAAATTTGGCGCTAAAATTGCACTAACAAGTATTTCTCATAGTTTTATTACACATCTACTATCAAACAAACAAACTCAAGCGAAAGTGTATTTGTAAGGTATCATCATTTTACCCTCCCCTTACACTTAAGATGAACATTGTCCCGAATGTTCAAGTAAAGAATGTAAAAGTGAAATAAGTAAAACAAATGAAATCAAATACTTCCCTGATTCGCTCGGTATGGATAATAAGGTGGCCAGGTTAGATCTTCCTTCAAGAAAATGAACAATCAAAGCTTCCCTTCCAATTTTCACTCCCAAAGTACCTAAAATCACAAAAGGAACGATTTAGGGTAACATTTGATCAAATAAATTCAATTCCGGGCTTAAATGACCCCCTAAAAGTGGTTCATTTTTCGCCTCATCATTACCACCGGTTCAAAGAAGTTTATACCGTGCAAAGTAACGTGTTTTTTCATTAGAATGTATATGATCAATCTGAACATAATGCGACATATTCTTAACCCATTTAAAGTAAGCAGGTGATAGAGTGCTTATTTTCGTTATATCTCCAACAACTTGCCAAATTTTTAGATAAGATATACTTTTAACATGTCAATTGAAATTAAAAGTAAGACAGTAAACTTATTTTTAAAAAATTAAATTTCCCTAAGCAACAAATAATAATCAATTTCAACTACATGTCCAAAGATCCCCTTAGTTACATTTATAGATTTAAATAAGGGTACTTACTATTCAAGAATTACCGATCTTGTAAGAACTTATGTTGTTACCATATCAACTTATCCAGCTGGGACATACGCTGCCCTAAATAACTTTTATTCCAGTATGAACCTAGATTCATTATAAGCATAAGGTTAGCATCCTTAAATGACGAACATAATTGTATAGTTTTTAATATGGTTGGTATTAAATATTATACGTACATGCGATGAGTTAAAGAATAAGAAAATTTTGCCATCTTCTCCTGTAAACACCTATGTACCTTCGAAAAGTCATACTCCATCAATTGGAATCCAATGATTTGAAAAAGACTAAACAGTACATTAGTCTCAAATTGTAGGCCCATGAAATTAACATTCCAAATTAAGTTAAAAAAAACACAACTACACATTATTGTTTAAGGAATTAACCTGGTAGTACTTGCTTCCATCAACAAAAATTCCATTCCTCTTATAACCGTATTAAAATAAACCTCATTTTTTCATAGTGACATACTGTTCTAGAGACTCCTTATTTTTGCAATGACGTGACATATACATTTTTAGTTTGTCTCAAGCACACCACAACTTGGTTTGCTTCAAACTTTTCAGTTTTCTAATCAAATTATTAAGCTGATATACATATAAAGTCTGCGCCTAATACATCTCACTTTAGAAGATTTTAAAGCCACTTACTTTTATATAAAATGGAATGGTTCAGTTCGTGAATGATAATAATATACTTGAAAAGAAATGAAGTTTAAAATTAATACCAAACCTCTTTTTATCACTTACGATTAGTTCTCAATTTGTAAACTGGTTTAGAAGTTGACCAACAAATTTCATCTGCACACACCTTTCGCTTTTTACCCTTTTCCTGCTCTAATAACAAAATGGTTTGTTTAATTAATAATAATAGTAAATAAAGACACATTATTCAAATTGTTTTAAGTTTGAGAGTATATACCTCTGTAGCATGAAAAGATAATACATTTATACACTCGTACCTTGGTAAAGACATGGCCGGCGAACCCATATGAGATTCTGAGCCATACGGGCTCCGATATCAATCTTCAGCTCTACTGCTCACTTTAATTTCCAGTAGCCTCTCCACTCGCAATTCTAGCAAAGATTTATTTTACAATAAACCCAATTGTTCATAACAATAATATGAATATTCTTTCAAATCAGGGAATGTGATAAATGGAAAATATAAGGTTAATAACTTCTACCATATATATATTATCATGTATCAAGAAGTGCAATAACGTACGATCTCAATTATCGTGTATTAATAACTAAAATAATGTACAGATCAAGTTTTGCAATAAAAGAAAAGAAGCTAGCAAATATGTATACAAACCGAATTTTAGAGAAATGAGTCAGATGCAACGCAACACATTATTCTAATAAACCATTTATAGTAGTGGCGATATCAACCTATTTACATATGAATGTTCAGACTCCACGTAATAATCAATAACTCATATGCAGACATATGCTATGCAAAAGGTTACTGTACTTTACCTGCGTTTGGATGAATGGCATATGCATGAGGGTAGAACATATGGATTTCAAAATGACACCTCCTTGACTGAGGAATAATATCATTATGAACACGGAGTGTTGCACCTTCTGCCTTCATCTCCGCCTTCAACATATTTATCTTCATTTTAATCTGAAGATAATGAAACAATAAAGAAAAGTTAAGAAGGTGTTGAGTTAGCAACTGAAAAAGGAAAAGAAAGAAAAAAAGACATACCACTTCCGCACAAGCAAGTTGGAGATTGGAATCTGTTGTTTCGCCAAATTTGGCACATTTCAGCAAGTAGTACTCAAACTCTTCAGGAGTAACAATTTGGTGCAGAAGAACCTGATTCAACTCCCCTGTTAACTTCAAAAGATGAGAATCTAATACTCACAATTTCCCAAACAGTTAAAAATAGCATATATGTTTATCAAGTTTATTTTATAGCCTAAGGAATACAATAATCTGCATATTTCTGCAACTTATGAGACAAAAGGCCAGCTACAATTGTAGAAATACTTTTGATAATTCTGGATGGCCATTAATGTTATATGAATTAAAGGCCAGCTCCAAAGCTCCATAAAATTGTGGAACATAAAAAAAGTTAAGGTATAACTGATAGGGAAATTATGGCGAATTTAAATTATGACAAAGCTTTCATTGCTACATCGACTAAACTAATGTCCTCTAAACCGTTTTATATTATGTATATGCTTATTTCAATAAGGAATGCTTATTTCAAATTGCATACACTCCTCGAAATTGTTAAATGAGTAAGTTTAGAGATTAAAAAACCCAAATAATCAAATATACATTCCCAAAACACTCTTAGGTTATAAAATCTTCTTATCCCGAAAAGCTCATTACCAATCAAAAACAGTTTCATACAATAAATCATCAATAACTCATAATCAACCAATTGGAGTACGATATGATTTCTGAGATGAAATCTTAATTTCAATCACATATAATATCATCAAGCCACAATAAAAATTAAAGATTTTCATAAAAGCAAATTAAAAATCAAATCTTAAAACTAAAAATCACAATTTTCTAATTCATTATAATAAGAACATGTAACAATATTGCCATAACCATATTGAAAAATACCAGTTCAATTGCCTCTTTCCATGACTGGGTTAATGGATGGCTTTTTTGTTTTTGTTTTCACCGCCATCAAACACCCTAGTTCGATTTCATAGGTTTGATATTTTCATGAAAATAGGTTGATTTTTTTGTGTGTGGTTAGGGTTTGTTTTGAATTTTTAAGATTCGCGTGATCTTATCAAGTTTTATTAGATCGGTTTTTCTGATTTGTGTGTTTGGTGATGGTTTTCATTCCATCCAAATATTGGTATCTTCGATTGTTGTTTGTGATGTGAGGTGAATGTATAATAACAAAGAGATACGGAGTATATGTTTTTGAAGTTGGTTCTGATCGTTTGCTTAATTTCAGGGATTGATGATTTCAAATTTTCTTCTCAAAATCTTTTCATATTTTTTGTAATCTTTCTATTTCGGGGGAGGTTTCCAGGTGGAGTTTTTATAGAATTTTGGGAGAGTTTTGTGCCTCTAAAAATAGCAATCATACTTGTGCTATATATAGATTGAGATATTTTTGATAGTTCGGTTCCTCTAGGTTACGTCTAACGCCTCGATTTTACCCATAAAAATCGTGTGACAGCTTACTATTTTTAGAAAATAAAAGTTTTCGTCGTTAAACTTGCGAAAATCATATCTCCTTCGTTATAAACCCGTTTTAATCCGTTCTTTCGCCCACGGCTTCGTTTTTGAAAGTATTTTCTAAATATCTAGCCCAAAGTTACCCGGAAACCCCTGAGTTTTCTGGATTTGACGATTCTGGACAGTAGGTAAATATATACGTTTAAAAATCAATTATAGGGTTCCAAACTAGTTTCTAATCCACCCAAATCACTTCCAATCACCACAAATCGAGTCTATTTCTACCATACACCTTATCAAGGTGTCATGGGTTCTTAAACATCATCAACCAACTAGATCTAACAAGGGTTTCCATTTCTAGACTTTATAAGATATATATGTATAAAAAGAGTGGTATAAACTAGTATATGCATGAAATCTTGTATGGAAATCATATAATCATGAAAATAACTTGAAGAAATTATGAAAAAGAGTTTGACAACTTACTTTGATGGGTTTTTGAGATTTGGAGATGAGAACTTATAAAACCTTGAGTTTTTATTTCAAAACTCAAACAAAGATTACTAAAGGAGCTTGATTATGACTAGAACTTGGAAAATCAATGGTGTATGCTTCGTGTTTTGTGTTTGGCCGAGTACCCCTAAGAGAGGAAGAGAGGAGATGAGTTGCTAGTTTAATTTGTGAGAATGAAGTAAAAAAATTGGTTTTGGATACTTAGAAGATATTTTGTTAGTTTAGGGCAAAGTTGTAATTAAATGGTCAATGTGAAGACTTGGAAAAAGGGGGGGGGGCACATGCTAGAAAGATGAGTATTGGGGAAGCTTGGTAATATTTAGTTGTTTTGTGTATCCGTTAGGCGTTATCGGGTACCGAGTTAACTAAAAATAAATCGTGACAAGTTGAAATAAAATATGACGAAGTTAATCGGGACATAATAAAGTCATAAAAGTTGTGAAAATATATTGGGTACAAGTATTGGGTGTTTGGATGATTATTATTTAGTTTCCACGAAAACCGTCGTAATTATATTAAGCTTACGATATAAATTAAATAAATTTCCATAATACCGGGTAAATGAATTTTATAATCCTTGTGATGTTGTAAGGGGTTTAAAAATATATCGGGACCATTGTGGGAATTGTCAGATATGTTAGTCATATTTATTAATCGCGTGTTAACGTTTATTTAAGAATAAATATACGTAAAATGTTAAATATACCAAAAATATTAATTTGAATATTCTACGAGTGGTATAGTATGCAAATGTTATTATGATGATATGTAGACTATTTGTAGTCCATATACAATGTCCCTATTGAAAATGCATGAATTCGCACCTGAACCATTACGGTTACGCGAATTAAAATATCCGTAAACAAAATTTACGATGAAATGAGCAAAGTATGTGAATAGTGTTTTCACTCCGGAAATGAATAGTATTAAGTAAATAGTAAAATTTTGAAACACTTCTCAGAATCTCAAACTGACTCTGAAAACGATAAATAGTGTTTTGATGAATAGTGATTGATGAATAGTAAATTATCGAAGTTTGGGAAATGACCTGAAATTACGAGTTGTGAAATGATTCTTTTTGTATTTTTATATTTTATAAAAGCAAGTAAAATCTCAGGTTTTGGAAGAGTGGGAGAAATTAGTTGCTAGCCAACTAACCCAATTAACTAAAGATGCAATCAAAATAAAATAACAGAAATGAAAATGAAACTAATTAAACTAGTGGTGTAAACAATGATGGGGAAAATTGTGTTTACTTAGGTTTCATTACTCTCTAGATATCTTTTACAGGTTGATAGCTTGTTACAATTGCATGGATGACGGGTAGAGGTGGCAAAACGGGCGGGCCAGGCGGGCACGGGCTACGGGCTAAACGGACTACGGGCTAAACGGGCTATGGGCTAAATGGGTACGGGTGAAACGGGCAAACGGGCGCATGTTATACGAATCGCTTTAGAAACGACCTAAAATAACAAAAAAAGTTTCTCAAACCTAACACCTCATTTAAATTTAAGTAACTAAATATACTATATTCATAAGTTTTTTAATTTAATGTTCTTTAATTGAGAGAAAAACATGTGCCCATTATACCCATTTAACTTTTAAATGGGCAATATATGCCCATTTCAAAAAAAAAAAGGGGGGCCCAAATATACTAAAATCTCTTAAAATTTTGCCCATTTAGCCCATTTTTTTGATTTTGGGTACAAATTGTCACCTATAATGATGGGTCATATTCCTTAATACTATTCGTAGGGCCATGTACAATATTCCCTAACTCTATAGGATCCTACTTCACTCCTATGTCGAGCCGTTAGAAGCTCCTAACATGGGATCATTAGAATTCTCCTACGCATTAAATACAACCAAATATCGTAGTACACCTCCGATCATGTTTCTTAAGACGTTCAAGCAAGTTACCAATGGAAGTCTGCCAGTTTTCTTAAGCCTAACATCGAATACAATCATCCGTAACAACTATAAACAAACAATCAACCCATAATTAACATCTAGGTTTCACTACATCTAAGCAAACATAAAAGAGATCTAGTCGAGCATGTTAAATTGAAGACAAGCGTAAGATATATTCAAACAACACATAGACATATTGATTGAATTGAAAGAGTACTTATCTCAAATTGAACATGAAAGATTCAAAGGGTTGAAACCCTTGAAAAAGCTGGAAAATTCGACCTAGGGTTTTTCCCTTAAAGTTGCACACTAATGAATGAAATTTGGAAAACTATATATAGATTACAATGGATGACGGCGTCATGTGTAAACTTGTGACGCCGTCAACTCGCCGCCTATAATGAAATCGTATTGCCTAAATCCACTTTTGACGCCGTCATGTGTAAATTTCTTCTGGGCCGTCACTAATACATGGACCATGACGGCCTTGGGTGACGTCGTCATCTCCTATGCACAAAACTCTCTGGATCGTCACGTGTATTGTCCACATCCACCTCTTTTGTTACTCTTGACGCCGTCATGTAGAAGCTTGTGATGCCGTCAGGTACTGTTCCCAGCAAGGAAAATTAAGACTTTGCCGTTTTCTTCACTTTTATGCTCCAAAAACGTCCAAAATGCTTCCTTTTCCAGATTTCACTCCAAAAGTACCTAAAATGACAAAAGGAACGATTTAGGGCAATATTTGATCAAATAATCACGAATTCGGGCTTAAATGACCCCTTAAAAACGGTTCACTTTTCGCCTCATCAACGGCCATGACAGAATGCCGACCGGCTATAGGCTCCTACGACAACTAACAAGCGACAATGGGAAACAACCACTACAAGGTAACAGGAAATTGATATTTGCAATCACCTTCTGATAATTCCAGCTGTTAATCCACACGATACGTAAAAAGCCAATACGCGCCACTAATTGTCTTTTTTGTTCATGCATGTACAACATTTGGGATTCACCCTTCCAATCACAGTTTCTTATTGTCATAGGCATTTTTTAAGGCACACCAAATAATCATGTAAGGTCGCGCACAAGTAGTGAACGTTCACGTTTAATGGGCAAAAGTTCACGATCAGTGGCTCAAGGTATATCCAGGCGCCATTACGTTTGTGTTATGGCATTTGCATTTAGAATTTTTCTTTATTGATTATTCAGAACCGCCATATTGGGATGTCTATTGAATGCCGAAGATTGGATAAGCTTAAGGATACAATTACCAATAGTGACAATATTGATGCTTTATTGATCGAAAAGCATACCGATATGAAGTTGCAATGGTTAGTGCAACACTATTTTTCCTTGATCGTTGCTTATATATGTTTAGTTACTCTCTTAATGTTTTTTTACAAGCAAAAGTACTTAAAATTTTAACGTCGTCTATTATGTACGCACGGGTGCATTACAACTCTAAATTATAGAGCGTGACTTAGTAAATACATAATTGCAATACACTATACTGATTTTGGCTCATTTGTTTAACAATGATGTTTACTATTTACATAAGCGTAAGAAGGTACAAAAAGGCCGTATCAAGGTATTCATAAGGCTTCAGTTTCCATTTGTTCAAGAATCCGAGGAAACCCTCACCCGAATGGCAATTCATGTAAGTTTTAATATAAAAATTTCCTTCATTGGATATCCGTAAGGCTGATGGGTGTCATTTGGCATATTCAGCCTCGTGCGAGCCCAGGTATAAAACTCTTATACATAAATCTTCTGTAAGGTTTTGGATGTATTTGGATATCCGTAAGGCTGATGGGTGTCGTTTGGCCGTAGCAGCCACCACTATACGTTCGCAGGTTCTTGGAAAAAGGCAGCACGATCGTGTGTCGAGAGGTATGTGTAACTGTTGTCGAATGTTAGTGATGATTCTCGTATTATACATATTTTTACCCCCGATATTATGTAAAATATATGATAAATAACCATGTTATTAGGACTTTTGGTACTTAATATGAAAATATATGTGCAGAACGATAAATTGGAGAAAAGTACAAGAAACGCTTGAAAATGATGACTTTATGGACATAAAAGGAAAAAGACATAGTTTGGACTAAAGCACGCCGCTTATATGGATAAAGAGCGCCGCTTATGGGTGTTCTTAGTCAACTATATATACACGAGTCAAACATGAAGAGCACCGATTATATATTATAAGAGCACCGGTTACGCGAAACAAAGCTCGCCGGTTTTACACCAAATGCTCGGCGTACTTTACATGACAGTTATATCTTCTACATTAATAAGCTACTTCAATGATGAGTCCGATCATTTGCTTGCATTAACTGATCAGGGCCAAGTTAGAGTTCCATTTACACTATAAATAGAGGCACAATTCATGACTCTAAGACACACCATAACAAAGTACCACACTTGATCATAAGAAGCAATTTAGTAGTGGTTTGCACCAAAACCACTAGCTAAAGCCGGAGAAATACTTGGGAGCAAGCAGTTGGAACGTGAACACACTTGGAAAACTCGGTATAATGACAACACAACTTGTTTACTTAGTTTACTTTCACATGAATATGGAGTAGTACTCTTATGTTTGTTAGAGGCATCTTTGCCATGATTTGAACAGTATATGTATTATGACTATTGAATCTATCTTTTATTATGGTTTAGACTCCTATCATACGTCTTGATTGGTCATTATAATTGTTTACAGGTCGAAAGATGCAATTATCTTGATTATATTATGAATCGTCTGTCTATAACGAGTCATTGCTATACTTGTGAGAATTGGATAGTAAAGCATATGATAACCTCAACCATAACATGTTTAAGACCTGGCCTCACGTCTAGCGACTTGGTTAGGAGAAATACATACTTGATACTTCATGCTTGGACCATACTTTATGCACTTTATGTATCTAGGATCATAGGCCGAAAGGAGTTTCTTTTACATGAAGGAGATATATTAGTTTACATGATCACGAGTCATGCTTTGCTTTTATGCTTTGTCCAAGTATTGTCTATGATACATATGCTCATTCATCTTATGTGCTCTGCCTTTAATAAACATATTTTTAATATCAATTGGGAAAACATTTCAAAAATTTTAAATCCAACAAAAACGGTTTTAGTGATAAGTGACAATCATTGGAATCTAATTTTGTTACCTTTAGCTAACTATAAGAACAATCACCTCTCTTGGGACGACCTGGTCTTACCTCAAACCTTTACTATAAACGGGGGTTATACTTTACCCATGTGTTTTATGAATTAAGGAAATGGTAAAATTAGTCTTATAAATTTAAAGCTTTCGAAACACATCAGTTAGTATACTCCAGTTGTGTGCTTGCATTGTAAAAATTTCGATGATCATTTTGGATTTTCGATGTTGCAGGCCCTTTGTCTACACAAGGTCGTGAATTAGAATCCGCCAAACGTCCGCCAACGTCACAACAGATGGATCGACTACGTTAGTTACTAATTGCTTTTGTCTTTGTGTATTCTAGATGTAAAATTATTTTCTATCTTTGTCACATGTTATGAAATCTGTTGACCATTGGCCTGCACTATAGTCGGGAAGAGGTTTTAACATTGTGTGACATCTGTTCGGGTTCAGGATGTTAAAAGCGCAATGATTTTCTCACTTGCTAACTATTATCCCAGACATTGATTAAACTACTTTCCAAAACCTCCACACATACGTTTTTATCAACCATATGAGTTGAAATAACCATGTGGTGTGGAACATATATTTATTATTGTTATATTTTTTTGGTAACACAGGCACATCAAATACGCGAAACGAGTCTCCGTGCACGAGTGTCGTCCGCTCACCAATGGTAATGGAAACATGTTTTTCCCATACGGATGGCGTTGCAGGAACAGCCACAACAAATTGTCATGGAGGTTAGTTGAAACCCCTATATCTTGCGTATCTGTATTTGTATGCATCTACATCCGTTATTTGTTCTTTATGTTTACCGTCCCTTTGTCCTATTGATAATGCAGCTTTGCCTATACACGGGCTGACTCTCCATCCGCTGGTGTTGGCCACCCGCCAGCGACAACAGAAAGATTTTTCTCACATCCGGCAGATGTGGCGGGAACGGCTACAAGAAATAGTCGTGGAGGTTTGTTCAGACCCTTCCTCAGGATAGTCGACTTCCACTGCCTCACATTTTCCATAATTTGATGCATCTATGTTTCGCGACTCATGCGTGGAATTCCAACAGGTTTGTTCAAGAATTTCATAAATGAGATGCAAGAATTTCATAAATGAGATGCTTGCAACAGGTAAGGCATGTTGCAGGCTCAATAAGTCTTGAACTGATGTAAGATGAATCTGTAACTCTATTATTCCTGTTAATCATTATTGGACTTGCAGACACGAAGTTGTAATCGTTAAAGTTGTAATCCTTGATTAGTTCGAAATGTCCATATATTGCTTAATTCAAGAAGGGAAGTTGTAATCCTTTAAGTTGTAATCCTTTATTTATGCAAAATCTCCTCGGCCGAAAAACAAGCCCGCCCGCAATGCGGCGGACCGCTGCCATTCTCGTCTTCTTCAAACCTGGCTTTCTAAAGTTTCGTTAACTCAATACTTAAAACCATTAAGCTGAGCCCAAACCACAAACCCAAACACACAAATAACCCAACCCAGCTCAAACGTAGATCACACGTCATTAGTCACCTTCCTTACCATCTGGCAACAAAAGAAAACAAGAACAATACCCGTGCGTTGCACGGGTAGACGTTTTTTTATATGATATTTGCAATAAGTTAGGAAGAGATAGAACATCTAAAAGTTGAAGAAAAAAGATCATGATTAAAGTCCAACAAAATAATAAAATAAAGCATAACGTATGATGGTCTAAACTCATTATTTTCATAACGTACTAAATGATCAAAGTAAATTTGTGAACAGATTAAATGGCTGCACATTGTCTAACGATTCAAGTAAAGGACTACGAACGATTAACCACTTCCTCATCTCCCTCATCCTGTATAATCTCCATAAGTTGAGGAACTGCTACCTCATTAACCTCAAAGTTCATGTTGTTAACATTCACCTCATCTGACATTTCATCAATTTCTCTTACAACAGTAGCATTTGAAGAAGGACACACAACTGTGTTTATAGCAATTGTAAGCTCATTACTTGCATGAGATACATCATGTATGGAATCATCAACAGGAGCCTGAACAACAGTAGAATTAACCTCATCATGTATGGGAGGCTGATTTGTAACTGTATGAGTTGTAGGAGGCACTATTTTAGAGACCGAGTTCCACTCAATTTCATCCATCAACTTTTCTTCATCCTCGGTTATGGTTGTTCCCAAATTTTCATAATCAGTAGCATAATCAACCATATCAGAATAGTTTAATCCCGATGATACATTAGAATTTGCGAGGTTTGTTACTAATCCAGACATTGATGAACTCCCACGATGCTTATTCAAGTCATTGAAATCGCTACCATAGTATTTTGTAACAATATATCTTTTGACATACGTAGGTGGTAGATTAAATTTATCAATCTTGATCTCGAGAACAACCATTTGAGTGAAAAGTTTATCAACAAAGTAATCCACTATCCAGTTTGGGTCATCTGCTCCCTATAAATTATCATATGGTACTTAGTTAGTACTATGGATGCATAAACTTGTGACGATACTAAGTAACATAATATGAGCACCATAGTAACTAACATAATCTTGTGACCATGGTTGTAATACAGTTGTAACATGTGTTCATAAAAATTAAAATATTTTTTTTAAAAGCTCACCTCCTTTAAAGTCTTGGTAATCAATTCTTCCACCGTAAGGCCTAAAATCTCAGTGGCAGCCGAGTTAAAAAGTACACATTCGATATCATCTTCGTTGTCTCTTACTTTTATCACTAACTTGTACCTATAAGGATAAAGATTAATAAAAGTTTTTTTTAAAGCATATTTTTCATGAGGATATATAGAACATACGTTTGACGCGGGTTGCTGACATGTTTTTTGCAGGCGTCACAATAATATCGAACACCATCTAAGGTCACTTTGTGGAAGCACTTAGTACATTGTATGAATTTCCAGTCCTTATCTAAGTCAATACCGATAACCATTCCATATATAATGAACCTTGTCCCCTGAGAAAAGAACATCAAACGATTACTGTGAATGGTAAACGGAAATCAAATATGTAATTCAGATTTTCTAATAAGGGAAATTACCAGAGTAGCGCCATCAGCCAAACACTGATAAATCTCGGTAACTGGTGTTACTTTCAACGTATCAGTCTCAACAGTTGTAGATGTAAAGACAACGGGTTGGATATGCCTAAAAAAATAGTATCGTGAGGTAATTTAAATATATGTAGTATGTAAAGCGTATACAATTTGGTAACATGTGTCCTGATAGACATTAAATGTCACTTTTGGTTGTATGCAAGAGTTTCAGCGATCGGGAGGTTCAAATGAAATTGTGTCGATACCGTCGTCGTTAATTGTGGTGCACCTGAGATAAGTTTAAAAAAAATACTTATCAACTGAAAATACCATATTTGAATTATAGCCATATGATAGTAAATATCTAAGTATTCAAGACGCCAACCTGCATAAAGCCGAACTCTGCAACACGTCAAAATCACAATGATCTTGGTATTTTTTTAGACTCGATTATGTTATCTTCGTACGCCAAAGCACACTTTCCCCATAACGATATGTTCAATTTTATATCATTGCAATAGAGTAAATCGTCAAAAGTTGCTTATATTTTTTAGATAGCACATGGAACAAAATTATGTTATAAAAATGGTAAAATACCTCATATCAGCAATTACAATTTTGCGGACCTGGGGGTTACAACCTTGGACGCGTTCAACATTATTTTGAAGAGGACCCCATTCTCGAAGAACACCTATGATATCTGTTTAAAAAAAATGACTTATAGATTCTGGATGATCGTTAGGATTATCTACTACAACAGTGGTTACTCTTAACACTAACACGTCTAAACACTGTTAGATTTAATATGGGTACTTGAAAACCATACAATGGTTGCAAGTAAAAGAACAAATGTCAAGTTTTAGAAGCTAAAGGCACCCATGTAAAAGACCAATTTGCATACCCCAACTGATGTAAATCTCGTTGTCGGGTTCGGGTGTTTATCGGGTTGGATTAAGTTGGGTCGGGTGCTTCGGGTTATCGGGCCACTTTTACTACCGGCACTTTTCAACTATTTTTGGTGATCCATAATGATTAATTACATATTTAACTACTGATACTATTACTCTATTAGTATTTTTATATGCTAGTATATATGAGTTACACATAATATTGGATGGCCTTTTTCTATACTCGTATTTTACTACTGGTACCAAATTTTACACATTGTAAATTCCTTATTTGGCTACTGGTAGTCTGGTACTATTAGTCAAGTTATATATGAGTTACACATTATAATTCCATAGATTTAGAGAGCAAATATGAAGTGATATATAAGCTCATATGTGCTATTTATTGAAGCAGACCACCAAATGAAATGATTTAGATGGCAAACATTATGCAGCAAAATTTATTAACATGAAATCAACGATTATATATTTATATATAGCAAAACATTATGTAGCAAATGAAATGATTTAGATAGCAAACATCTTGTTCCACAGGTTCTGTAATGTATAAGAAATAAGTAACCAAATGTCAAAACATTTGCATACTGAATACACATAAGCTGTCATCATAGGTCCCAATTGAACTTATATACTAACTGAGTAAACCATTTATCAGATACTAAATTATTAAAAGAACAAATGTCAAATTATTTAGTGAAATATTATACCAGTTAGATAAGCATTCAACAACTCATGTACCAAAACAAACCATGAAAATTAGGGTGAAACCATATAATGTATCATAGGGACTAAACTCATACCAGTTAACTAATATATCAGAATAGATACATTCCACAACTCATACCAGTTACATAATGTTATACCAGTAATATGGGTCAAAAGATAAAAAGCTGGACCCGTGACGAAACACTTAAAGGTGACATGTGACCATTTCAGGTAGGGAATGAAAACATTCAATAAGCAAGCCCAAACACCCTTTTAAAACTATATGCACTGATGGATTTATGGTAAACTTAAAGGTGATATGTGACCATTTTCAGGTATGGACTAAAAACCGGGTTACCGTAAACATGGCATAGCAAATCAAGCAATCTAGTTTTTAACTTAAATGAAGAATAAAAAGGTAGTTATAATATGATAACCTGTGAGATATGTATCGTTTCCAATACGTCGTTGAAGGTTTCCGAATGGCACAAACTTAAACACGTATCTGTCAAACAATTGAGGTCGAAGAGATGATGGTTGAATGTTAGTTGTGTAACCGAACTGCACAAAGAACTTGATTTCCAAAGGCCTGTATTTTGTATCCCCATAGTTTACCACTGTGAATTTGTGTATCTTGTAGACATAACCCTCTTTGACACGATTCTCAAATCTCTTAATGAGATTCACCGGAATCTTTGCATGAATTGAAGTAGACTGAAATCAATAAAAAGGTTAAGTAGAATGTAATGTAAATCAAGCGATTATATGCATAGAAAAAGGACATGTGGGGTGTACTTACACGTTCATCAACTATGATCAGGTCCATTGAAAGAACTCGATTGTTGTTCGGATTGTAAGTAGTCCATACACGTGTAGCCATAACATTAACTGTCCATTTATCAGTTAAATTGGGATGCAAATCACTGACATGATGATAACGGATACTCATTGTTGCTCGAGGGGAACTGCAATGAAACAATATATAATCATATAGTAAGGTCACAAAATAGTAAAATGATTAAATTGTTAACTATACCTCTAGGCAGATTGTAAAAGACTTCCTTGTAAACCATATTTTCAGTCAAATTATTAGCACAAATTCCTCCGTTGTCAATATAAAATCGCAATCCAGCACGGGAAGTCACACGCGAAGCAGCAACATAAAGTTGCCCATGAGTAAATACAGGTTTCTCAAGATACGCACATACATGATTAAAATTTTGGCCTTGACTTTTGTTTATGGTCATGGAATAACATACTTTTACAGGAAATTGCCTTCGTATAAATCGGAATGGCCAAGATGAATCAGTCGGGGTCATATCGATCCTGTTAATAAAGGCTTTTTGACCGATATGAGTCCCAGTAATTATTTGACCCTCAAGAACTGTACGGGTAATCTGAGTTATGACTAAACGTGTTTCGTTGCACAAACCTCATTGCAAGTTTGTATTCCGTAATAATATGATTGGTGCACCGATCTTCAATTCAAGTTTGTGATTTGGGACACCAGAGAATCTCAAAGTATTTAAAAATTCAGGCGGGTACATGATTTGCATCTCTTCTAAGTTATCTGAGGTTGAACATATCATATCAGCACTATAAAGTTCATGCATGTCACCTGACATTGAATCAAGAATGTGTGAGTTGATCTTATCAACGACATCGTTTGTTGGGCTTAGGATACATCTCTCTTTTAGGTAGTCGATATCTTGGATTCTGTTTGGGAGATCCGGGTATGTACTTGAGACAATTGCCTCAATAGGGTTATCAACTACTGGAATTAAAAGGTCACTGGGAATTGTTATCCATGTAGCCTCGTCTTCATCATCTAGTGCAATGGACGGAAGCCTTCCATCTCCCATGGATATAAGCCAATTGTGAAAATGCATCATTTCATCGGCATGTGCAACATCAATTGTTGGATCACGAAGACGCATGTTAATAGACAATACAAAAACCCTACAGTATCCCATATGGATGATGACTTGTTTACAGCAGAAGCAACCACTACAGCCCTTGGTGCATTCGGAATAACTGGTAGGATTTGCCGAAAGTCTCCACCAAGGACAACTACTTTTCCCCCAAAGACTTGATTCTCGGCATTAGGATTATCAAGCCTGCAAATATCTCGGAATGTTCTATCAACAGCCTCGAAAGCATGTCGATGCTGTAACGGTGCCTCATCCCAAATAATAAGATCTGCGGCTCTAATTAAGCTTGCAAGATCTGAAATGACATCGATTCCACAACACGATTCGCTGTCAAGGTCCATAGGTATACGGAACCTTGAATGTGCAGTTCGTCCTCCAAGCAATAATAGCGATGCAATACCAGATGAGGCAACAGATAACACAATTCTTCCTACCGAACGTATCCGCGCGATTATTGTTTTCCAAAGGTATGTTTTTCCCGTACCTCCACAGCCGTAGACAAAAAATAAACCTCCGTTACGTTCATCAACAGCTTGTATGATATTATCATATACATCCCTTTGTTGTGTATTTAATCCAGCATACAAATAGTTAAACTGAGACCGTTCTTCATTCGCGTTGTACGTTCTTTCGGCAACTATCATCCTATTCCTTCCAATATTCAGTAATGTGTACTCAATTTGTGGTAGGTCTGGGAAATCAATCAACGACTTGTTATTAGTATTTAAAATCGTCTCTAACTCTAATAGAGTATAATTCCGAATCTCTTCATCAGTAAACACCACTTGTTCGTTCTGCAACAACCTACGCTGATTGCGAGCAACATCTTCAGATATGTATGGGAAACATTCTGTAAATAAATTGCTATGATCATAGACGGTACAAAATAACAGTATGGTCACGAACATTTCCCGAAGTTGATCAGCTAACTTCCACTGAGATGCTGATCCAATTGCTTCGATCCACTCATTATCATTTCCCAATAAGTTCCATGCTCTGCAAGTTGCCATATATGTTGGGTACACTACCTTGTCTACCGTGCGAATCTCTTCCCAATCTCGAGGACCACGTATAACATTCAGTAGCATTCGTAGATAGAACTTCTCACCCATTGAAGGGCTGACATAATAAATACGGCCAATACTCATTCCACTTTTACGTGGCCTCCATTCTTTAGTGCCGTCATGCCATGTAAATTCTGTGGGAAAATCGACATACCTAAGTTTACGTGCGTGTGGATATATATTATTGGGATAATTACCAAAATAGATCGTTGACTTTTTGACTAGTCACTTTGTAGACTTTCAAATTTCACTTTCCAAAATTAGATCGGGGCAACTAAAAAAATGAGCAACTCAATATAAACGCGACACGTGTCCAAAAAGATTCTAGAATATTCCAAAAAGATTCTAGATTCTGTACTATAGATTCCAAAAAGATTATAGATTCTGTACTATATTAATAAAAAATTCGACACGTGTCGCACATATATGAAGGTTGCTCAGTCGCCAAGTTGCCCTGATCCGCCGAAGGAAAGTGATTTAAAAACATCTATTCAAGGAATGTGCTTTGGGCGACTGATCTATTTTGGTAATTATCCCTATATTATTTGCTTTCATCCATGCTGTAAACTTAGTAATACCTTCGGTTTCCCTTTCAATAACATCATCGACGTCGTCATCATCCCTAAAGTAGACTCTATTACATCCTTCCTCGTGGAAAGGTAGTCTTTCTACGGGGATTGATCGGTAATGCATTTCATATCCCAATAGTTTCCAACATGATTCTGAGGCAGAAATATAACGACAGCTAAGGTATTCTTCTATCTCATTTTCATGTTGTAATATAGCTTGATATGGTGTTCGATGTTGTAGGTGTAACTCTATTATTCCTATTAATCATTATTGGACTTGCAGACACGAAGTTGTAATCGTTAAAGTTGTAATCCTTGATTAGTTTGAAATGTCCATATATTGCTTAATTCAAGAAGGGAAGTTGTAATCCTTTAAGTTGCAATCCTTTATCTATGCAAAATCTCCTCGGCCGAAAAACATGCCCGCCCGCAATGCGGCGAACCGCTGCCATTCTCGTCTTCTTCAAAACCTGGCTTTCTAAAGTTTCGTTAACTCAATACTTAAAACCATTTAAAAGCTGAACCCAAACCACAAACCCAAACACACAAATAACCCAACCCATCTGGCAACAAAAGAAAATTATATAAACTACTAATAAAAAATCACCCTATAACGCACCATCTTTCCCGCCATAATTCTTACCACCACAACCGCCACCGTCACCACCATCACCATCACTAACACCACCGTAAAACACACCATCGTTCCCGCCATAATTCTAACAAAAAAGATGCTTCTGGAACTACCTCGCTTCACAAACTCACTAAGAGACCCATTCGATTCCGATCAAGCTTATCTTAACCGTAAATCTATTCTTCAATCCTTCAGTAACCGTAACAGGTACTCTTTATCAAAACACCAAACCCTAACTTTTATCACTTATTATTATTATTATTATTATTATTTTTTTTTTTTTTTTTTTTTTTATTTTATTTTATTTTTTATTTTTTTTTTTTTTTTATAAATTGTTGCTTTAGTGAAGTGAATTTTGTATTTTTTGTGTTATTAGGTCTGCGAAAGCCGTTGACGAGTTCGAAGTTGCGCGGAAAATTGTTCATCGGTGGGACGAAGGTATACGCAAATACACGTGCTTATGCTATTACTATTATTGGCTCTATTGACAGTTTTGCCAAACATAGTTTGAGTCGAGCTCAAGCTATGTACATTTAGCGTTAATATAATGCTTGTTTGGCAACGAGCGTTTAGCTTTTGGATTTTCTTTAAACACTACTATTTAAAACGTTAATAAAAGAAGCGTTTAGCTTTAATGTATCTTTACACTTTATAATTTACAGCTACACAAACAGACATGTTACCAAATACGCTTTATTAAACAACAACTATTGCTAGTCTTGCCAAACATAGCTTGAGTCGAGCTGGAGCTACTTAAGTAAAGTTTCAAGTTAAGCTAGATGATTAAAATGCTTGACTCGTAAAGCTCACAAGAATTTTTGAGATTTTGTCAAGTTATATAACTGCATTTCTGTGTGTATGTATATTTGCGAAATTACGGTGCTTTATAAGCGAGTCGACTTAAAATATTTAGTCAAGCCTACCTTAGATAGTATTGATAAATGAATCACGTTGGCGTGTTTCAATGTTTTGCTATATAGAATTCCCACCGTCCTGAATATATTGTCCAGATGCTAAAATAACTCAATTTAAGGTATGTATATTTAATGCTAATATTAATTAGCGGAATGCCAATGTTACTCTTAAATGCTGTAAATATAAGCAGTTGACTTGAAAAGTATCGAGTGAACGAGAAGGGTAAATTAGGAAGGTTAGTTAATCTTAATCCTCCAATTAAGCCTTTTGTTGGGGCTTTCTTGATTTTTGGAAGTTCCGTAATGCAATGTTTGGCTTCTTCCATAGAAGAAATTGAACAATGTTTTTGGGACAAGCTAAAATACAAGTTTATATGTGGTGGCGTGAACAATATATCACTTGTTTAGACGGGTAGGGGTATGATTTGTCTACATTTCACCTACACCATACCTCCACATTTCACCTTCCCCATACCTCGCTTAGACGGGATTGGGTATTGTTGTTGTTGTTGTTGTTGTTGTTGTTGTTGTTGTTGTTGTTGTTGTTGTTGTTGCTGCTGCTGCTGCTGCTGCTGCTGCTGTATCACTTGTTGCTATTCTTGGAAAATATGTTAACTTATTAATACATGCTGAGTATGATTGATACCTTATAAATGGGCTCATATAGCTTTGTTATTTTGTTGAAGCTTGCTGTTTAAACCTACTAATTGTGACCTAATAAAGTTTTTAAAAACCCTGAATACTATGAATACACTTGTAGTAACTTTCAGTTCAGAGAAGGTCACTTTGAAGGGGTACTAAATGTAAAACTAAGTTAAGTTGACATTTTTCTAGGGGTTTATGTCTATTGAGCTTGGCGTTGATGACTATGTAATTATTCCCTTGTTTTTTTAATCAAAAAAGCGTATGGTTTTACTTATGTTGAGGCTAACCGTGCCACTGTTTGAAGGTTTTGTATGAAATACTGAATACTGAGAGTCTGAGACTAATACTATGGTCACATTAGAATTTGGAGGAGATACTATGTATAGGAAAACAAAGTGATTAGTGTGTTATATTTTGCAACAAGATTTGATCAAATATGACATGGATGAATTTTGTGAATATAACGCATTAGACCTGGATAGGGATTGTGTGAACCCCGGCTATCAGTTTGCCATAAGAGTATACAGTTTATCATATCAAGTAGTACACCATTTGTTGGCTTGGAAGCATTTTAACTTTGTATCTTTTTTGTGTACATATAACTGGTGCAGCTTCCATCGAAGTTCACCAAGCATACAGGCAGTTTGCTGGGGCCGTTGTTGAGTTGATTGATGGAGTGGTGAATGATGAGGAGTTCAAAGAGGTAGCATTAGCAGTGTATAGGCTTTTTGGTGCTGCTGGGGAGGAGGACGAAGTTAATAGAAGGATCGTCGAGAAGAAGTAAGATATTCTTTGTATTAGAGTTGTTTCAAAGTCTTAGATCTTAATTGAAAATTTGAAATAAATAAAATTCATGTAGCGTTGTATGCTTCTGGGTTCTTGTCAAATTTGAGAGTAGTAAGCGTTTCCAATTATCACGTATAATTCTCGCGTTGGTGTCACATTTATTGCTTATGTGTGAAGTATCTCATCACAAATTTGACGCATAGATAAATTCATACTGTAAAAACTTTGTGTTATGCAGATCTGAGCTGCAAAAACTGCTTGGTCATGCTGTTTCACATGCAAAGGTACAGAAAGTTGTTAATGCTGTGCAAACTCTCTCCAATTTACAGCCGGACAACCGTGAGGCTATGTATACGGCTGAAACCCAAGTAAATGGGGATGATGGTCAAGAATTTGGTGCAAACTTGGTATTTCACCAACCAGCCAGGTTCCTGGTTGATGCTTCTTTTGAGGATGGAGATTTGTGGGGAGAGAGTACAAATGTAACCTCTACTTCACTTCATGGGGAGTGGTATGACTATAATGAGAGAACAAATCACCATCCTGTCAGTGGAACATTTGATTTGGAATGGCTTGGAAATGAATGTATTAGAATTGTAAATAGTAGTGCTTCTCAGCTTCCTCAAGATGAACTAGCAATGGCTATTTGCCGGGTGCTTGATTCAGACAAAGCTGGTGATGAGGTAAAAAATAATGTTATTTCAATGGTGATCTTGTTAGTTCTGAAGAAACTGATGTTTTAATATGGTTTCACGATTGTAATTCTAAGTTATTACATTGTTGTTGATTTTGTATTGCAGATAGCTGGTGATTTGTTGGATCAAGTTGGCGACGGTGCATTTGAAACAGTTCAAGACCTTCTCACGGTGAGACCTAATAATCTTGCTCTTGCATGTGGCTTAGTAATCATGTTCTTTCCATTTTCTCATATGCACGGGAGCCATCAGCATTTGAAAGATTGTTGCCTGGTGACCCAAATAACATGTGTTCAAAAAAGGCAGCCTCTACAATTGGAGGCAAGATGCCAAGACTGTGTCTATAGATATTTGGAGTAGGCCGACACACAAAAACATCATGTATTAATAAAATCCCGTGTCATGTATCACCTTAAAGCGATGAATAATAATATCTGATTATTAAAAGAAGTAATACTGTGATGGATATTAATATAGTTACAGATAGTTTGAAGTGCCTGGTTACATCTGTGAAGGCTGTATCATATATTTAATACTTAATGTTTCAGTTATCATCAGCCTTTATTGTATTCTTTCATTCAGCATAGAAAGGAACTTGTGGATGCCATTCATCATGGGATGCTGAACTTAAAACCTGAAAAGGCTGTTTCTAGTTCTCAACCACGTATGCCTAGCTATGGTACTCAGGTATGGAGTTGCTCATTTTTGTGTATGTGTATTTTGTGTTATTCTTCACTTAGTTATCATAAATATGCAGGTCACAGTTCAAACAGAATCAGGAAAGCAATTGAATAAATTAAGACGGAAAGAGGAGAAGAAACAAAAACGTGGAACAGTTCCTGGGTTTGACAGTGATTTATCTCTTACCTGTTTTAGTTCTTTACTTCATGCAAGTGCAAAGAAAAGCCCGTTTGATGATCTGATTGGACATGGTGAAGGGTCCAACACATTAGCAGTTACAGCACTTCCTCAAGGAACTACTAGGAAGCATCACAAGGGTTATGAAGAAGTTTCCATCCCACCGACACAGACTGCTCCCATGAAGACTGGAGAGAAGCTGGTACTAACATTTTTTTTTTTTTTTTTTTTTTTTTTTTTTTTTTTTTTTTTTTATAGTATATATTTATAAATTCACATATATTTTAGATGAGTTTTCTGTTATCATTATCTCTTTTGTATTTTTGATGCATCTGTCCATGGTCAAAGTTTGGTTGGGATTACTTGTATCCCATTTAGTTTTCTTTCTAATGTTGTGTGTTTATTAGATTGAAATAAAGGAGTTAGATGAATTTGCACAAGCTGCTTTCCAAGGCTACAAGACTCTTAATCGTATTCAGAGCAGAATATTCCAAACGACCTACCATACTAATGAGAACATTCTGGTCAGTTATAAGCTCATTAGCTTGATTAATACAGATGGTGTCATGAAATAGTATTCTATGTCCTCAAGCAATCACCTTGTGTTACAGGTCTGTGCTCCAAGAGGAGCTGGAAAAACAAATATTGCTATGATTGCTATTCTGCATGAGGTGGCGTACATAGAGTTTGACAATTGAATGATAACACACATTGCACTATTGTTCCTTGAGTAATAAAGAGTTTGATTAGTAACGCCGCAGAAAACGAGTCATTGGTTTTTCCATATCTAAGTCAAATTAGTTTATATCTTTTTTTAATCTTTTTTTTTTTTTTTTTTTTTTTTTTTTTTTTTTTTTTTTTTTTTTTGGTTTTTGGCACAAGAACTGCCATTGAGGAATCATAGTCCCATTAAATAAGTGTTGTCTTGTTCATTGTCCATATGATGTAATGGTATAAAAAATCTTCTTGATCTTGCTATATTTATCTTACCCAAATGCGATCATTTATTCAGATTGGACAGCACTTTAAAGACGGTTACTTTCATAAAGACGAGTTCAAGATAGTTTATGTGGCTCCAATGAAGGTAGAACTTATGCTTTTATTTGACTTCGGTGTCTCTTTTATGCTAACAAGTTTTTATTGTTTTTACATTCAATCTCTAGGCCTTAGCTGTGGAAGTTACCAGGGCATTTAGCCATCGATTAGCTCCGTTGAACATGGTTGTGAGAGAGCTCACTGGCGACATGCAACTTTCTAAAAGTGAACTTGAAGAAACTCAGGTTTGTCACAACTAATATGAAGTTTTGAAATGAAATCATATGATTGATGTTTCAGTTATAACTTTTTAGATCTGTGCTGGCAGATGATTGTGATAACACCTGAGAAATGGGATGGAATCACCCGTAAAAGTAGTGACATGTCGATGCTGGTAAAGCTCTTAATTATCGATGAAGTACATCTGCTGAATGATGATAGAGGGCCTGTAATAGAAGCATTAGTGGCTCGCACGCTTCGTCAGGTACACCAGTATAAAATTTATGGCTGTCCAATTCGTTTGATTAAATATGTTTCTTGATGGCTTGAACAGGTGGAGTCCACACAGTCCATGATCCGTATTGTGCGCCTTTCAGCCACTCTTCCCAATTATCTGGAGGTTGATATCCCTCAGTCTTTTCTATTAGGAATCTGGCAATAACTGTGATTTATAAGCCACTGGGTGTAATTAAACTCTATGATGTGTAGTTGATTTATTACTTTATTTCCTACTTTCAGGTAGCACAATTCCTGAGGGTTAATCCAGATGCGGGTCTCTTCTTCTTTGATTCTAGCTACCGCCCTGTGCCTCTTGCACAACAGTATATTGGAATTACAGAGCCGAACTTTCAAGCACGAAATGAACTGTTGAATGAAATTTGCTACAGAAAGGTTTTGTTTTTCTTCCCCTGAGTTTGTAGTATATCTGTATACGTTTTTGTTTGTTCAGAAAACTTTCTATGCACAGGTTGCTGATTCATTAAAACAAGGGCATCAGGTCATGGTGTTTGTTCATTCACGTAAAGACACCGGGAAAACAGCCGATAAATTGGTAACATCTTTTCTCATATGTTATAGACAAGACTTATATGGAACTATTGACATCTGTCGAAGTGGTTTTGTGTCTAGTTATTTCCCATTCTTTGATGTTAAGGTTTATAATTGTTTCTTTGACTGAATTCTTTGTATTGGTAAGCCAAGCGTATCCATTAATTTCTTTGCAACTATTCCTCAATGACAACTAATTTAATTAGGCTGAATTTATCCTTACCCTAAGAATTACCAGCAACTGATTCTAGCCAGAAAGGTTTCATAAGAATGTTCTTCATAACTCTGATTTAATAAACGGGTGTAAAATAAAGATCTCCGGAGTTCAGTTTGAATTTATTGCTAATCACACTGGTGCCTAAGTCATTCAAACACTGTTAGCCCCATTCATGATTTGCTTTGCTGCATATGATACAGATTGAGCTTGCCCGTCAGTATGATGAACTAGAGCTACTTAGGAATGATGAACATCCTCAGTATCAATTGATGAAGGTATAAACATTGTAGGACTCTTAGGCTTTTTCACAACAGTCCATCATGGTCTATCTAGCTATGTCACCATCACCTTCTTTGTTCTCTTTCAGATGGAGGTTTCAAAGTCCAAAAACACACAGCTTGCTCAGCTATTTGAATCAGGATTTGGAATTCATCATGCTGGGATGGTACGAGCTCATAAAGTTTTGACTGAGCGACTTTTTGCTGATGGATTATTGAAGGTATGTAGTTATTTTTTTGACTTGCTTCTGTAGTTTTGTTAATATCTCCCTTACTGAGTCACGGTTTTCTTTTCAGGTCATTGTTTGTACAGCAACTTTGGCATGGGGAGTAAATCTACCTGCGCACACTGTTGTTATTAAGGTTGTTAAATAGTGTTTTTTTTTTGGTTAATGTAGTGTTTGTCAGTTTTTATTTCTTGCATTTAGCAGGGTGTTTGATTTTAAACACGAGCGTATTATTGCTTGTGACGAGCTATGATCATGATAGTATTTGGAAATTCTGCATTCCAAATCCCCACACCTATCCGTGTGGATCAGTATCCAAAAATATACGGATGATTTCTTTTACATTAATCTTAGTACTTAAATCACATTTAAAGCACATCTACTTTTAACCTGTTGAAGTCTGCAAATATGGAGTGAAATCCACTCTTTCTGAAGAGGATCCAGCTTATAGCAATATGAATATCAACACTAAAATACAAACTCATTTGCCATTTCACCCAGTTATCTCTTTATAATAATCTGAGGAACACTTAAAATTAATAACTGAAATCTTCTGGTGCAATCATGTTTGGAGTCTTGATTTGCTGTGGTACAGTTTGGCATTTTATTATTTGCTCATCAACTATCGTACCACCTTGGCACAGGGGACTCAACTGTATGATCCAAAGGTTGGTGGATGGCGAGATCTGGGTATGCTTGATGTCATGCAGGTACCGTTGATGTCTTAACTGATCTATGTCCAGCTTTTATCTCGAGTTGGACTATTATGCTGTGTTCACCCGTCTATTATACTTTGCTGTAGATTTTTGGACGTGCTGGAAGACCGCAGTTTGATAAAAGTGGTGAAGGCATTATAATTACATCTCATAATAAGTTAGAATATTATTTGCGCCTTTTGACAAGTCAACTTCCCATAGAAAGTCAGGTAATTGTTTATCAAGTCAGAAAAATTATCTAACCAAAATTGATAAGTTCTTCTTGATCCAGATAAATACCTCAGGCTGTAACAAGCTTTTCGGCTGGGGCTGTAAATGTTTAGTCTAATAATATATTTTATTTTGTTGGCAGTTTGTTAGCTCCTTGAAAGATAACTTGAACGCAGAAGTGACACTGGGAACTGTGACAAATGTGAAGGAAGCTTGTGCATGGCTTGGATATACATACCTTTTCATAAGGATGAAGATGAATCCTTTGGTATATGGTATTGGATGGGATGAGGTATAGTCATCTTGATGGCGCATATATATTGTCTCATATTGTTCAGGATCATTATTCTCTTGATATTTGTCTCACTATATGCTGATATCTCCAATATTCCAGTATCCCCAAGCTAACACTTTTTAGTACCATTGCTATATGTCATGCTAAATTTGGCATAATATGTTTACTCCTTCAAACAAGTCTGTGTGCTGTGTGATAAAAAACCATTGTTATATTGTCTCTTATCATTGCTTCACCTTTGAAGAAAGAAAACAAAAATCATTAAAGGATACTCCAAGATGACTTAAACTCTACGAATCTATGGTACATTTTCTATAAAATCTTAAATATGGGTGGCAATAATTTTATTGATGTTTGATGTAAATTTCGCTACTTAATACATATAAATAGAGTAGTTCCACCACAACTTACTATTTTCGTATGGGTACAAACATTCTGCATCTCGCATAATCATACTGGTTGAACAAAACACTTGATGCCACCTTTGGAGGTATTTCTTTTGCAGTACTTTCGTGGAGTTGGTTTTTATAATTAGTGGCATGCGGTAGGTTTTAGTTTCTTTTATTCTAGATTTTGGTCTCTTTTCTTGAGAGATGACATCAAACACAGGAATACTTATCTGTTGCGATCTCTCTCGAGAGCTGTAATATCTGTTAGCTTGTCTCTTAATCACTTGCATATAATCTTCTATACAATTACTATTTTTATGGAATACATGAGAGTTTCTTTTGTGTGATAGGTTGTTGCAGATCCTTCACTGGGTTTGAAGCAAAGATGTCTTGTTACAGATGCTGCACGTGCTCTTGACAAAGCTAAGATGATGCGGTTTGATGAAAAAAGTGGCAATTTCTATTGCACTGAACTCGGTCGCATTGCTAGTCACTTCTATATTCATTATTCTAGTGTTGAGACATACAATGAGATGTTGAGGCGCCATATGAGTGATAGTGAGGTAATAAAGTCTTATTTGTTTTCTTGCACAATATCTTGGTTAAGTTTCAATGCTAAGTACAAATATGCTCATAAAAGCTGACCTGCTTGGTTCCAGTGGGCAGTGGTTGTTAGTATAATGAGTTAAATCTAACCTTAATTACCTGAATACAAGCACACTTAAGTAGAATATATATATATATATATATATATATATATATATATATATATATATATATATATATATATATATATATATATATATATATATATATATATACATATTTAGGTGTCATATCATTGGAACTTGTTAGATGGATAGACCGATAGAACTTTTTCATGTGAACATATATATGTATATATATATTTAGTTTGATACTGTAACTGATGGTTTTTATGAACCATTACTTTCTTTTACAGATAATTGACATGGTTGCTCATTCTTCTGAATTTGAAAATATTGTTGTTCGAGATGAGGAGCAAAACGAGCTAGAAACATTGGCTCACACAGTATGTCTGTTTGACGTTAAGGGTGGTCCCACAAATAAACATGGAAAAGTATCTATTCTAATTCAGGTATTGGCTTAGGAAGGCCAAGAACATTACAATTAGGTTATGAACATTTAATTCTATGTAATTGGTCTTTATAAATCAGTGATTGGGTATTGACGTTTTTTTGCAGACATACATATCTCAAGGGTCTATAAATGCATTTTCTTCCTTGAATTCTGCGTCGGGGATGGTGTGAGATGACTTCATTCATGTTGGAGTATTGCAAGGCTGTGGATCGTCAAATATGGCCTCACCAGCATCCACTTAGACAATTTGGCAGACAAATATCATCAGAAGAATGTCTAACCATCTCTGTGTTATCATCCGAAGTATGTCTAACCATCTCTGTGTTGCTAATAATATTATAGGTGGCAAAATGGGTGGTTGGGTAACCGTTCAAAGTGTCTTTTCCATGCGTGGATACAGGTTTATTTGACCTGAATCACCTGTTGTCCAGCATCTCAATTCTCAAATTTCTTGTAAATAATTAGTGTGTAATATAATACAAAAATTGTACTTAATAATCATCCAAAACTACAATGATTTAAATGTTCTGTTTTAAATATTTACTTTGGTCGTCTTTCAACCATTTTGACCCTTTTTTAAGGTAATCATCCTTATTTACCTGTTTGAGCC
The DNA here is from genome assembly GCA_030686995.1 of Artemisia argyi. NCBI lineage: Eukaryota > Viridiplantae > Streptophyta > Magnoliopsida > Asterales > Asteraceae > Artemisia > Artemisia argyi. Next base: position 42,157,442 of record CM060700.1, on the reverse strand, counting down.
GTTGAAAGTAACCCGAGTCGACTTTGCCAACGTGAGTTGCTATGTTGCCCAGCTTCTGCTGCATCTTTGTTATTTATCTCCATCTTGTTTTAGATACTTCGGAAGCTAGAAGAACAAGGGATTGATTTGAGTCATCTTCAAGATATGCCGGAGAAGGAGATTGGAGATTGTTTTAGTTCTTGTTTTGGCTGCTTTTTATTTTGAAGGTAGTGAAGCAATATTTGGGATTTTTCCCCTCAATCTTGTTGTCCGCTACAATAAGTCCAATTACAAGAACTGTTTTAAAGGTAATTTTGGATAATGATACAAGTATTTACAAGCCTAGAAAATTGCATTGTTAATACCCAGCTCCAACTTTCAGGTAGATCTGGTTATAACTCCAGACTTCGTGTGGAAAGATCGCTGGCATGGTGCTGCACAACGTTGGTGGATTCTTGTTGAGGTTCTGTCATTCATTTACTTTTTTTGTATGGCTAATGTATGTTGCATCTGGACTATTTTCTTCCGAACTTAAAAAACATGCAAGGAACAAACTTCTGCAGTTGCCTCTGCATATTATCAATTCTTCTATTCAACATCAGAAAGTTTTGCTCATATCTTGTAATACCCCCAAACAGGAGTAGTACTAAATAAAAAATAAATGAAGATTATAGTTTTAAATCCCGTATGGTATATTGTTAGTTCACTAACTACTTGTTTGTCTCTGGAACTGATTTACGTAACAGTGTCAATTTAAAGAATACATTATTAGGAGCTGCTATATGGGTTTTGTTAGAAAGTAATGCAAATTGGAAAGAACAAGAGTGCATGCGTAAATCAAGTTTGGTCTAAATTAGTACTTGTAGATCTAGGTAGATAGATATAGTAATCAACATTATAAATCTTTAGTTTTTTTGATATTCCAGCGTATCCAGCCTGTGTCAGTTGGATTAGTTTGATGTTATTCTCTTTGATGCTCCCTTGATTCAGGATTTGTTATAAAGCATATAAGTGTTCCACTAGGTCCAGTACAAATCATGTTGCCTATATCTTGTGGGTTATGTCATGCCTGGATTTATCTCTAAACTTGTAGTTCCTTGTACAAGGTTAATGTTGAACTTCTAATAAAATATTTCATGCAAGATCCTGAGAATGATCATATCTACCACTCAGAGCATTTTACATTGACCAAACGAGCGGCAAAAGGGGACCCACAAAAGCTTTCTTTCACTGTCCCAATATTTGAACCACATCCCCCTCAATACTATATTCGTGCTGTTTCTGAATCTTGGTTGCAAGCTGAGGCTTTCTACACGATATCTTTCAAGAACCTTGCGCTGCCAGAGGTCAATATAGCAACTTAAATTTATATAAGGTTTAATGATTTTTTTTTAATAAATTTTGAAGGTTCAAATATTGCTATTATTTTCAGAGCCATACAACACACACTGAACTTCTAGATCTGAAGCCACTTCCTGTGACAGCACTTGGCAACAAGGGTTATGAAGAATTGTACAGATTTTCACACTTCAATCCCATTCAAACCCAGGTATTGCTTCTTATGCTGTAGATGTTAGCCATGTTGTTATCACCACTTACACTGTATGTCACTGATGCTTATATTGATACTCGGCAGGCTTTCCATATTTTATATCACAAACAGAACAATATTCTCTTAGGAGCTCCTACTGGAAGTGGGAAAACTATATCTGCAGAGCTAGCTATGCTTCATTTATTTAATACAGCCCCTGATATGAAGGTACAGCTTTAATTCCTGTGTAAATACCTTGGATTCACTTATTAGGTTGTAATGTCACTATCAGCTGCTTGATATCAATGGGTGGGTTAGCTGTTTGATGGCTCTCAAATACAGACAAGATAATTGGTCTTTGTTTGGTCCAGAAAATTACTGTCTTTATGGAAGGGTAGACATTCTAAATAAACCACGTACCAAGTCAAATACTGCATATTAATGGGACAAACAGGTGTAACTATTAGAAATGAATAGGTATGAATTGTACATGTAGTTAAAAATGGATCTATGTATGAAGCTGGGTTTTCTAGTTTTTATCTCGAGATCAGTATGTTCAATGGTTTCCATATATTGGAAAACCAAAGTTCTCATTTGTGGTTCACTTAACTTTGCAGGTCATTTATATAGCACCTCTGAAAGCCATCGTTGCAGAAAGAATGAATGATTGGAAGAATGGCCTTGTCACTAAACTTGGAAAGAAGATGGTAAGTATACTTCGTAAGTCTTTTTACAAATAATAGTTGTTTGATTTTTGTGTACAATATTTGGTTTGATGGCGGCTTCACTGGGAAACAGCTACGAAATTTGGTGTAATGGTAGCATAACTAAAAAACTGTTTTCAGTTTCTTAGTGTTTACTATGTTTGACTGGAAAATCGTTTACTATCTGCCATACATGAACTGAGATGTTCACATGCTGCTCTATCAGGTTGAAATGACTGGTGATTACACGCCGAATATGATGGCTCTCATGTCAGCAGATATTATAATATCAACTCCTGAAAAGTGGGATGGAATTAGTCGTAATTGGCACAGTCGAAGCTATGTCACAAAGGTTATTTTCTTACTTTATGCTCAACTTACAGAGTTGGGTATCATTCTTTGGTTCAAAAGTTGTCTTATATTTCTGTTGGCAGGTTGGTCTTATGATTTTAGATGAGATTCACCTACTTGGAGCCGATCGTGGGCCTATACTTGAGGTATTGATGTACTAGCTTATATAGGATAGTCTTTAACTGCATTTGTTCTACATTATATTCATGTTAAGTTGGCCTCACGATGAGTCCTACATTGTTTTATCAACTTCACTGAATCTGCCAAAGCACTTAAAATATAAGGGTTTGCTTTTGCAATTTTGACTTTTCATCATTACATGCATGCATATAGCCACATATGTACACACATTCACACACGTCATAGACCAACCCATGGTAATGTAACAAAAATTGCTTGCGTGTCTAGTTTCAGAGTTCATGGTGTCTTTACCATTTATAAAGCCTTTATAATAGGCTTCCACAATGTCTTTTAAGCACCAAGATAAGTATCAGAAACACCCTGATCTTTAGAATTATTTGTGAATCAACTTTGACATGATCAGGTCTAATAACTGGTGGATGGTGAACCTTTTAGACAGATGACTCTGCTTCATACATGGACAATTAGTTGTTTGTTGTGAACATATTTTTATGGTAGACTGACAATAGGAGCTGTTTATTTTGATTGTCTATACTTGCTGTATACTCTAGTGGAAAATTTATGTTTGTAACTGGGATCGTCATGTCATCTATCCTGCATATATCTCTTTTGGGATTATTGCTTTACTTAACTCGAATTGGTTACCAGGTCATTGTCTCAAGGATGAGATACATATCATCACAAACGGAGCGGCCCATTCGGTTTGTTGGCTTGTCAACAGCACTAGCGAATGCCCAGTGAGTTATTTTGTTCATGAACCTCTAAGATGAAATTTGAAATTCTATTTTTAGTTCCATTATATATTACAACATTAATGCAATTTTACTAGAACTATCCATCACAAAGCGGAGCATGCATTACCTTATGCTGTTTCAAAACTTATGCTGAATTAATAAAAACCTTATGTTTTATGTTTTTATCTTAGAATCTGTGTTGATTCAATGGTACTGCTAGTCCTTTTAATAAGCATGGGTTGTTATATATTCATTTCCCTGAACTGTTTGATGTAATTCCAACTTTGTGATGTCTGCTTAGGAATCTGGCTGACTGGTTAGGAGTTGAGGATATTGGTCTGTTCAATTTCAAGCCAAGTGTGAGGCCCGTGCCTCTTGAAGTGCATATACAGGCAAGTGATTTTTTATTTGTTTATTTATTTATTTATTTTTTCATGCATAAAAATACACATACACAAGATATTCCTTAAGTAGTCACAAGTTAAGCATATCTCAGAGGGCTAATTGCATTAAAAGGTAAACGACTTTGGTTTCAATTATGTTATGAGTAACCAACTTATTTTATGCTAGTAAAAACCCGTCAAAGTTTTTTTAAAAAAAAAATTGATACTGGGTAATTTTCAACCATAACATCATGTAATTGGCATCTTTTAGCCACTCCAAGGTCAACTTTTTGCAATATTTGTAATATTAAATATTTAACATGATTTTTTAATAATTTTATAGTTTGAAAGGCTATTTGTAATATTTGAATGTTTGAGATCCTTATCAAAATTTCTTTAAGTTTGAGGGCTTATATAAAAGCTTTGGAACTTTAATTGTATATCTTTGTAGAAAAATAGATGGTTACCCAAAACATAAATCAGACCAAAGCTGATAAAATTATACTAGTATATAAGGTGATTACTCATTTCTTCACCAAGCTTCCAGCTCTCTATGGTTTCGTCTAAGGTTAAGTCTTATTTAGGAGTTTTATATCTGCATTTTCTCAAATGAGATTATATCCAAGATGATAAACTTGTTGATTTATGTACCAAGTTTCTATGCAGACATATTAGAGATAATAGGTTTTTGTTTTTGGGTAACCATGGTTTCCAACCTTTTGGCCGACTAATCCACGAGGTTTGAACCCATGCCACACAGACGCAAACCGGGTAAAGCCCTCCCTTTTCAGAGGTTGGCGCAGCCACTTCAGGGTTGTTTGCACCTAACAGATTAGAGATAATAGGTTTATTAATTCTTAACAACCGAAAAAATCCCCCATACCCGATGGAGATCTCCTACAGCCAAAGGTGATGGGGATGAAGAAGCAAAACTATTCCCCCCGGGGATGGGGGTGGGGATCGGGGATGGGGATACGAAATGCAATCCCTTTTATCTCTAGGTCCGTTGACATCCCTATTCCCTAATGTTGTGTAGCCATCTGTTTTTTACAACAAAGAACAACTGAAGCTCAGAAATTTTTGATAAAAACGTCAGATGAGTGTCGTCATATGGGCTAAATCAGTTGAGTGTCAAAGTTGTGAACAGCATGAATCCAGTCATTTGAGAAAGGTCTCCTTTTTAATAATTTATGCTCTTATTGTGTTGACATTTTCTTGATATGAAAGTTGCTGCTTAGCCGAGCTTCATATTCATGCTCTACAACTCTCCTATTGGTAGAGGAGAAATTGAAGCTCACATTTTTGTTTGATATCTTACTCGAACCCAAAATTAGAAAGGATAGGAATGGTTTTTCACATTTATAATTAGCATTCTGTTCTTGGTTAGAAGTCTAATAGGGCTAGTATATTGAAGAGCAGAACTGTGCATATAGTTGCACTCTATTGGTTTTAGTATTTGAGTTTTCTCTCAGATATGTATTCAGTTTTTTCTGTTCTGAAAAAAAAGGACACGACTTTTCATTAGTATTAGAAAATTTCTTATGTTGAGTGTCACGTCAATTTTACAGGGATATCCAGGGAAATTGTACTGTCCAAGAATGAAAAGCATGAATAAGCCTACCTATGCTGCTATTTGCACACATTCACCCACAAAGCCAGTTCTAATTTTTGTTTCATCTCGTCGGCAGACAATGCTCACTGCATTGGACCTCAATCAGGTATGTCAATTGATCTCTTGAGCGACAGCTCCGGTTTACACTGTTGACTTAACTATGGATTAATTTTTGGATCTTCGGCAACATGAAGTTTGCAGCTTCAGATGAACATCCAGTACGGTTTCTGGCCATGCCAGAGGAAGCACTGCAGATGGTTCTTTCTCAGGTTACTGATCAAAATCTGAGGGACACTCTACCATTCGGAATTGGGTTACATCATGCAGGATTGAATGTCAAAGATAGATCTCTGGTTGAGGAACTCTTTACAAACAACAAGATCCAAGTAATAATCAATCACCTTGGTTCTCATTATATTATATAAGTTTACCTTTGATTATTTATCTGATAAGCAACTAACCATGCATTGAGTTAAGCTATTTGACATGCTGCGTGCTCTTTAGAGTACCTTATTATATGTTCATCTAATGGACCATTACTGTTTCAGGTATTGGTTTGTACAAGTACGTTAGCTTGGGGAGTAAATCTTCCGGCTCATCTGGTTATAATTAAGGTTAGTTTTCCCGTCTGTATTTGGCAGTCTTTCCTAAAAGTTAGAGTTTCTTGGGAAGGTGCTCATGATACTTACCCTCATTACCCTAGGATAGCTGTCTTTTGCAACTGTTAAAAAAAAGTCAATAAAGTATGATTCACTTTGACTACCAGGAGCATCATCAGTTATAAGGCAGAAAATGGTCGGGTTGAGTAACGGGTAATTTTTGTAAGGGATGAAACAGACTTGAAATACTCTTTGTAAATGAATCTTTTCAATAATCTATTTGTTTGTTAAAAATGATTACAGAAAAATATATTATCCAGTAATATTCAAAAAGTTTTTAGTAAATTGAGTATGTTGTATACACTTGGATACACTTTGGACAACTTTAGACCCATTTGCTTTTTAGCTCTTAAGATAAAACATAACGCGAATCAAATTGCATATAAGTAAATGGGTTGCAGTTGCCTCTAATCCTAGTACATTCCTGTCATCTCTTAATTTATGTGCCTACTAAGTGCAGCAACATACGCAAGTTATCCACGCTTATGTAGGCTGAAGGAGAATCTTCAGAAGCTTCTTATTGTTGTTGGTTATTGATATTGGGTTTGTATCACATGCTTGCAGGGAACCGAGTATTTTGATGGAAAAACAAAACGTTATGTTGATTTTCCTGTCACAGACATCTTGCAAATGATGGGAAGAGCTGGTCGTCCTCAGTACGATCAATATGGGAAAGCTGTCATTCTTGTCCATGAACCCAAAAAAAGCTTTTATAAGAAGGTGAAAACCTATAGTAATTGCGAGTGAGATACACAGATAGGGGTGTGTGGATTTGCATATTGGATCCAAGCATTTGATTATTGCAACTTAAAGCTCTGCAATAGCCAGTTTTTAATGTTTCAACAAAGAGAATCTACTTTTGATTATCTGACCATTTTAAGGTCAACTAATCAGTTTTATACCAGCTGCAAAAAATGTTTTTTCGTGGCTAAATAAATATTACCTATTTAACCCTTCTTTTAGGCTTAGGTATAGCGATTCCTTTTCCTGTTTCACAAACTGTCTACTCTTTTCACAAAAATTCAATTTTGTCATATTTTTATATTATTTTCTTTAAAAAATTGAAGTTTATGAACACTCAGCATCCCGTTTATTTATTTATTACAACTTCAGCAACATAGGAAGTTAGGAACATCCATAACACTATTTTTCTGCATCCAGTTTTGTTACAGCTGATTATCCTATTATATATAGTGTCATTACTGATGTGCTTGTTTTATTCGCAGTTCCTTTATGAACCATTTCCAGTTGAAAGCAGTCTTAAGGACCACCTCCACGATCACATCAATGCTGAGATAGTTTCTGGGACAATTTCTCATAAACAGGATGCAGTACATTATTTGACCTGGACTTACCTGTTCCGTAGGCTGGTAAGATTTATGTAATGCAAATGCATAAAGAGTGCAGTGATTTCTGTTAACCCAAAGTGCATTATATTTTTACGTGATAGCTACTTACTGGTGCTGATATAGATAGAGTAGAGGTGGCAGTTTTTCCCCATTTATGTAATGCAAATCGAATGGGTCATTTTAGGGAATGTTCTAGTCCTTGTAAAATGAAAAATTAGCTAAAAGCAAAGGGATTAAATGGGCCTAACGTGGAGGTTAATTCAGTGTTACAAAATGTTTCAATACACAGCCTAACAATGTAACATTTCCAGACAGCCTACCTTCATCACCTAATAGAAGCCAAATAAATAGGCTCCACTAGGGGTGTTCATCGGTTCGGTTATCAGGTTAATCGGTTTATTCGGTTCGGTTTGTTCGGTTAATTTTTTTTTGTCATAACCGAAAACCTAACCGAACCGAAAATATCTGTGACCGAACCGAACCGAAGTTCGGTTTTGGTTATGGGTCAAAACCGAAAACCGAAATTTGTACTTGAATTACATCATTTATATATTTTTTTAAATTTAATTAGATAGATTTTTGGGGAAAAAAACTATTACAAGCATAAAAAGTGTTTTTTATATTAAATAAATTTTTAATGGTCTTTATATATATATATATATATATATATATATATATATATATATATATATATATATATATATATATATATATATAGAGTTAGGATCAAATAAGAAGAATAATTAAAATAGGAAGGATAAGAAGTAACCACAACCACACATTCTAGATGCACCTACAAAAATGGATGCATCTTCATTCAAATTTTCCCTCCCATATAAAAATGTGTGGCTAGAATTACTTCTTACCCTTCTTATTTTAATTAATCTTCTTATTGGATCCCTACCCTATATATATATATATATATATTAAAAAATATATATATATTTATATAAATTCGGTTTTCGGTTCAGATAGCCAAAACCATATCCAAACCGAAAACCGAATTTTAAGTTCGGTTTGGTTTGGTTTTGACAAATTCGGTTCGGTTATAAGTTCGGTTCGGTTAATTCGGTTTATTACCGGAACCATGAACACCCCTAGGCTCCACAACAAAAGTTTGAGGAGAGAGAGCACTAATCCTATGTAAATGAAGCATTGCTGGAAAAGAAAAGTGGAACAGCTCATCCTCTCCTGTCTTAGATGAATCCTTTTCATGACATGATTTCTCATTTTAAAACTTGCAGAGTCTGACAGCCCTGTTTCCAAAGATTTATTTCGTTGCACTGTTCTAATTTAGTTTTTTTATACTAAGTGGTATAATATAATGAATAATGCTAGTCGTGGATTAAGGAGTGCACAAAGTTAATTCTGTTTGGTTCTGTCACGAGATCATGCAAAGTATGGCTGATAGTTTAGAGTTGACCTACCAAACGGATCGGCTTGGCATCAAGTTAATGCAAGCCTTTATCACTGTTTTTACTTATCTAATGTTTCCTGATAATAGACAACAGTTTTCTAGTATTCACATGTGCATTTCAATAAGGCATAGCCATCATTGGCATTACTATTAGCCGTTAGAGTTGGCAGTTTTTTTTTTTTTTTTTTTTTTTTTTTTTTTTTTTTTTTTTTTTTTTTGACATTGTTGCACATGTGGCAGATAGTTAATCCAGCTTATTATGGATTGGAGGAATGTGACCCTGAAAGTCTAAGTTCTTTCTTATCCAGGTAATACAAATTCTTCCTTAAGTTGATTTAGCATCTCTATTTGATTTTACAGTGCTAAATTTGCAATTTACCTTGCAGCCTAGTTCAGAACACTTCTGAAGATTTGGAAGATGGTGGATGCATCAAGATGAATGAAGAAAATGTGGAGTCCTCAATGTTAGGCAAAGTAGCATCACAGTACTATTTGAAATACATGACAGTTAGCATGTTTGCTTCAAATATAGGGCCTGATACCTCTCTCGAAGTAAGTGATAGCTGTTCAACCTGGGACTTTCTACCTAGTCAATCAGGAGAAAATAAAAAATGGTTAATAAGGAAACGGGGCAAACGAGTCGAAGTTGCCAAAAGTATTAAATTATTTGTAATTTATTGATGAAATAAAATCATCTCTGTAATCAAATTTGACAGACTGATTATTTAAGAAAAAAAATCAAAGTTTCATGTAAAAATTGTTTCCAGTCAACCCAACTTGACATGTTGTGGCATGTTCGCCTACCCACATGAACTGCCAAATTTCCACCTCGGTTTTAGCTGTATCTTTCAATCATCTTTAAGTTGTGATTCTTATAGTAGATCATCTTTCTTTCAGGTTTTCCTTAATATATTGTCTGCTGCTTCTGAATATGATGAACTTCCTGTCCGTTATAACGAGGTAATTCCAAATTGTTTCGGGAACAACTAAATTTTGGATAACCAGAAGCAATTTTTCTGATGATGTTCCTCATCTAAAGACAATACAAGTATCTGTTATTTGAAGGGTAGACACTTTATACTTTGTAATTGACGAGTGGTTATGTTGAGAACAGTGACATGGTTATGTTGCAAACAGTGACGTTGTTTGCGAAACTAAATGGACTTTTTTTATTACGTTTTATGCTCACATCAGAACCGATGATTCTTTGTACTTGCAATATCTTCCGCATTTTATGTTACCTGGTTGTTCTGCTCTAGGAAAATTACAATAAAGCATTGTCAGCAAAAGTTCCATATGCAGTGGACAAAAATCGCCTTGATGATCCGCATGTAAAAACAAATTTGCTTTTTCAGGTCAGCAAGATCTAGAACATTTTTGAAAAATATCATTAATAAAAATATTGTACTTTCTTTTGATTATTTTCTTCCTTCTGAAACTTAACCTCATACATCAAAACTTTGAACAGGCGCATTTTTCTCAAGTAGAACTGCCAATCAGAGACTATGACACAGACTTAAAGTCGGTTTTGGATCAGAGTATACGTGTCATCCAAGCAATGATAGATGTATGTGCAAATAGTGGATGGCTCTCTAGTTCCGTTACTTGTATGCATCTTCTTCAGATGGTCATGCAGGTATGTTTTGTCATCAAGCTTCTACCTTATTGTGGAATGCTATATGTTTGAAATAATAATAAACAAAATCAGGATTAGCAAGTGAGCTGCAATAACTTGAAGAGGTAGCAACATGAGTGGGTGGGTTGCTTACAACCAGTTTGAGTGGTTCGACCTATTTCCTTACAGTTAAATCTTTTGATTTTGACCAGTTTGAGATTAAAAAATACTAATTGATCCATGTATAAGTAGACGGTCGAAATTGCCGCATCAAATTAACTTTGACATTTGTCGGTATGGGTATTTTCCACATCCCACAAACAATTTATAGATATATCTAAATGGTTGCATTTTATCTATCGTAAGCTAGAATTTTCACCATGAAAGCCCTTGTTTTTGGAGAATATATTTTGTGACCTTCGCTGATGAATTTTTAAATTTCCATTTTAAACAAGTCCAATCCAATCTACTTCTATAACGATTTTTCTTTCATTTGATTGATACCAGGGTATGTGGTTCGGGTGGGACTCTCCCCTATGGATGCTGCCATGTATGACTGAAGATCTTCTTAGTTCTTTGCAAAAAGGAGGAATTTCGAATATTCAACAACTATTAGATCTCCCGAGGATGAATCTGCAGTCTAGATTTGGAAATGGCGCTTCAAATCTGCAGCAGGTAAGCACAAGTATCTAAAAATGCTTCATTTGATTTCATGCTTATCATGTTACATATATTTACGTTGAGTTGGGAATACCAATTACTTGTGAATGGGTCGATTTGAAGTGTATTTTATTTCAAGCAACTCATACAAAAAAGATTATTTTAAAGGGTAACCAGTTGAGAATTGCCCAACGTCCATTTGTAATGCATACAACCTCTTAAATTGTTTCTGTTTTTAAAGATTTAGTAGTTTTCTGTAATCATAGTTAACCAATTAGTTATGTAAGAATAAATAAAATGGACATAAAGTTTCTCCAGGTCAACCCGGGACTGATTTCATCTAATACTAGAAGTGACTCATCTAACCCGAACCTGTACCTAACCTGCCAATCTTTCTGGTCATATATATAGCATATATCTTGCATTTGTTTCTCTCTTGTTGTCATCAGTTGATTCTACAACTCTTCTTTGCTCATTTGATAGGATCTGCAGAATTTTCCGCGTATTCAAGTCAATCTTAGAATTCAAGGATGGGATGATGGCAGTGACAACATCCCCAGTCTTAGCATTGGGATGGAGAATTCCAACCGCAGGAAGACATCCAGAGCTTTTACTCCTCGTTACCCAAAGGTATGTAATCCAGCATATAGCTGTTCCCAGAGGTGGCAATTTTCACCCATCTATGTGTAAAAACTGCCACCTCTACTCTATCTATATGATTTTTTATATATACACTTTGAAATAATTTATAGTTCTTAATGATATTTAGAGCTTAATCAAGAGGAGTATAAAAAGTGTTTGCAGGTTGGCGAAACTCATATCAACTTTTACTTTCCTGACCCAAACCTGTTTTTGCGTTAACCAACCTGCAAGCTCCACTCATTTTGCAGCCTCTAGTTTATATAAGTATATAACACATTTTTAATTTCAATCCTTGACCTTGTTTCATTATCAGTTGAAAGACGAAGCATGGTGGTTGGTTCTGGGGAACACCTCAACTTCTGAATTACATGCTCTTAAAAGGGTTTCCTTTACGGATCGTCTGGTTACTCGCATGAAGTTACCTGAAAATGCGAACAGTTACCAGGTTATTTTTTTGTTTCCTCCACCTATCTCCTGCATTTCATATGAAAATTTACTATTTTCTGTTTCATTTTTACTAGTTTTTAACCCGTTTATATACACGGGTTATGAATAAATATTTATTTTTATAAGCATATATTGCAGAACCTTTTTTTATATCTTAGAATTTTTCACATGTTATTTATAGTGTGAATATTTAAAGTTCACATATCATTATTGTAGTGGCAATTTACATTAATTAAACCTATTAGACGTATTTCCAGATAAATATTTTATTTTTTAGCGACTTATTGTTAAAAATGAAATTTGATTAAAATATGGGAAATAATATTAAATCACATGTGATTTTATATTGTGAAATTTTAATATTCACAAAAAAAAGGCGAAAATAAATTGTCGAAAGCACACCAACTATGATGTCTAATGAAAGATAATATGAAGCTTGTCACGATCATGTAAATTATTCCTCTTAACCATGAACTGTTTTTCAGATATTTAAGGTTAAAACGGTGAAAATATGCTCTATTTATACGTAAAGATCATTGAATTTAAAATTTAAACCAAATATTTATATTATTTTTGTTTCTTAGTTGTTATTTATGACATCATCAATCACTATTTTTTTTTGTTGCTAATTTGGTTTAATCAAGACATGTGATTGGACAATTAAGTAAATTTTTGCCAATTGCCTACATAAGCATTGGTTACTTTTCTGTATGTTACAAAAACTTCTCAATACCTTGTTAGTTGTTACAGCATCCACTAAAGGTAAATAAATCTTTCAATTCTTACGCAAAGAACATTAGTGTAAAAAGGGAACTTTTAAACGTAAAACCCTCCCCGACAAAAAAAAAAAAAAAAAAAAAAAAAAAAAAATCTTTTTCTTTGGTATTTCTTAGGTGGTTGATTGTTTTTTGTTTGTCTCTTTTGTTAGGGAATGAAGCTGTTTCTCATTTCAGATTGTTATCTCGGGCTTGATCAAGAATACTCAATTGAAGAACTTATGTAATCCGAAAATGGGAAAAATCCATGGGTAAATATGTTGCCTTTTAACAAAACAGGGACGGAGCCAAGTGTTGCATTGGGTATGCCATGGCCCACCCTAAAGATATGTTAGCTACCAATACATGTATATATTATCTAGTGTATTATGCTTGCTAAATAGTTTCTGCCCACCCAAATATAAAAGATTTGACACATCCAGATAAACACTTAGATGTGTGTACGTAGCACTTTTCTTTATTTTTACTTTTCAAAAACTTTTAGTACGTAGTTTAGATTAGGTTTAGATGATTTTAGTGGTAACTTTTTAGTTTTTACTGGAAAATTTCTGAAATTTATACATTTATTTTTCTTATATTTGATTTGGCCCACCCGAATGAAAAATCCTAGCTCCGTCAAAAGCTGCATCCAGTAACTCATGATCACAAGAGCCCCAAGCATTGTGTAGTAGATACAGATAGATATTCAGAATCGAGTGGTGATTTTCAAAATCTCAAATTTTGTAACAGCCTTTGACACTTATTGATAGAATTGAAAGGAAATTGAACAAAAAATGTCTTTGGGTGAATCCAATAACGAACCAGATGAGTAAATAGAACACACAATCACATTAATTGCACCAGATGAATTAGACTTCGCAAACGCAGTTATTATACAATTAGCCTGTGACTATTTTTCTCTTTACATAAATCCAGAAATTTTATACTCTTTTCCCTTGATTCTTTGATTCACAAGTGTATATTTTTCTTATCCGTGTTTTATTTAACTTCATATATCAAAATGAGCTATTTTCACAGTAAAACAGAAACCTTGTATATTGAACCAGTATGGAAAATCATTTTATTGTTTCTTTTATCCAAGCTTTTGAAATAAATTTAAAGGTAGCATTTAGGATAAGCGATAGTATACTTTGCACCGTGAACTAGGAAACCTCAACAAAATAAATGGTTGATGATCACAAAAGAGTGCAATGATCTCCAACATGTTGGCGGTAGAAGAAGAATAAAGGCAAAATTAAGAGGGGATAAAGAACATGAAAAACAAATCAATTCCCCGAAAAAAAATATATGTATTTATATGAAAAACGGGGGAGTATTGTATTTAGGGGTGTTCATTGGTTCGGTTTTCGGGTTATTCGGTTTGGCTAGTTTGGTTAAAAAAATAATTCTAGGTCAAACCAAAAACCGAACCAAAATTCAAATTTGATTCAACCGAACTGAATAACCCGAATTACATTATTTTAATTATTTTTTCATGTAATTATATATACTTTTACCACAAAATTTTTTTTCAAGCTTAATAATGTTATATTTTATAATAAAAAAGACTTTTAGTGATTTGTTTTTTCATATAAATACATAGAAAAAATATATATTTATATGAATTAGGTTTTCGGTTTAGTTCATATCCAAACCGATAACTAAATATTTAGTTCGGTTCAGTTCGGTTCGTTTTTAACCAATTCGATTCAGTTACAAATTCGGTTCAATTTTCGTGAACACCCTTTAACTGAATTTAGCGTTGGTGATTCCTAAAATATTTTAGGCCCATGCCTGAAAGTTCTTTCTCCGTCTCATTTTCACAAAACACAAAATTACTTTTTCTATAAACTTTTTTTCATTCATTAGTATACATAACATTCATCAGGCTTCTTATGAATAGTAACTTATATGAACAGTACTGTAGCATAAACAGTGCTACAGTTCATGCTACATTTTTTTTTTTTTTTTTAACATTCTTTAGCAAAACATCCCGCGGCACGCGCGGGGTTCAAAACCTAGTTCTTTACAAAATCCATCACCAAACTATCATCCATCATCATCATTTGTCATAACAATTATCCTTTGTTGAACTATCTATTGTTTGATTTTTTATACATCACCGTCAACATAGGACCACCACTGATCTATCACCATCACCTCCCGAACAGACACTGAGTCAACTCGACGGGTTGGGTAAAAAATGGGTCAAATTAAACCTGGTCAACCCGCCGGGTTTGAAGCGTCCCGAGTCAACCCGGTTTTCAATATGTATTAATAGTTTCCTTTTGAAATATATGTTTTTGTATGGCTTTTATTGGTTAGCCGAACCGGTGGCAACACCGGTTCCTGGTTGAACTCGTTGGTCCGGTCCATTTTTCAAAACAATATGTACCATCAACTTGTTAGCTTGCATGAAGCTTTGTGTGTTTTATTAATTTGTATAATGTGTAAAATAACATATACTTTTCATTTTATGGTGTTTTAATTAATTAGTGTGTTTAATTATTTTATATTATAGATTATATTGTAGCATGTTTAAATTCTACATTATAAAAATTTTATTGTAATTTTTAGTAAAGGGTGTTTTAATTGGTTGTTTTTAATTTGATATATATGCTTTTAATTGGTTGTACAATGTGAATAAATTATTGTACTTTTAAGTTATGGAGTGTTTTAATAAGAATATTAATTACATTATGCATTTCTCTCACCTTTCAAGATTTCACTTTTCAAAGTTTGACCATACACTCTTTATTAGGGCTGAGCATCGGGCGAAAACCGGACCGGACCGACCAAGACCGGACCGGACCGAGGACCGAGAACCGGAAAAACCATAGACCGAGACCGGACCGAATATGGTCGGTCCGGTCTCGGTCCGGTCGGTCTTCGGTCGGTCCAGTCCAATTAGGCAAGTTTTTTCGGGTTTTTGGTCGGTCCGGACCGGACCGGACCGGACCGACCGGACCGAGGACCGAATTTGGCAAAAAGCTTAGACCGAGGACCGGACCGAATGTGGTCGGTCCGGTCCGATCGGTCTCGGTCCGGTCGGTTTTGTCGGTCGGTCCGGTCCATCCGGTCCGTTTGCTCAGCCCTACTCTTTATATGTAGTATAGACTAGAGAGTGAGTGTGATAGAGAGATTTTGCAGAAAATTGCTTAGAAAGATTAGTTATAAATGAAAACTTAAGTCTCTATTTATAGTTTGGGTTCTATCCTAAAAACGCCATTCGGCAGATCCGCGGATCTGTAAAATACGGATTCGTTCGTATAAAATATGCATTTTTCACTTCCTTGTACAAAAAAAAAAAAAAAAAAAGTGTAGTTCTTCTAGAATTACTTGGGCACAAATGGAGTAATTAAAATTAGTTTTTATTTACTTTATTAAACAATTAAAATGTCGAGTTAATTTAATTTGAATGTAATTTGTGTAAATTGTTTTAAATGTGTTTGAAAATGTTTTAAATATGTGTGAAAAATATTTATTTACTTGAGCTCTTTGATCATTCGACGGACATTATAATCACATTATTTATACCTGAAGTGATATATGTCGGAATGTAAACTTACAACTAATAACTTGGTTACGTAAACTTTTATGTCGTATGAATCTATAATTGTCATTTTCAAAACCTTGAGAGACTGCAAAATATAAATAATGTTTTTACGTGATATTTGTATTAACATCCCCCCCCCCCCCCCCAATGAGTGTGATAACGCCCTAATTATACATATTCTCGCACATAATATTATATGTTTTATGATCATTTAGTGAGAACTTTCGATACTTAATAGCATGAAATGAATGCAGGTTCACTCTTGGATGCTCTGAAGCAAGAAACATCAAAAGCACAACTATTTCAGCAATCGAAGTAAATAAATAAGAAGTCTATTATATTAGTCCTTTCTTTCAAGCCAAGTGCGCCGGTTTTCCAAGTCATGTGCGCCGCACTTGTTCTCTTGTTCAAGAAAGTCAAGAAGTAGTTTTTAATAAAAGTGTGCCGGTTTTGTATCCGATGTGCGCCATACTTCCTTTGCATTCATGAAACTTTGGCGCCAAGAAAATAGCTAAGTGCGCCGCACTTACAATCGATGTACGCCGTACTTTGCCTATCAGAAGCCTATAAATAGAGCTCATTTGCAAGCATTTGAACTCTCCACTCTATAACCAATTTTCACTAAGTTAAGTAAGAAGTATTACGTGATCCTGAGCCAGAAACAGACGTGAACGAATCAGACAAGGACGTTATATACTTGTTGGTGTCGAACTCTTGGTTACTTGTGACACTAGTGTAATCATTTGATCATTCCAATCCTTATGTCTCTTGTGTACTATTTAATCATTTCTGTTGACATTAACTCATTAGCCATGAGAGGCTAAACCTCTTGTGATTGCTTGGATATGTTTTAATAATAAAGTGAATTATGATTATGCTTTGATCTTTATTGATGCGTGGGAATTGCACCAGGCTTTACCTATCGAGGGATCTCGAGAAGCTTACAACCCCCACCAGGCAGTGTACCTGATCGATGTAGTATAGTATAATGACAAGTACCGGGGGATTGATCGTTCAGCTAGGAAAAGTGTCGCTAGGATTAGAAAACCTAAAGACTAGGTCTAGAGATGAGGGATGATTCTTTTTGTATTTTTTAGTTTTTATAAAAGCAATTAAAAATCTCGGGTTTGAAGGAGTTGGGCGGAATTAGTTGCTAGTCAACTAACCCAATGATTAAGATGCAATTAAAATAAAATACTAGAAATGAAAATAAACTATATTATACTAGAGGTGTGAGCAATATATGGGAGAATTGTGTTTACTTAGATTTCACTACTCCCTAGATATCTTTTACATGTTAATTACTTGTTACAGTTGCGTGGATGACGGGTTGTATTCCTTAATACCATTCATGGGGTGGCGTACTTACTTCCCCAATCCTATAAGCGCCTACTTCACTCCTATGTCGAGCCGGCTAAGAAGCTCCTAACATGGGATCATTAGAATTTGCTCATGCATTAAATACAACCAATAAAACCTAGTACACATCGGTTCATGTTTCCTAAGACGTTCAAGCATGTTACACAATGGAGATCTGCCAGTTTTCTTAAGCCTAACATTGAAATCATTCATCCATTACAACTATAAACAAGTAATCAACATATAATTAACATCTAGGTTTCATTACATCTAAGCAAACACATGATAGATCTAGCCTAGCATGTTGAAATCAAGACAAGCATAAGATATATTCAAACAACACATAGACATATTGAATGAATTAAGAGAAGACTTATCTCAATTGAACATGAAAGGATTCAAGGGGTAAAAACCCTTGAAAATACTGTAAAATACGACCTAGGGTTTCACAAGTTCGGCCCTAGTATTCTCCACACAAGTTCCTCCTTAATGAATGAAAAATAGAAAACTATATATAGATTATGATAGGTGACGGCGTCAAGAACAAATTTCTGACGCCGTCATCTCGCCGCCAAATAATTTCTCGGACTGCCTAGATCTGGGTTTGACGCCGTCACGTCTATTCCTTATGCAGGCCGTCACCAAAAATACTCTTGACGCCCTTGTTTTGACGCCTTCAGGTTTTCACTGGGTCGTCACGGATTTTACTCTTGACGCCGTCGGGATTTTCTTCTTGACGCCGTCAGGTACTGTTCTCAGCATGGAAAATTAAGTCTTTGCCGTTTTCTTCATTTTTATGCTCCAAAAACGTCCGAATTGCTTCCTTTTCCAGAATTCACTCCCAAAAGTACCTAAAATCACAAAAAGAATGATTTAGGGCAATATTTTATCAAATAAATTCAATTCCGGGCTTAAATGACCCCCTAAAAGTGGTTCATTTTTCGCCTCATCATTTATCAATTGCAAGTTTATGCTGTGAACTATTGTGTCTCTAGTCTTATTACATTTGTTGTTAAAACTGATTGAATTAAAATTTTTGGGATAGGTCGAAAGAACCAATTTGTTACATGAAATTCTAGAGACTTGTCTGCGTTTCTAGCCTTCGAAAGGAGAAATCCACCTAGGAGAATCGATAATAATCTAGACTAGATATATAATACTATCTTGAGAGAAGTCTCTTGGTAGATAAACATAAATCTTGAATTGAACCTAACAAACTATGAAATTGATCTTTTGACAAAAATAGCGAAATTATAAGTTGTACTCTACTCATATTATCAAACTAAGATCAAAGATAAGCATTGTCACTGAATTATCCAAGCTATCCAAGCAATCATTCATTTTATCATTTGAATTCTCCATATTACCTTTATCGCTATTTGTTAACTATTGTATTGTTTACTAATCATTTATACTTAATCCAAATGAACTAAGTCCTTGTGGATACGACCTGGTCTTACCTAAATCTTATATTACCAACGAGGGTTATACCTTACCCGTGTGTTTTGTTTATTAAAATCGGTAAAACTAGTATTATAAATTTAAAGCTTTCCTTACACATCAGAGTGCTTTAGTGAGTAGCCTAACTAAGTATGCCCCTTCGGCGGGTATTTGAGTTGTAGATGGTGTAGGGCAGGTGTTGCTCTAAGGGGATGCACTGAGTATGGGTACTAGAGTGTCACTGGGCTGGGCTCATAGTTATATTAACCTGGGCATTTGTACTAGGTGGTGGTGGTGTTCCCTGAGTGCTAGGTATGATGTTATGTGGAAAAGAGTAAGTGAGATGGAATGCGTTTACTTGAAAACTAGGCAACCTTCTTTCCTTTGCGAGTTGTTCCAGATAAGCCGATACGGCTGGTGTGGCCTGGATACAGTGCAACCTTTCTCCTTGTTGTACCCTAGCACTATGTCTGTTGTTTGACACCGGTGTTGTGAAATCGTTTATCCAGAACTGTACTCTGGCACCCTCTTAGCTACCTCGACCTCTGGTTTCTTGAATTGGTCTGGCTTGAAGAGTTGACAAAAGAACTTGATGTTCGTCATAGGACCGCGTAGGTCCTTCTTGGAAGAGTGTTGTATGCAAGTTAACATGGTCATTCGTTGCATGCACCTTCCCCGATGGTTTTCTTATGAGGCTTCTAGTTGACTGGTATTCCTCGTTTTCAAGTGTTTGCCGACCTTCCTTTGAGTGAGTGAGGTCATCCCCCGGATGGATCCGAGGTTGTCATTGGTTATGTTCGAAATTTGAGGGGGTTGTTCACTAGACATTTTTGGTTATGAGTGAGAAATGAGTGAAAATTTGTGAGAAATTTGTGGTTATTTCGTATCATGTCCTCACGGATAGCGTCATGTTTACGTATGGTATGTAAATCGGTATTAAGAGATGGGATGAGATGGTTTTGTTATTTGGTTTCCCCTGTTAAATGGTAAAGACCCGATGAGAATGATTGAGATCAAGAAGCTTGGGTAACACTTTACAAAGACCATTTGAGACTGCTTGTAAGGCAGTATTTGCCCAAGTGTGTTAAAACTTATCAAGTTGTGTTGTGAGGCCTTCTATTATAAAGAGACTGGTAAGGTTTAGAGATAAAACCGTGAGGGATGATGAATGGCTACGAGAAATCCAGGTGTTGACCATCTAGAGAGTAGGTGTTGACCATCTAGAGAGTAAACAAGGAGGATAGGTGGCCTCTCCTCCTTAGCTCGTACAAGAGAGTGCTCTGCTTCCTATAATGTTGGTCGTGTGTCTCTCACTGTTCTATGTCAGATTCGTACATCTGAACTGTTAGTGACAATTAGGGACAGTTGTCTCATGCGCTTGTGCTATGTGGCCTAATAGATGCTACCAGGTTTAGCTTGACCTAGGTTTACATAGTTCTCATCACGGGCTGACTCTTGAACCTTGAGTATATGGGTTTGATTCGAGCGTGTTGTTAGTAGTCTTGGACCACTAATATTTATACGCTATCAGTAACCATGCTACTGAGGGGCGTATAATGCTTATTAATAATATGTGGATGAGCTCACTAAAATTACGAAATGCAAGGAAAAGATTCATTACCTTAAAATTAGAGTGAGTTATGTCTCTCACCAACAAATAGAGTGGGATTTAGGCTCTGGATTTTGTTTAGGTTCAGAATGAGGGTGGGATTATATTCTCTACAAGAGCTTCAGTTCGTTATATGTATGATCATTTATTGATTGGTAAGTAACTAATTTTTCATTTTCGAGTTTCTAAGTTCATTGATTATTTTATGAAGACTCAAGATTAAATGAATGTTCTAACATTAGGGCATTGCGGTGTTCTTTAGTTTTTTCTATTTAGTCTTATTGAAATATTATACAAATTGTTTGTTGTGAATAACCAATAATATCAATTATGTGATATATGGGCATCACACTATATAACCTTAGTTACATGTGAGGCGTAGAAGTGTGATGTACATGTTTGAGCCTTTCTGATTAGAAAATGGTGTGTAGATACATGTGAGACATTTTGTCAATATTTACTTGCGTAATGTTGATAGAGGAAGAGTCAGATGACTGTTACTTACATATAGTAAGACTTATGTTATTAAGATTGAATTTTAGAATCTAAACAGTTTTTTGCTAAATATCTCAAAAAACCGACACTCTTCTATCCCACAATCTCAAATCTAATTCCTCAATCTCATTTTATTCTTTTGTGTGCTCTCTGTTTCTTCCGCTCATCATTACAATCCCAGGGCAAATGATTATTGTTCATTATGATCTGAAGATGCAACACCTTATTCAACTTAGAGATAGTGTGTAAGATGTGATTACATAATTATATTATTCAATAAGAATATCTTTTATAGGTGGTAAGGTGGATGGTTTAGACGGGTTGATAATGGGTCAAAACGGTTAACATCCAATTAGGGGTACGAAAGGGTTGGGTCTAGGTAGGTTGATCCGCCAACTCCTTTTGTCAATTTTGTAAAAAGGTTAATGTATAAATTAATATCACCTATGTCTAGATGTAATTTAAACACTCTACTAATAATGTTTTAGTTTGACCCATGAAACTCAAAAACGGTTCGGTTGGTGCTTTAGGTTTCTGAAAGTTGTTTCGGTGATGTGTAACATCATCCGTTTACCCATCTCCCTTGATTGTGACTGTTAGTAATACGTTTAACCAATGTCCTTTGGTTGTAATTCTTTGACACCAGGGTCCATATAGCAAGTAATTTCTTTTTGTTGTTTTCATTGTGGAGGTAATGATCTCCCTAATATTATTTTAGCAGGTTTAGCTGCCCTTCGGTTTGAGAATCAAATGCATATTATTTTACGCAGGTTTACTCTCTGTGTTTGATAATACGCCAATTATTCTCGTCCGACTGTATCCAAATTTATCTAATCTATAAAAATCTCGCTACATCATATTGCACAACTATTTACAAGAAATTATTTTGAACATTCAACATTGTAAAAACATTCAAGAAACAACACCTAGTGTCAATTGTCATATATTAATGGTGACGATTAAAACTCCAATAACTAGATGTCTATGGTGAAAACAAGCCTATAGGAATGTGCCAACTAACAAAGTCAAATTTTGCATGTACAGATTACACTTCCATAGAGCAACGACCACTTATTCTGCTAGATCCATTGACTATGTTACATAACTATCTTGACTATAGAATTTCTTTAGTCAAATAAAATGGACAAGCAAGTCTTCCTTATAAGTAACAAGCTGTGTATGTGTCCATAAATGGTTACAATCTTGGCTTGAGAAAGCAAACACCTTCAAATTAGGGATGGCAAAAAAAACCCGAACCCGACGGGGAAACCCGAAACCCGAACTTTTTGGAGCGGGGCGGGGCAAGCTTAACGGGTTTCGGGGCGGGTTTCGGAGCATTAACGGGGATTTTTAACGGGTTCGGAGCAGTGACTGGGGCCAAGCATCCCATCCCCGCCCCGCCCCGCCCCCGATATAATATATATACATGTTATAAATTATATATTATTTATGTGTGTGTATGCAACTTTAGTAAATAATATATCAACTATCAAGTAAGTTATTATATTTAAACATTTGGTTTAGACGTTTAAATAGACGATTTGAGCTATTGTTTTTGAATAGTAAATGAACGAAGACTTCCTTTCGTGAGTTGTTTCAAAGGAAGGAAAAAACGAAGTCAACATTAAGTTTTTATTATTTTGTTTCATAGAGAAGATTGTAAAAACTGAATAATCCTTGTTATGTCTAATGTTTAAGTGTTTCTTGTAATTTGTGACTAGATAATTTGAAGTTGTTTTGTTTAAAACAATCTATGTTGAATTCGTTTTGCTTAGAACATGCCAAAGAAGACACCCCATTAAGGACCCGATAAGATCTCCAATGGGGATCGGGGCGGGTTTGGAGGAGTATCGCGCCGCAATGGGGCACCCCAATAAGATACCCAATGAGGATTGGGGCGGGTTTGGGGCACGTTTTGGTAATTGGATTCGGGGATGGGGATGGGCGCCCCGCTCCAAACCCGCTCCATTGCCATTCCTACAGTTCAAATAAACGAAAAGACATGAAAAATTACGTGGAAATAATATGATAGAAAAGTGATGTACAGAAACGGAAGATAGAAAGTGTGGCAGCATATGCCTATGAAACTACAGCCGGTATATAATGAATGGAATTTATTATCTTAGGCCTATTAATTAGGTCCATATATCAAAACTCTTTCAGTATAGTCTAGCAAA
This sequence comes from Artemisia argyi, assembly GCA_030686995.1. NCBI lineage: Eukaryota > Viridiplantae > Streptophyta > Magnoliopsida > Asterales > Asteraceae > Artemisia > Artemisia argyi. Next base: position 42,133,827 of record CM060700.1, on the reverse strand, counting down.
ACATAGAAGTTAAAAAATATTGGTTAGAGGTGATACGTATATGCTACCATTGTGTTTGTCAATTAATATAAACAACATGGTACTTATTTTAAGGGATAATTTCTAAGACTACACACAATAGATCGGTCGACCCACTCGGTCGACCCACAACAACTCGGTCTTCCCTTTTGTGGAGTATCGGTCGCGACCGATTGGAGGTAGGAAAAGAAATGAAAATGGTCGGCCTCACGACCGAGTATATACGCACATAAAAAAACAAAGGCTCACATACTAATTAATATTATTAAGGTCGCCTTTACTGGGGCACCCAATCTCCTGCAGGTCGCTGGAGAGAGAAAGCTGACGTAGCAGAGAAAAAGAGAGGGATTGACCGATGTTATTGTGCCCAGCCTAATATGCCCCATTTGCCCAATGCGTTTGCTTATTTGCTCAAGAATTCAGAGTTTCTTAACTTAGACCAGGGCAACTTGTAGTTTTTGGGCAAATAAAATTTGCAAATGACAAGTGTCACTTTTCGGATTATTTTTTGGGCAACTTGTGTACTTTTTGGGCAACTTGCAGACACTTGTCATCATATGAGTCGAGGTGCCCAGTTGCCCGGTCTAAATTAAGAAACTCTAAATTTTGAGGTAAAAAAACAAATCAATTGATCAATTAACTAGGGCATGTTATGTATTATCCCTTATTTTAAAGTCTTTATATTACTCGTATAGTCGTATGTGATAATGCATTTTATATTAATATGAACTTTTTACTTTAATTATTTATTGCAGTATTTGCGTGAGGTTTGTTTTTGAAGATCTTACAATAACAGATCACTTCGGATTGTTTATGTTGGGCATGATTTTTGATGCTTTGAGTTCTCGTTTATTTATATTTTAGAAACAAAAGATTGTTATTGTCATACTTTGAGTTCTTATTTTTATTTACATTACATTCGTGTTATAGATAGCTTATACGGTGGCATGCCCAACACGTCATGCCTTTGTAGAATAGCCCTAGGCTTGCAAAATGGTTTATGTAAGGAAAGGGTTGCTCTAACAGTTTGACAACTTGATTCAAACTTATGTTACGTCGTATTCTTACAATATACATATATAGTTGTATACAGTAGATGTTAAAATTGGTGCATATCTCATTTCATATTTTTTTTTCCGCGTGAGGGGGATTAATTAATGAGATATATACAGTCAATTGTTTATCAGGGAAAGTTAGTTGATAGTTTTCTAATATGAGTTTTTGCATATACATCCTTCCGAAAATGCATAATTGCATATATATCTAAACATGTATAAAAATCATTGTACTATGTGCATAAAAAACTTGTACAACAGATATATATATGCAATTATTCACTTTGGGATGGATATATATGCAACTAGCCTAAGGCCCGGCCGTTGGCCGGCTAGATTAAAGTTTTATTTTTAAACATAAAAAAGTAGTACAAACATGACGTAAAAATTTAATACGCTATAATGTATAATGCTGAAAGATAAATAATGTAACATAAATAACCTTGAATGTATTGTTTAAAAGATAAAATTAAAAAAATGGAAAAATTAAAGTCGATGAAGGACTTCTTTGTACACGATGTTAGTTGTGTGATTGCAATGCTTGCAAAAGGAATGTCACATCAGCAACGACTGCAACTAATCCAACGTCTTTCAGCTTCCTGTTATTTAGTAGTTTCATAACCATTGGTTAACGTCTGCCATATAAAACTGTTAATCCTACAAATATAGACAACTCAATGTTTGAAACTAACCTGAAAGTCCAAGCTCCCCTTGAAGTTCTCTTAATCACAATCTCACTGGTTCAAAATCTTTGCAGGTTAGGTTGGTCCCTCTTTTGTTGTAAATAAAAAGTTTCATCAACCACAAGAACATGCATGCTTGTCACATAAAAGAACAAACAACCTGATAAAGCATCCATTGTAGGAAAGATAGGAACACTGAGTTCTTCCTATGCAGGTATAAGTACCTAAAAAAACCATATATTGATACTCTTCTAAGTTCAGTGGCACAATTTTAACAACTTATTTAGATAAAAAAAAAAAAATCAAATATTGATACTCTTCTAAGTTCAAGTGTCTTCACAAATCACAACAAATACTAAGCTACTAAATAAAAAAATTTATAGTATGGCCTACCTACATGATCTTGTTGCAAAATGACCCCCGTCTCCACTGTCTACAGCAGTAGACCATTTGATGTGGATGAAATCAGTTAGACTAAGTATGTTGCAGGCAAGCCTAAAGTGGATAAAAGAGAGATCAATACAGACATCATAGCAACGTGTTTCATCATTCCTGTTGTTATTCCTGCAACTGTAACCCTAAAAAATAGAAAGTTACAAACCTGAATACGACAGTCTTCTTCGATAGCATATGCCCATGGAAAGTAAAAAAAATTACTTCAAGAATTTGAAACATAGAAAATTGGGAAGTGATACTTACACCATATTTTTTGTTTCTTTCACCACAATATCACATCATTAATGCACAAGTTACTATAGGATATATGCATAATTGTGGTGTGTGCATCAAAAAATATGGTGTAAGTATCACTTCCCTAGAAAATTAGGCTAATTTTATTTCCCACGCTTTTTTACCCTAATTTTATTTCCCACACTTTTTTACCCCAACCAAACATGACCCAAGTGCCGAAAATGTGTCATTGTTAACCTGATTTGGAAACATTGCCTGAATTAGGTAGATACGTGTTATATATTATTTGGCGGGTCAAACGGTTATACCATTGAACCGATACTATGTAAGCCGTCTGTCAAACCATTAGGTTCAACATTTACAACATTCACTTTTGATTATGCTAAAACATTTTTAAGTACATGTTTAAGGGGGTGTTTGGCATTAACTTTTTATTATGCTAAAACTCATAGTTTAACAATGAGTATTAAAAGGTCGAAATTCCTCTTACGAAGAGAAGCAAGAAACTGAAGCCGATTATCAATGTGGGTTATTTTATCGTTTAAACTCCAAAATTTGGTAGTTCATCGAATATGCTTGCATAAAATATTTGACGGGGATAAATAATATGTGATCTAAAAATATATACACATCTAATATAGATTTAACAGGGATACATACCTTTGTTAAGGGGATCGGTAAAGTTTTTGTATCTGGTCTTTTTGGTATAATGCTAGCTTAGTTTCAACCTAGAATCCAACATTTACCTATTGTTCATCTTGTGTGAGATTGTCATAAATACAATGGTGAGTATTTACCTGTCATAAATACAAAAGCAATTTTAGTTGGTGAACGTAGTAAACACAATGAAACTACGTACACTAAACTTATTCAAGCCATTCAAGCAATGGCTAATTATGAAAATCATGTGGAACAATCTTAATACTGATCGAGTCAAGTGTTTCGTAAATTTCAGTCAAGTTGTATAGTATAAGAGCTCATTTAATCAATAGGACTCATCAAAGTCAGATTGTTCAAGTGATGTGATGTGTTTCAAGTCAAGTTTTCAAGCCAAAGGTTTTCAAGTGAGGTGCTCAAGTCAAGATGTTTAAATTAAGTGTTTTATTTTCATAGAGTGACTGGAAGTTTATATGGGCCATTTGTTACACTGAATCGCACATGTATAACACCACTGAGGAATTTCTTGAACTAATTCAAATGATAAATTATTTGTGTAAAATAATTAAAAAATCTGCGTTGTTTAACCAAAAAGTCGGAAGAACAAACTTAATTTGACAAACAGGGAGATCAAAAATGTAAAAATAACAAACCTGTTTACAGCAATTGTCCATTTGCTGTCAATAATGTCCGTTAACCAAAGAAAAGTTGTTTGGCCAGGCAAAAGCTTATCGATACTATTCTATCCTTGTAGACATTTTTGTCCCAGTAAGTCCCACTCCAGCAGCTGCATCAACTTAAATGTTATCCATCAGGAACAATACTCAATTAAAGGTTGTGAATTTTTATAGATAAACTAAATGGACGTGATTTTCTTCACCTCCAAATGAGACTGCGAGAGCAACATAACCTGCAACACTTCCTGAAGCAGTTGGAACTGCAGCAAATCCATATAATATGCGGTTAGAAGAAATAGCTGAAAGAGTACTTACTATCAGATTATGATAACGTCATATAGATGAATGGTACCTTACATCTTCTTTTTTATTTCCAATATCATGCAACATATGACTGTTTCTCTCATTAGTGGACATCAACACTTTCATATGCGATTAAATTATGTTTTTGTTCCTTCCGGCCAAGAACCTACCATATCAGTTGCACATAACTCAGTTAACACAAATCATGAATAAGAACAAAATAATAGTAGCAAGAAACATATAATCAAAATGCACAATATAATTTGCAAGCTTACCAATATTTCAAAAAGATATATACCTGGTGACCTTGCCAATGTATGACCCACCATCTTGCTGCAGACTACAGCCTTGACCCATCAGTGGATTACCATGCTCACCTTGCTGATACACACACGTTTTTGATTCCTATATCTAGAACCCTGCGGGTTTTGTAACACTAATTCCTTCCAAAAGATTACCAATCCCAAGTTATTGTTACAATGATGTATATAAATTCGAAATACATGTACTGATCAATTACAATAACGCAGTAATCAATTATTCTTAATTATGATAAGAGAATATGTCTCCATTTGTCTTAGCTCCAAGATTATCTACGCCAAAAAATAGGTGTTCTTCACAAATTGCACTATCTATCGAACTACTACTGCTCATTCTTTGTACGATAAACAACATGTACTGATCAATTACAATAACGCAGTGATCAATTATTCTTAATTATGATAAGAGAATATGTCTCCATTTGTCTTAGCTCCAAGACTCATCTATGCCAAAAAAATAGGTGTTCTTCACATACTGCACTATCTATCAAACTACTACTGCTCATTCTTTGTACCATAAACAATAGTAAAAAAAATTCTTCATTTGTTTTAGATCAAAGAAAACAACGGTATAATAGTGACTTAAGCATTCAATCAATAAAAACATAAGAAATAAGAACGCAATTGCTTAGTCTTTTACCACTATAAAAACTTTAAAGCTATATCATTTCGGAGATTGAGATCAGCAAATTCGTAAGTATTACAATAGATTTACCTATAAAACTAAGAAAATAGATCTTTATCACTAATGTATGCAAGAAGCTTCACTACCTATAAACTTATTTTAAATATAACATCCTTGATTACCACAAAAATTTTAAAATAATGCTAACATTTAGAATGGCATTTATGCACACATCAGAAACTAATATGACAAATAGAGGTGTTAATTACCAACCTAGAAGAACATGGGTCGATGTAGGTTCTTTTTATTTCGAACAAATCAAAAACCTAATTTTCAAAAACCACATTGATGTACTAAAACCCGTTGATTAGTTGGAATAGGATCAAGAGAAGAGTTGTGCATCAGTTTGTTAGCTTTACGAAGCTAAACCGTACTTCTTTAGGTGAATTAGAATATGTCATACAAATGAGTAATTCTATATATAGACGGCTTGCCATCACTTTTAGTATATTTCCATTATTGATTAATAGATATTTATTTAAAGACATACAGATTGTTGGTAATCTTGAAAATATTGCCTTCTGTCATATTGCAAGATTTGGCTCACAACATAAGATGGCTATTTGAAAACTTTTAGAGATGACCAAGCGAACATGGCTACATTTTTTCAACATGTTTTTGTTCTCGGATTGTTCACCGGTATATGGTTTGCTTGCAAACTATATAGTGCAGTTGAAGATAGGAAAATATTTGAGGGCTTACCTAAAAGCTTTATATGTTGGCAATGATGACCATACTCTTTGAGAAACCTCTTGTAGACGGTTCTTATACACCCATGCTTCAACCTGCCCTTTCGAAAAATATTTATGTCAGTAAAAGTAAATCCTTTTGCGATGTTATTTCTTTGTCTAACCTCATTCACATTAGTTGTTACTGAATGACTATGAAAACTTGGGTTATTCCCGTACATAGGCCACTTAAATGACTATGAAGTTATTACCTGAATGATGTTTAGGGCGGCAACCACTTGAAATAGGGGCAATCTTGTTACTGGATTCAGTTTCTTTAGTTATCTTTAACACCTTCTTTAGGAGCAGGCTTTTCTGAATTAATCAGTCTGCACACCTCTTTGATAGTCTCTTGATTGATGACTATTGTCAGTCCTGTTTCGTGCATCCAATTAGTGTCAAAGTATGTTATCTAAAGCACATAAGAATGAAAAGTAAATCTACATGTCAAGTACATGAAGCCTCATGTTTTGACATGGAAAAGTATCAACACTTGCAAAGTTTAATTTCATTATTCCCACAACACATATTTAGTTATATAAATATAAGCACCAAAATATTGTAATTCATCCGTGCATACTTTACTATATGTCTCATGTTGCATCGATCTTTAACCAATATAGGTGATGCTTTATGCATTCATTGACATTATATGAAGCCTTGTCTAAATATTTGATTGAAAAATATGTACCTCCACACTATGCTTTCCAAACCATGTCCATATAACGCATTCCATCTTGATCTGGCAATCTCCTAAAAAATAGAAGATAAGAATTGTATCTAAAGATTTAAAACTGCTTATCTAATAAAAGATTAGACATATAAACATTTGAATAAACCAATCTGAAACACCATTTAAAAAAAATAATCATATAATCACAGTCAAACACCAAAGTCAAACACCTTTTGTAAATGACTAAAAGATATTACCTTTTGATGGCTCTTAATCATAATCATGAAGCTTAAGATCGCCATTATTCATCCAAGAAACATGAACCCTTAAACTTGAATATCATTTTCTCTTAGACAATTCCTGAAACACCTGTGATTAAAACACGATTACTCATAATAAACATAATCAATGTAAATATATAATTTAGTATCATGCTTGATATCAAAACATACAATATGGGTTCTCGATTTTTTATACCTCTGAAACGATTTGGGGATAATTAATTTTATCATACCTGGCAAACGGTCGAAGTATTTGGGCGAGAGATCTTGATTTCTTTATATGTATAATGAAACAATCCTTGATCGTTTGGTTGATTCTTGATTTTTTTTGGCTTATATCTTCAGTATTTTGTTTTTTTAATTAATTCATCATCGTCTTCAATCATTTTTATTCGGGTATGAATTATTTAGGGTAAACTGATTTTCGGTTATGAATTGACTTGAATAAATTGATTTGTTGAAAACTGATTTAGGGTTAATTGTTTCGGTTATGAATTGCTTTTGGTATAATTGATTTGGGGAAAACAGTTTTGCGGTTAATGAGGGAGGGAGCGATTTTGTTGGAGGTAAATGAATTGTGGACCGCTAGATGAAAATAAATGCCAGGTGTCGAGTTTTAAAGATTTTTGAGGGGCAACTTGCCAAAACCCAACCTTGTTTTATATAGGTGGGAGATTCTGCCTTTCTAAATAATGTGAGTGCAATAGATGCATCAATGTGATTGTATATATATTAATATGTTATTTTGTAAAAAATCTTAATTATATGAGTAACGATACCTTTGGGGTTTTTGATAGGAACTTTTCAAAGTGATTTTTTATGCAGAGCTTTCCAATACTTTTAATAGAAGTATGATAATGTTTTTTGACCAAGGATCAAATGAGAAGAAAACTTAAAATGAGAAGGATGAGAAATAATTATAACTACACATTTGAGATGCATCGACTTGAGTTAGATGCATCCCTAGTCTTTTAGATGCACCATAATATATTTTCTAGCAAAAAATTAGATTCATATGCATATATTAGATGCATTTCATCAAGTTAGACGAATCCTATACATTTTTCGTCCTCTGCGGGTCAAATTTTTTTTAGTACTACTTTGCATCGTTTTTACTTCAAAATCACTTTCGAAACTAATTGGGATGCATCTAAATGAATAGAGATGCATCTAAATCAAGTCGATGCATCTCAAATGTGTGGTTATAATTATTTCTCATCCTTCTCATTTTAAGTTTTCTTCTCACTGAATACTTACCCCATGCTTTTTAACGTAAATACGTTACTTCAAGAGCTTTTTGCAATGACAATACAATAAAACCATGTAAGATAATCATAGTTTAGTAAATTGTAAACTGTTGGACCCAAATCTTAGTATCTTACTACAAAGTCCTTTTGTTCATGTCGTTGTTGATGATTAATTTAAAAGGATAAGGATCCCCTGAAGTTTATTTGAACATGATAGGTAAAGTTGTGCATGTTCTAAATGTACATTGCTATTATTGCAAAACATCCAATTTAAAAACTGTTAGAATTTAGGTGTGTGTTAGTAGTAATAATCCTAATAAATATTTTTTGAATCGTGTAGAGATTACTTTTAAATTAAGGTATTTCTGCCTCGGCCCTCGGGTGTCACGAAATATTCAATTGGATAATTCAGATAATCACACTTTGTTTCTAAGGCACGAGAGAACAAAATAATTCATAAAAAGTTGTTATGTGTGTTATGTTTTGGAAGAGATCAAATATATCCGGTAAAAACTTAACCGTAATTTAGTTAATTCGGTTAAAAGGCAGTTGGCGGGAAAAGTCACACTTGTTGGGAAAAGGTGTGTCTTTTGGCGGGAAATATTGTTTTGGAAGGAAAAAAAGGTAAATACCTGAATCCTAAAAATTATTTAAGTTTTGGGGCGCTGCCCAAACCCAGCAAAGGGAGGCTTCCCCTCGACCCCCGCCCACTCACTTGGGAGCAGGACCCCAACAAGGGGTGCTGCCCCTTGACCCACCAATGGGGCACGACCCCTTGATCCCTGCACTTATTTGTGGTGACATTAAACTAGCTAGAATGACTGTGCATTCTGCATCTTTTGACTCGACTATAATCTAAAATTGACTGAGCCGTTGATCTCAAGAAAATTACAATTACACAAAATATAAGTGACGATCCTAAAGTCACCAACAAAAACTAACGGTTTTACATGAGATTAGATTTGCGCCTCTTCTTTCTAGTATGTTCTATTGTTTAGTTAGCTTATCAAATGTGAAAATTTAACTTACAATAGTAGAACTGTGAGAAGGAAAACAACTAACGGTTTTACATGAAATTAGACTTATGATCAAATGAAAAGAAATCTTAAAATGAGAAGGATAAAAATAACTAACCACACATTAGAGATGCATCAAGTTGATTTAGAGGCATCCCTAACCTCTTAGATGCACCCTAATATAATATTTAGCTAAAATTTAGATGCATATACATATATTAGGTGCATTTTATCAAGTTAGACAAATTCTATGTATTTTTCGTCTTCTGCATTTGAGAGAACGTAATATTAAAAACGCTTCCACGTGCTTAAGACTATTAAGAGAATGAGCGAGAAGTTCTACTCCGTTCCTCTATAGCTAATTTGACTCCAGCACTAGACTTTCGTATTGAAACTTGCTGGAACTAGATGAATCCTGGAGACACCTTTTTGATAAAATGGGCTAACAATTGATGTCAATGAACTTTATGGTAGAATCTGTAATTATGTATGTCATGAATGAGCCAATCAATATTGCTCTTGGGGGCTTTAGTAGGGCTGGGGGGGGGGGGGGGGGAACGAGCCAGCCGAGCAGAAGCCTGCCAGAGCTTGAGCTCTGTTCATATATTTATGTCTTATAAAGCTTGAGCTCGGTTCGTTTCGAGCCTTATTAAGATTGAGCTCGCTCGTAGTACGATATGTAGGCTCGGGCTTGGCTCGAACTCGGCTCATTTATAAGATTCGGCAATGAAAATTTAAAGTTTGGCTCGAGCTCGGCTCGTATATATCTATTTTGAGCTCGTTAATAAAATTGTTATTGATCTCGTTTATAAACTCACTTATAATAAAAATGCACAATTTTTTATATACGTTAAATACCTAAAATATCTTACTGTCGTTTAAGCTCGTGAGCGCAACCGAGCTTTGTATGTAAAACTTGGGCTCGAGCTCGATAAATAAATGAGCCGCAACTTAGGCTCGAGCTCGGGCTCGGGATCACTTAGACTCAGCTCGTTCGAGCTTTTTACCGGTCCGATCCTAAGCTTTTCACAAACGGCTCGGCTCATTTCTACCCTAACGCTATCAATAGACCCACCAAACATGTTCATGTTTTTTTTAAGAGTTAAATTCATAAATCGTCCCTATTGTTTATCGGGTTTAACGGAATTGGTCCCTCGCAAGAATTTTTAACGGGTTTGGTCCCCGTGGTTTTGACCCGTATCGGGTTTGGCCCCTTGACCACTAACTCCGTCTGTAGACCGTCAAGTGGGACAGAAATGACATAAATACCCTTAAATGTGTTTCATAAATGGTCCCTATGGTTTGTTGGATATAACAGATTTAATCCTTGCGTTAATTATTTTTTACTTTTTACAAGATTTTCTTTTTATTTTATAAAAATTTTGACAGAATTTTTTCTATTCTACGGAAAATGTTAAAAAAAATTCAAAATTTTTTATATAGATGTCATCTTTTTTTTTCTCTTTTTTTTTTTGGTCAAAAAATTTTAAAAAAATATATATATGCCAAAAATATATATACATATATTTTGCGAAAAATATTAAAAAAAAAAAGTTTAAAAATTATGTCAATGATTTTTTTTGTCAAAAATTATATACAAAAAAATCTGGCTAAATTTCTTGAAAAAAATAATTGTCATTTTTTTTTAAAAAAATTATGACAATTTTCTAAAAATATTTTAATTTAAAAAAAATTGTTAAAAAACTGTCATAATATTTTTAAAAATTTATGACATTTGTTTAAAAAAATTTTGTAACTTTTTGAATACTTTTAATTTTTTTGACAAAAAAAATTGATATTAATATTAAAAAAATTTGAAATTTTTATATATTTTCCGCAGAATGAAAAAAATTCAAAAAAAAAAAAAAATCTTTTAAAAAAACATGCCAAGAAATCTAACAAAAATTTAGTAGAATTTTTTTTTGTTAACAAAATTTATAAAAAAACTCCGTCAAAAGTATTCAAAAGTTTTTAAATTTTTAAAAATAAAAATCTGCCAAAAAGATTTTTAAAACTTTTGTCAAAAAAATTTTAAAAAAATTTGGACAAAAAAATTTTTGAAAAAAAAAAGAAAAACCACAAGGACTAAATTCGTTATATCCCACAAACTAAAGGGACCAATTACGTTTAAGGGTATATATGTCATTTCCTTTTAGTTTGACGGTCAAACTAACGTAAATATTGGTCAAGGGACCAAACCCGTTACAGGTCAAAACCACAGGGACCAAACCCGTTAAAATTTTTTGTGAGGGACCAATTCTGTTAAACCCGACAAACCATAAGGATGATTTATGAAATTAACACTTTTTTTATTTTTTGGGTTTGGTTATCCCCACCCCAATAAAATGATAAGAATACCCTTTATTTTTATTTTTATAATTTTATATATGTTTTAAAAGTTTGAATAAAAAAATGAAACAAAAAATTTTAAGTTTTACAAATCTAAAGTACGAAAATACAAAATATACAAAACATAAAACCATAAAAAAATGTTTTACCCTGTTAATAAATTGGGTAAAGCTGTCTGAAAAAAATATGAAACATAAAATATAAAGTTTGACAAATCTAAAATAGTAAATGAAAAATATACGGAACAAAAAACTATCAACAAATGTCTTGTCCTGTTAATAAAGTAGGTTTAAAAAGGGTAGAAGGGTAGGGGTAGCAATAGTGCAACCCTTTTAAATTATCCTAAGTAACTTACGCTATATATATATATATATATATATATATATATATATATATATATATATATATATATATATATATATATATATATATATATATATATATATATATATTTTAAGGAATGGAAGGGGATGGGAAGGGAAATAAAAAATATGAGTGTTCTTAAGTTTTTTTAAGAAGGAAGAGGAGGGGACGGGAAGGTGGGAGGGAGGGAAGGGGTGGGCTTGTGTATGTAAATGCAATCCGCCCATAATTGGGGTGATTAGGAGGGAATTGGTTTTATGATAACATGGGCTTTTGTTAAATGCCTATTATACGCTCATATGTTCATGCACGTCCCATATTTGACCTAGTTACAGCAGCACAAACAACCACAATAAACTAGCAGTTTTTCTCACATCCGATCTTATCACAGAAAATCACAGCTATCAATTGTAAATCTACCCTTATTTTTCATGAATTACTTGTTATTGTGTAGTATATATATGATTTTTTTGTACGCATGGATATGTATCTGCATTGATGACTTTGAATTTTTTGTACGCATGGGTCATTGATGACTTTAATGGTATATAATCTTTAATGGTCATTGATGTCTTTAATGGAGTTTTTTTGTACGCATGGGTATATAATCTTTTTGTAAAGTGATGAAGAATATGGACTTTAATTGTATAAATATAAGTCATGAAGTTATTGGTATTGAATTATGACGTTAATGGAACATGTTATTGGGTTAATCTGTTTGTTGAGTGACGAAAAATAATTGACCTCTTTTGTTGATTTTATGAATTTAATAAGGATATAAAGGAATCAACAATCTAGATTAGTTATTTTCAATTACAGAAAGGATAAACTTATAATGAAGTTATTATTCATTGAAAATCAAAAAATGACATCAGTTGAGTATGTTAGCTTCTCGCTTGGTTTTTGGTACATTGCAGTATCTCATTGTTAGTTTTAACGGATAATAAATTAATATATCATGACTGGACTCGAACTCGAGACTTCGGGATTGCACACTTTACGTATGAGTTTTAATTAATTAATAATTATTGTTTTAGTGACGAATAATTATTAAATTCACGAAATGAGCATTTAACGGTACCTAACGACCGTTAGACGAACGGTGAAGGACTAGATTTGGAATAGAGTGAAAGTTTGGTTCGGGTTGGGCCTTGTGAACCCATGGCCGGCCACCCTCCCTCCCATAGGGTTTGGGATGGCTTTTGCTCCAAGTTTATTGAATGCTATATAATGAGACCTCCTCTCATTCATTCATTCATCATTTGGTTCACTTGCAAACCAAATCTTCTTCTCTTTCTCCTCTTGAGTTAGAAATCGAACTACACCCTTATAGGGTTCCTACTAGATTTCTAAGCTCAAACCATTCTTGTTTAGTTGATCAACTACACCCTTTTAGGGTTCCTACGCGATCTTCTAAACATTATGTTTGGATTGCTTGTGAATTAAGAACCTAGCTTTTCTTATTGAAACGCTACTAATACGTGTGTTCAAGAACGAAGTGTTGGCATACTTTTGCTAACAAGGTGATTTGCCCTATTCGACTAACCCTAGTCGATCCACCATTAAACCCAATTAGGGTTTATAGTTCTTGTTCCATTGGTTTCTTGTTCTTGCTAGAAATCACAAAGAGGTACGCATCCATTTATATTCGGTTAATTTATTATTTGTATTTGATCTATTCCGCTGCGTACTCTTTGATGTTTATATGTTTATTGTTTTACATTATTCATATATTCCAACAGTGGTATCAGAGCCGTTAATACATTATAATGAATTACCGAAACACATAAAAATTGAATCGTATGATTAATCACATGCTTGGTGTTCTTATGTTTTTATATTTTTCATAAACCCTAGATTTTATTTTTTTTATAAATGTCGAAATTTTTTTTATTTAAAAAAGGAAATTAGGGTTTGATGAATTATGTAATAAAATCTTGTAGAAACCCTAGGTTGCATGTAATTTATGTGTATGGATATTGTTATATGTCGTTTGGTTGCGTTCCTTGATTTACATGATTATTTGTTTAATATGTGCAATATGGGCATTCATGACACACTATGCATGTGTTGTTATGGATTATGATTTGTTTGATTTCATGCTTATTTATGCGATTTTATTATAATTGATAAATTGTTTAGTAAATATTATGTATAAAGATTACTAAAATTTGATTAATTATAATATTAGGGAAGACCCTATTAATCGTGTATTAAATCAATAGTATGTTTTATATTGATTTTGATTTGCATGACCATTATTGTTGTTGTTTGTTTATTTTATTTTATTACTTTTGTTTTATATGTTTTTAACATGATAGTAACAAAGGGTAATTTCAATAAAATATTAAACGGACTTAATAATGGTGAAATATTGTTTTGAGCTTACTTAATAAATCTTGGACTTTTGGTTGATTGATCACGACTGTATTAAGTGGTTGAAAGGTGGAACTAATTATGACAAACTATTAAAGCGGGTATAAGGATGGCTACGCATTAAATTGCGGCCTTAATGAGCCTCCATTCTGGCTTACCGCTCACCTGTGAGTCATATTTTAGTCTTTACCTAACATCCATGATAACTACGAAGCACTTAAGGCAAAGTTGTAAGTTTCTCAACGCCTCAATCAAAAGTTTGGAGATTTAAGCTCGTAAAGAAACTTATGAGTAAAAGTTTTTTTTTTACATGAAACATATGCTACAAGATGAATGCATGACATCTTTGTACATATATTTTGATTACACACATAAAAAATACTACCCTTAAATTTAAGTTATATGCCATCCAATGAAACGGAAACACCTGAAATTGGATCTACGCCAGGGCGTAACCTGACTAGATTGCAATGGAAGGGCAAATTACATGATTTCATCACTAGCAGATCAACTGGTGTGGTGTCATTATGTAAGTTTGTTGTTTCTTAAATTGGTTAACTTAATTGAGTTGATAGTGGGAACTGATCACTCAAGGCATAAGAAGATGGGGATAAAACATGCTTACATTGCAACTGCGGTTGGCAATTAATGTAAATCCTATCGATTCTAGGAATTGCAATTGAATATTGGCAATTGGGACACGTCTCGTACCTTATTGAATAACGTCATCACTAGCAGATCAACTGATGTGATGAACTTATGTCAATTTGGATCCTAGTTTTTCAGTGAAAATTAAATGGTTATTTGATTATGAACCATGGGTATTTAATTTTCTTGAAAATTTAATTATCAAAATACTAAAATTGAATTTTGTAATTCTTTTTAACGTATTAATACAACATTAAAGCCGTAAACGTGGTTTGGTCTTAAATTGGTAAATTGATATAATTCTGCTTTCAAACATAATGTTTGATTGAGAAAAATTTACCGAAATGTAAGAGTCTATTTTCCATGAGAAAAGAATAAGACTCAATCCTATTCCTTTTCATGATTGAGAAAGGTATGATAGGAACATAAGAATAAGACTCAATCCTAAGTCTATTTTCCATGAGAAAAGAATAAGACTCAATCCTATCCCTTTTCATGATTGAGAAAGGTATGATAGGAACATTAGAATTGTCTACATTATAATATATAACTCAAAGCAATCTTTAATATTTAAGGATATAGCACATCTTATTTTCCATAGAAATTTCATTACTCTTATTTGGTGAATGAATTCTTCTATAACAAACAAGGCATTTGGTTAAATGGAAAATATGAGTTATTAGAAGCTGGACAAATTACCGCAAAATTGGTAAAAGGCAAAGCTAGTATTTTATCTAGTTGTTGTGCTTTAAAGGTGCTACATACCATTATGGGGATGGTAGGCCTATTAAAGAAGAAGCTGCATGCTCAAATTCTTCAAGTTAATATCATTGATGGATAATCCATCATAAACAAAGTAGAATACACATTTTAGAACCTGGGTAATTATTACGTATGGGTTTTTCTAAATGTGTAGGAAAGTAAAAACAAGCAAATTGTTTTCACTGGTTATGAAACACGTACAATGTTGTCAAATCCAGTGGGAGCTTTGTGTTGTTTACTGAATATAGAGTTATTGTTATGTTCTCTAATTCAGTGGGAGCTACAAGAATTAATTTCTGTGTAGTAGCCCAAATTATCTTCAAGATAATTACTTTCAAATTGTAGACACTCATGTTCTTAGGATAGCCATATGCGTTTCCTGATAAGACAAAGTAGTCCTACATCTACTTATGACACAAATCATATTGAAATCACATAAACAAACTTATGTTGTGTTGTTTATATACTACATGATATTGTTCAATGCACAAGTAAATATGTCTATGTGTTGTTTGATTCTATCTTAAGCTTGTCTTTACTTTAACATGCTAGGCTAGGTTTGTTTGTGTTTGCTTAGATGTAATGAAACCTATCTATTGATTATTGGTTGATTGTTTGTTATTAGTTGTTGTGGATGAATGATTTCGATGTTAGGCTTAAGAAAACTGGCTAATCTCCAATTGGTAACTTGCTTGAACGTCTTAAGAAACATGAATCGGATGTGTACTACGATTTTAATGGTTGTATTTAATGCATGAGTGACTACTAAGGATGCCATGTTAGGAGCTAGTTATCGACTCGACATAGGAAGAGGTAGAAGCTTATAGAGTTGGGGAAGATCGTACACGGCCCCACGAATTGTATTAAGGAATATAACCCGTCATCCACGCAATTGTAACAAACTAGTCAATTAATGAAAGATAGCTAGGGAGTAGTGAAATCTAAGTAAACACGTTTCTCTCATTATAAGGTTTTTCTCAACATTTATTTTCTTGTTATTTTATTTTTTTTGCATTTGTAGTTATGCGGGTTAGTTGACTAGCAACTAATTCTGCCCACTCTTCCAATACCCGAGATTTTTACTTGCTTTCCATAAACCATAAAAATACGAAAAGAATCATCCCTCACCTCTAGACCTAGTTTAATTAAGTTTTGATGCTAACGAACACTATTCCCCAAGTAGAACGATCAATCCCCCGGTACTTGCCGCTACACTATACTACATCGGTCAAGTACACTGCCTGGTGGGGATTGCAAGCTTCTCGAGATCCCTCGAGAGGTAAAACCTTTTGCGTAGGCGCAATCCCACGCATCAAGTTTTTGGCGCCGCTGCTGGGGAATAGTTATTGCTTAGGTTGAAATTTCTTTTTATTAGGTCTACTTGCTTGATTTCTCTCTAGTAAGATTTTTTATTTTATTTTTGTAGTTTCTCTTTAGTCTATCTTTTTCTTTGTTTCCTTTGTTCGTAAACTCTCTCGATGGATAACAATAGCATTGATCGTTTGATTCCTGTTATTCATGTTTTTTGTCGTAGGATTTTCCAACTACCCATCCCAAATTCCCAATCCCTGTAGTGGAAAATGAGAACCCACCTAACCTCTCGCCTGACCACCACTTTGGTAATAATTATGAGATGGAGGAGTCTTACCATGATAACGACCATAGGGCTAGCCCTTTTTAATATTCGGACTCCGATGAGGACCTAGATGATGGTGATGTAATTAATGAGGATAGGATGGAAGATGAGATGAATCCTCTTAGGTATGTCAACCCTAGGACAAGGATTTAGAATGATAGTTTATTTAATATGCAATTTCCTTGTAAGATGGGATTTAGGAGCTTTGATGCTTACCTTAACTCATCAATACCAATGAACATAATTTCGCGCACTGAATACAAAAAAATTATGGTAAATGAGTTAGGATACAAAGGGGATAATATTGTTGCTGAGGCAAGGACGTTGCATGTGTTTGTAGGAAGCCTCATCTATTTAGTTGAATTTATGGTTATGGAGAATCTAGGAGAGTTTGTTGATAGTAACTTAACCCAAGTTGTGTCAGGGAAGCCTTTCAAAAGGTTAACCAAATTAGATGAAAAGCTTATGGAAGGGTTAATTACATTCTCAAATGGGGATGAAGATTTTGTTTATCAAATGCCCCGTGCACACCCTAGGTTCAAGGATTTTTCTATAGATTTCCACCTCTCGATATGCTAAAACGATAAAAAAAGGCTTAAATATCCTCATGAAAATAATAAAAGGTATTATCCCGGATGTTTAGAGCTAAGTGATGACTATAAGAGAGATGAGGCAACAACTAGATGGCTCACACTTGGGTATGTGAGCATTAGCAATACACAATAGACCATGACTTTGAGTCTAGCTACAAGACTTGTAAATAAAGAAAAGCGCTTCTTGGGAGGAAACCTAAGCTTTATTTGTTTGTTTGTTTGATTTTATTTGTTTCCGTATGCATGTTTTATTTTTATTGTTTGTGGCTCATATTTCAAAGTAAATTGTGAAAATGCTTTATTTTGTTTTTAACTTCGTCTTGATTACATATAAAGGTATTTTGCAAAAGATAAGTGTAAGGGAAATCTAAATTTGTTTCTAAGAACGAGATTGAACATGAATCACGACAATATTAAATGAATATGCATATTAGTATTTGTTTGAGTCAAATGCTTGTATCGAGTCATAATGATATTTTGCAGGATTTCCAGGAACTAAGGCGTAAGTTTTTCCAGAAATTTTCCGGAAACTTAACATGAAATTTCTGCAGGTCACTTATGACAACGTCAGGGTTATAACCTGACAGCGTCATGTGTAAAATTCTGGAAATTTTGCAAGTTTTGTTTTTCTGCTGGAATCGTAAAGTCTTTGTTAAATCTTTAGTTTTATAAACTCCAGGAAATCTGCAAATATTCATTCCACAAGCATTATATGTTAATTTGCTTTCTAGGATTTATTATATATAGAGTTTACCGCCGACTTTATGCGAGGTTTGCTATGATTGTTTTCTCAGGTTTAACAGGTTATATTGGACAAGAAGATGATTTATATTTCTGGAGGGAAGCTTTCAATGTTCATTTTCTTGGAGGAGGATCTAACCATGTTATCGCATTATCCACACCGAACTAATCAGGGGAGTATTTGTTTCATACTTTTACATTCGTTACTTTTACATCCTTTTTATTGAACATTGGGGACAATGTTCAGCTCAAGTGTAAGGGGAGGGCAAATGATGATACCTTAGAGAATGCAGTTACACTTGATGTTTGTTTGTTTAATAGTAGGTGTGCAATAAAACTAAGAGAAACACTTGTTAGGGTAATTTTAGCGCCAAATTTAAATTTTTTTAGAACATATAGGAGTGAAGCTTTAGCCTTAATAAACGTCTCATGGACAGGAGTTGTATGACTAGCACAAAAAACCGTACCACTCAAAATTTTACACCCTAAATATTTGAGGTTCGCCCCTAGATTTGTTAGGAAAAGATGCTTATTAGTGTACCGGCAATACTTATATTCTAGAACTTGTGATAGT
The DNA here is from genome assembly GCA_030686995.1 of Artemisia argyi. NCBI lineage: Eukaryota > Viridiplantae > Streptophyta > Magnoliopsida > Asterales > Asteraceae > Artemisia > Artemisia argyi. Next base: position 42,114,752 of record CM060700.1, on the reverse strand, counting down.
GATGCATCCCGAGACCGCATGTGAGACTACATTCATGTAGTAGGATTTACTACATGATAAGAGGCATTAGGATAACCCTTGTGTTAAACCCGTTTCATAATTACTTGACCAATGAAGTCAATACACTTGACTAATAAAGTCAATTAATTTTCCCACTGATTGGCCTCAAACAGTCAACTTTTATTAGTCAACCACTTGTGAATGGTCAACCGTAAAAGTCAAACAGCTTAGGCCAATGCTTCCGTGGAATATAGTGTTTCCCCGGGTCGTAATGTCCCAACGAGGTTGTGATGGAATATTAAAAACGAATCTGTGATCGAGTGAATGTGAACAGGAAAGGTATAAAGTGTGTGTGTGAGTGATTACACTAGGGTTTTATAAAACAAAATAATTTATATAAACTATTTTAACGATTACGTAAAACCTAGATATCTAAAAATGTTTAATAACTAAAAACGCGTACGTTTAATTTAATTCTACGTAAACGTACGAAACAAAAACGAATTTAACTAAAGTATTAATTTATATGCCTTAGGGGCTTAAATGCAAATTAAATAAACTTAAAATATTTATTTTATAATTACTAATTATTTAATTAATTATTATTATTTAATAACTATTATTAATTATCCAATAATTCACTAATAATTAAGAAAATGTAAAATAAGTCTAGAAAATTAAAATTAAAATTTGTAAAAGTCTAAAATATTATAAAACTTATTTTAAAAATAAAATTATATTATTAAGACTATTTATCTAATTATTATTAATTAATAACTATTTAATTATTAATTAACTATTTATATTGATTTAAATTATTATAAATACTAAAAAGACTTAGATAATTAAGAAGATTTTTATAAATCTAATTAACTATCACAGGAATCCTAAAAAATTATAAAAAGTTTATTTTATATATTTTTAAACTAGTTTACTAATTATTATTCTATTTATTTATTTATTACCAATTAAACTATTTAAATTATAAAAACTAGTAAATGAACAGTAAAAATTATAGAAAAATTACTAAAATTATATTATGACTTATAAAAGCTAGGAAAAATATAAAAACTAGGTGTTGCTTTATAAAAATTAATTATGCTATTTGAAACTTAATTATTGATTAATTATTAATAAAACTAATTTTAATTCTAATAAATATCAAATGATAATATAAAAATCTAATAAAATTACTAAAAATACTTTAATATAAAAGGAAATTAATAAAAATATAAAAATACAACTTACTTAATAAAAATCTAAAAATGAAAATTAAAATTAAATTATATTAAATAGAAACTATCACTTATTTTTATATTTGTTTTTATGGATTTTTCTTTTACAAAACTATATTATATCTAAAAATAGACAACTTTAATAAAAACAACTTTTTTATAAGCTAATAGTAAGCACTGTGGGGGCTTATTACCTCCACAGTTGACTTTAGTTGACCAAAGAAGCAAATAAGCTAAAACTGACTTGTGTGGGACCCACTATGGTAAAATTTAGTTCAGCTAAGTTAATTAAACAAGTATAAGCTAGAAAAAACACATATGGTACACTGAATAAGCCAATAAGCCACAATAAGCACTTGCTTATTGTGGACTGAGACAGAAAATGGGACAAAGATCAAGGCTGAATTCAGGTGGGGTCCACTGGGTACTAGGTCAATCTAAGGGTCAACAAATGATCCCTGGTAGGAGGGTGGTTGGGAGAACCTAAGTTAGAGGTGTGGGGTCCACTGAGGTAGCCACAAAACACCACCAAAGGTGGTGGTGTGGGTGTGATAACTGCTGCACAGGGGAGATGTTCTCCCTGCAGTTGTGTTTGGGGGTCTGTGGGACCCACACTAAAAATCTCAAAATTGTAACCAAGTGTGGAATCAAAAGATGAGGTGGTAGGCTTCAACTAGAAACAAGTTTCAAGTCATGAGACCAAACACAAAATTCTACTAAATTACTTGAACTTTTGTAAAAATCTGAGAAATGCAATTTTGACTTTTAACCTAAACTACTTGGTTTGACTTATATGAGATTCTAATGACTGATACTGATTGATTAAGTTATAATAAGCTATAAATAAACTATTTTAGGCTAGAATACCTACTTATGAATGGAAATGGTGGAAATACAAAACCTAAGACCTAACAGTTAACTAGTGAGAGTGAATCAAGGAGAGTTTTGACTTTCTGATGTGAAATAGACCAAGTAAGAAATTGAATTGGACTAATAATGGTCTAAGGAGAATGTCTAAGCTGATTCTAACTAACAATAACACCCCTAGCTCAGTTGACTGTCTTAATCCAAACACTCCCTTAACAAGGACTGTTTTGAGTTTTACACTACAAAACACTAATTCAGACCAAGCTATAGATTTCTAACTAATTATTAACCTATTATAAACTCAATTGAACATAAAACTTCAATTCCACAAGCAATAAAAACAGATTTGTCAAATATGCTATATTGATTTAGAAAATGAATTTTTTACAACTAAGAAAACTATCAAACAAGTAAATAAGATTAAGCTATATTATGAATCTAATATACTAATTTAACACAGAAACACAGATAATATCTATAATAACCAATTAATACAGTGAAAGAAAAAAAATTGAACAAAGGCTTACAAAGATGTGGTTCAACTGAGAAGCAATGCACCAAGGGCAAATAACCAACCTAGCACCTCCCAAAAGGTTCTAAACCAGAAACTAACCATTCTCCATCATACTCCATTGCCCAATCTTCTTGTGACTTGATTTTTTTATTTTCTTACTATTTTTCTCTAATTTTTGAGTATTTTTAGATTATGAAGTAAAACTAGTTTAGACACCTACTGGGCTTACAAAAGCTTATGATCAAATTAAATTGAGTGTAATGGAACAGTAAACAATAGCATTTAACAGTTTAAGAGAAATTTGTCAAATTTCCTCAAAATGCCAAAAACTTAATTCTGATAATAAAACTTGAAATTAAGGTTAAAAGAAATTTAAATTACAATAAGGAAACTGAGTACAACATGTTTTGATTGAAATTACAGCTGAAATGGTAAATTACACTACCTACGATTAAGTTACTCTAAAACTAAACTAATAATCTTCTCTTCTGCTTCCTTTTCCATATATAGAAGATATTTTGAGCTTCTTGCAGTCTTGTGAGACTTCCCCATCAATCCCTAGCCGTTGATATGGTCAAAATCAATCCCCACCGTTTAAAAATCTTTTTCGCGCCAAAAAGTCATGGGGGCACTGTGGTTGCGTGGAGAGGTTTTCAAGGCAATAAATGATGTTTGGGAGCATGTGTGAGGTGGAGGGATTGCGTGGAGAGGTAGAGTTAGCAATTTGGGGGTGAAACAGGTGAGGTGGAAGGGTGGTTTGGTGTCTGTGTGAGGGAGAGTGGTAAAGGAGAAGGGTGGGTTTGACTGGTATGTTTGACCCGGTTTTATTATTAAAAGGGTGTGGGCTGGGGTTGTAGTTGGGCCAGGGAAAGGGAATGGATCAGGGGTGTATGTGGGCTGGGTAATGTAAGTTGGGTTTGTTTGTTTGTTTTAATTATATAAAGGGTCCGTTTGGGAATATTAACACAAGGACCTTTCACGTAATTTTCTGTTTTTATAGGGACTGAAAGTGTAAGTTTTCCAAAGTTATCCAAGGGGTGTATTTTGTCACTAGTGAATAGTACAAGGGTATTTTTGATGTTTTTCATTTTTTATTGCCCAGGGACTAAAACTGACAAACTGCCAAACTTGAGGGACTCATTATGTAATTTCACCAAACTTTCATCCAGGGACTAATAGTGACAATTATGAATTCCCTAGGACCCTTAATGATAATTATCCTAATTTGAACACCCGGGGACTAAAACTATCAAGTTTGAAACTTTGAGGGACCTGTTTTGCCAAACTGTGAAACTTCAGGGACTAATCATGTAATTACACCAAACTTCACACCAAGGACCGTTCCTGCAAAAGATTATTAGTACAAGGACCAAAATTGATTTTCTCAAAGTTTTTAACATCCCAGGGACCATTTATGTCAATTTGCAAAGTATAGGGACTAAACTTGTAATTTTATGAAACTTTGCACCAAAGGACTAAATATGTAACTTTATGATTAAAAAGGACCTTTGGTGACTTTTTCATGGTTTTAGAATAACCAGGGACTAGTTTTGCCAATTTATGAAACTTGAGGGACTGAAACTGCCAATTATGCAAACTTTGTACGTTTTTCAACTATTTTTGCATATTTTGCATTTGAAACATATAAAACACACTTCTAAAATATTTTAGTGTTTTTGTATGTTTTGGCAGTTCAGATTGGTATAAAATAATGAGTATTTAGACACTCATCAATCCCCACACTAAACAATTGCTAGTCCCTAGCAATCTTTTGAGAAAAACTTAATGGATTTGAAAAACTCTTTACCAAAAGCCATCACTTCTGGAGTAGCCAGATGTAAGAACTGTGGTACACCTGATAACCGTGTGATTTTGAGCAAATCACCAGCTGTCAACGGATTTGATTAGTCTTTACCAAAAGCCGTTTGCTTCTGGACTAGCCAACTCTTGATGGAATAGTCAACATCTTGGTGAGCTGATTACCAATTATGGTTTTTCCACTGCCTTTACCACAAGCCATAATCTTGCGGGCTAGCCAACTCATTCGCTTTATGGGATATGGCGAGTTGAGGTACCATACAATTTTGGGCAAATTGCAAGCCGTAAACGGGTTTGAGATATCTTTACCAAGAACCGTCTGCTCCTGGATTAGCCAATCCTTATGTGGGTTAGACATGGCGGACTGATAACCATTTATTGCGTTCTAAGTGAGAAAAAATTTTAAAATTTTGGCTAAAATGGGGGTTCTTGATGGAACATGTGTTTAAATTCGTTAGAATAACGAATCTCCCCCCACACTTAGAACTGAATATTGTCCTCAATATTCAAAGTACCGGGTGTTAAACCAACACTTAGAACGTAAGAAGGAAAATATTCCATAGCCTTTATTTAAGTTTATGTACACACATTTTTTTTAAACTGAGGATATATACGTATATACAACATGTGGGTTAGTATCTCCCCCACACTTAGGGTGAAAACCCTAATGCATGCTACTGTTTTTATTTACCGAGTCGCTAGCTTGACTCGACCCCGAATTCATTTGTCCATGGGGAAGCATGATGTGGAAGGAACAATCTCAATCGGACTTTCATTCAAGATATTTGGGTAAACATTTGAAGCACGTGAAAGTTCCACACCGATGAGATAAGTACCCGGCTCATAATTTATAAATGAGAGTGCCGGGGTCAAAGATAATGTCCTCACTCCTGAAATAGTGAAGAACAGGAGAAGCCACGGGATATATGAAGAAAAGAAAGAAAGTCATAATGAAAATAATGACTAACTCCTCATCTTCAATAGGAGAATTCATTGTTTCATGAATCTCCTCTTTTAAGCTCGTTTGATCAAGACATATTATGGGTATGTCTAGATCAAAATAAAAATTATCATACTCCGGAGGAGATATGATATGCGTGAGTTCACCGGAGAACTCCTCAAAGGTGAATGATTCGTATTCGAGATTGATTTGAGTGAGTTCACTGGGGAACTCCTCAAAAGTAAATGATTCATACACGGGAAAGGAATTATAAGAATGAAAAGTGGTACTGCCACTTATCTTCTCTCCCGTATGATCAAAATGGAACATTTGCAATTCCGGAATAGAATCATTGATCAAAACCTCACTATCCTTGACGGGGATAGGAGATGAAATAGGCTTTTCATTAAAAGCCTCGATTCTAGAAATGAGAAGATTGGCATTTAATAATGTAAGACGAAGAGCTTCGTCTTGGATTATTTCTTCATCATTCTCTTCTTTTGAGTTGCCAAGCTCAGAAGGTAATTCCCCCACATAACTAATGTCTCCACAAGATAAAGAATAGTCCTCATCAGAATCAGAGAACATCTCAATATGATCATTTGGAAAGACAAGAGGAGGAGGGATATCACACACATGCTCAAGAATTCCCTGTGACTCACTTGGGATTGAGACAAGGTTCTCAACACTAGACTTTATGAATTCGTCAGATTCCTTTGCAGGAATTGTGTCAAGATGCTCGTCCCCCATGCTCAGAGAGTGAGTGGGAACCTCGAGTGTGATAACATCATACTCAGGGAGTTGAGAAGGACTAGCATACATGGATTTTATAATTTCCATTTGTTCTACTGCTAGTAATTCTCCCATACTCTTTTCTCCCTGTATTTCCATGGAAGGAGTCTCAGCTGATGAACTTGATGAGGTATCATCACTTTCATCATCTTCATCAAGAAAAGCAGCTTTGTGAAATTTGGAACGTGTTATAGCTGCTCGTTCTAAGACTAGTAATTCTTCCATGCTTCTTTCGTCTCTAGCAGCATGTTCTTCAGCAAGTAATTCCGCGATAGATTTATCACGAGAATATTGAGTGAGTGGAGACTGTGGGGGTGTGGATGTGTCAAAACCAGATGTATCAGAACTAGAACAATGTTCAGGTTTATAATACGGTTGACATTTGAAATCATCATGAGGACCCCCACAATATACACAAGAAAAACTTGGTGCATTATGAAACGAAATTTTAGCCAACTCCTCCTTAAGGTCTTTAAGTTTCTCAAGAACCTCTAGACAAAGGTCTTGCTGGTATTGAGGAGTTGCTTGGTTCATTTGGTACTGTGGAGGTGGGTCTTGAAACGAATAGTCGTAATTGTTACAAGGGAATGGATTCCCTGTTTGACAATCCGAGCTAAAGTGAGGACCTCCACAGTACTCACAACAGTTGAACTGATGTGACTGTGAGTCGTATGTGTTTGAGTCATAATTGTTATCAGGAACCTGCTCATAGACAAACGTGTTTCCCGATTGACAATCAGAACTGTAGTGTGAACCACCACAGTACTCACAACAGTAAAACTGCTGAGTCTCATGGTGTGGAAGCTGATGGAATGAATCAGTCGTATCATGGCAGAAATAGGGATTTTGGTTATAGATAGCCCCGTTTCCTGACTCTACCATGCCACAACTGGGGCAATTACCACCATTATAAGAACTACCACACCATTGACAGACAAAAGGGTGAGAATAAGACATAGAAAGAATCAAAGGGATTAGGGGGGGTGAGAAATGAAGAATCAAATAGGTAGGAATGTAAAGGTGAATATTTTTTGTATTTTTGAAAATTTTTGTAGTAATAATAATAAGGAAAATATTTTTGGGTTTTTGTGTTCGTTGAAAACTAATTTTAAAATGTTTTCGGGAACAGTTTTGGTTTTATATGATAATAATATGAAAAAGGACGGATAAATATACAATGAGCGTGTATTCAGGTTCACTAATACGCAAAATCGTTTAGAATAAGCGCACAACCTCCCCGGCAGCGGCGCCAAATTTTGATTGGCCTGAAACAGTCAGATAATATCAACCAAGTTATGGTCAACAAGTCAGACTGCTTAGGCCAATACTCCGTGGAGTTTAGTGTTTCCCCGGGTCGTAATGTCCCAACGAGGTTGTGATGGAATATTAAAAACGAATCTGTGATCGAGTGAATGTGAACAGGAAAGGTATAAAGTGTGTGTGTGTGAGTGATTACACTAGGGTTTTATAAAACAAAATAATTTAGATAAACTATTTTAACGATTACGTAAAACCTAGATATCTAAAAACGTTTAATAACTAAAAACGCGTACGTTTAATTTAATTCTACGTAAACGTACGAAACAAAAAGGAATTTAACTAAAGTATTAATTTATATGCCTTAGGGGCTTAAATGCAAATTAAATAAACATAAAATGTTTATTTTATAATTACTAATTATTTAATTAATTATTATTATTTAATAACTATTATTAATTATCTAATAATTCACTAATAATTAAGAAAATGTAAAATAAGTCTAGAAAATTAAAATTAAAATTTGTAAAAGTCTAAAATATTATAAAACTTATTTTAAAAATAAAATTATATTATTAAGACAATTTATCTAATTATTATTAATTAATAACTATTTAATTATTAATTAACTATTTATATTGATTTAAATTATTATAAATACTAAAAAGACTTAGATAATTAAGAAGATTTTTATAAATCTAATTAACTATCACAGGAATACTAAAAAATTATAAAAAGTTTATTTTATATATTTTTAAACTAGTTTACTAATTATTATTCTATTTATTTATTTATTACCAATTAAACTATTTAAATTATAAAAACTAGTAAATGAACAGTAAAAATTATAGAAAAATTACTAAAATTATATTATGACTTATAAAAGCTAGGAAAAATATAAAAACTAGGTGTTGCTTTATAAAAATTAATTATGCTATTTGAAACTTAATTATTGATTAATTATTAATAAAACTAATTTTAATTCTAATAAATATCAAATGATAATATAAAAATCTAATAAAATTACTAAAAATACTTTAATATAAAAGGAAATTAATAAAAATATAAAAATACAACTTAATAAAAATCTAAAAATGAAAATTAAAATTAAATTATATTAAATAGAAACTATCACTTATTTTTATATTTGTTTTTATGGATTTTTCTTTTACAAAACTATATTATATCTAAAAATAGACAACTTTAATAAAAACAACTTTTTTATAAGCTAATAATAAGCACTGTGGGGGCTTATTACCTCCACAGTTGACTTTAGTTGACCAAAGAAGCAAATAAGCTAAAACTGACTTGTGTGGGACCCACTATGGTAAAATCTAGTTCAGCTAAGTTAATTAAACAAGTATAAGCTAGAAAAAACACATATGGTACACTGAATAAGCCAATAAGCCACAATAAGCACTTGCTTATTGTGGACTGAGACAGAAAATAGGACAAAGATCAAGGCTGAATTCAGGTGGGGTCCACTGGGTACTAGGTCAAACTAAGGGTCAACAAATGATCCCTGGTAGGAGGGGGGTTGGGAGAACCTAAGTTGGAGGTGTGGAGTCCACTGAGGTGGCCACAAAACACCACCAAAGGTGGTGGTATGGGTGTGATAACTGCTGCACAGGGGAGATGTTCTCCCTGCAGTTGTGTTTGGGGGTCTGTGGGACCCACACTAAAAATCTCAAAATTGTAACCAAGTGTGGAATCAAAAGATGAGGTGGTAGGCTTCAACTAGAAACAAGTTTTAAGTCATGAGACCAAACACAAAATTCTACTAAATTACTTGAACTTTTGTAAAAATCTGAGAAATGCAATTTTGACTTTTAACCTAAACTACTTGGTTTGACTTATATGAGATTCTAATGACTGATACTGATTGATTAAGTTATAATAAGCTATAAATAAACTATTTTAGGCTAGAATACCTACTTATGAATGGAAATGGTGGAAATACAAAACCTAAGACCTAACAGTTAACTAGTGAGAGTGAATCAAGGAGAGTTTTGACTTTCTGATGTGAAATAGACCAAGTAAGAAATTGAATTGGACTAATAATGGTCTAAGGAGAATGTCTAAGCTGATTCTAACTAACAATAACACCCCTAGCTCAGTTGACTGTCTTAATCCAAACACTCCCTTAACAAGGACTGTTTTGAGTTTTACACTACAAAACACTAATTCAGACCAAGCTATAGATTTCTAACTAATTATTAACCTATTATAAACTCAATTGAACATAAAACTTCAATTCCAAAAGCAATAAAAACATATTTGTCAAATATGCTATATTGATTTAGAAAATGAATTTTTTACAACTAAGAAAACTATCAAACAAGTAAATAAGATTAAGCTATATTATGAATCTAATATACTAATTTAACACAGAAACACAGATAATATCTATAATAACCAATTAATACAGTGAAAGAAAAAAAATTGAACAAAGGCTTACAAAGATGTGGTTCAACTGAGAAGCAATGCACCAAGGGCAAATAACCAACCTAGCACCTCCCAAAAGGTTCTAAACCAGAAACTAACCATTCTCCATCATACTCCATTGCCCAATCTTCTTGTGACTTGATTTTTTTATTTTCTTACAATTTTTCTCTAATTTTTGAGTATTTTTAGATTTTGAAGTAAAACTAGTTTAGACACCTACTGGGCTTACAAAAGCTTATGATCAAATTAAATTGAGTGTAATGGAACAGTAAACAATAGCATTTAACAGTTTAAAAGAAATTTGTCAAATTTCCTCAAAATGCCAAAAACTTAATTCTGATAATAAAACTTGAAATTAAGGTTAAAAGAAATTTAAATTACAATAAGGAAACTGAGTACAACATGTTTTGATTGAAATTACAGCTGAAATGGTAAATTACACTACCTACGATTAAGTTACTCTAAAACTAAACTAATAATCTTCTCTTCTGCTTCCTTTTCCATATATAGAAGATATTTTGAGCTTCTTGCAGTCTTGTGAGACTTTCCCATCAATCCCTAGCCGTTGATATGGTCAAAATCAATCCCCACCGTTTAAAAATCTTTTTCGCGCCAAAAAGTCATGGGGGCACTGTGGTTGCGTGGAGAGTTTTCAAGGCAATAAATGATGTTTGGGAGCATGTGTGAGGTGGAGGGATTGCGTGGAGAGGTAGAGGTAGCAAGTTGGGGGTGAAACAGGTGAGGTGGAAGGGTGGTTTGGTGTCTGTGTGAGGGAGAGTGGTAAAGGAGAAGGGTGGGTTTGACTGGTATGTTTGACCCGGTTTTATTATTAAAAGGGTGTGGGCTGGGGTTGTAGTTCGGCCAGGGAAAGGGAATGGATCAGGGGTGTATGTGGGCTGGGTAATGTAAGTTGGGTTTGTTTGTTTGTTTTAATTATATAAAGGGTCCGTTTGGGAATATTAACACAAGGACCTTTCATGTAATTTTCTATTTTTATAGGGACTAAAAGTGTAAGTTTTCCAAAGTTATCCAAGGGGTGTATTTTGTCACTAGTGAATAGTACAAGGGTATTTTTGATGTTTTTTCATTTTTTATTGCCCAGGGACTAAAATTGACAAACTGCCAAACTTGAGGGACTAATTATGTAATTTCACCAAACTTTCATCCAGAGACTAATAGCAACAATTATGAATTCCCTAGGACCCTTAATGATAATTATCCTAATTTGAACACCCGGGGACTAAAACTGTCAAATTTGAAACTTTGAGGGACCTGTTTTGCCAAACTGTGAAACTTCAGGGACTAATCATGTAATTACACCGAACTTCACACCAAGGACCATTCTTGCAAAAGATTATTAGTACAAGGACCAAAATTGATTTTCTCAAAGTTTTTAACATCCCAGGGACCATTTATGTTAGTTTGCAAAGTATAGGGACTAAACTTGTAATTTTATGAAACTTTGCACCAAAGGACTAAATATGTAACTTTATGATTAAAAAGGACCTTTGGTGACTTTTTCATGTTTTTAGAATAACCAGGGACTAGTTTTGCCAATTTATGAAACTTGAGGGACTGAAACTGCCAATTATGCAAACTTTGTACGTTTTTCATCTGTTTTTGCCTATTTTGCATTTGAAACATATAAAACACACTTCTAAGATATTTTAAGTATTTTGATGCATATTTGAGTGTTTTTGTATGTTTTGGCAGTTCAGATTGGTATAAAATGATGAGTATTTAGACACTCATCACCCACACCTTTGCGATGTACTCATTTTTAGTACACGATACCCCTAGTACAACCCTCCGAGCCTATCTTTTTCGTTTCTAACTTTAAGCATTTTACTTAAAGGAAGAATTTGTTTACAATCCACCCCAAATGTACACCCAAATCGCCTTAGTCTTCCTTGTATGCACTCATCTTTAGTGAATTATTGCTAAATGTTTAAACCCTTAGTTAATTGTCTAATTGATTACATGGTTGCTAAGTCGAGTCATATCTTGTACATATTTTTTTGGGACGATTGGGACTCATGGGTAAAGTACTATTATTATGGAGTATTGGGGAAGACGTCAATTATTACCCCCATATGTGCGTTAATATCTTAAAAGTACTCCAAGGGTTTTGATTATCTTAATTTGAGTCATTAGAATAGTTGATTGTAAAGTATGTAAATGTCAAGTGTAAGGGGAATGCAAATTCCGTATGATGCATTTTTTTGGATGGTAGGGCAAGAGTGTATGAAAAAAAATCAGAAAAATCAAGAAAAAGGAAAAAAAATAGAAAAAGAAAAAGAGAAAAAACATATGGACTACCATCCCGTTTCCTTTTATGTTTATTTTATGATTTTAAAGTTTTCATTAGCTTAAGTTGAGTCGAGTCTTGGCTTAACAACGCCACATTGTATATGTAATTGACCAAGATGATTAAATCGCCACTAGTAAAGATTGCCTTTATCCAACAAAACCGTGTTTATCATATCCCTACACCTCATGTTACAACCCTTTAAAAGACCTCTTTGATAGTTTATCCTAGGTGCTTACACCAAGTGGTGGAGGTTTGATCCTTTCCCAAGCCTATGGTAATCTATGTGCTATGAAAGGTAGTGAGAGATATTTTTCATTTTCATTTGTGATATATACTTTTATTACACCCGAGAGATGTGAGTATCCAAATACTATTTGTGAGGTACTAGTGTATAATTTCCGTGCTTGTTTTGGTTATAGTGGAACGATCATTTATTGTAATTACTTTTATATTAGTGTTAAATGACCCCTAGCTTGTATTTTGATTAGAATAAAAGCGCATTTGCTTGAGGACAAACAAATCTCAAGTGTAAGGGTATTTGATGAGGCAAAAAGTGTTATACTTTTAGAGGGTCATTTTAGCCCTAAGTCATGATTATATGATCAAATATTGCCTCAAATCGTTCCTTTTGTCATTTTAGGTACTTTGGAGAAGAAATCTGGAAAAGGAAGCATTTTGGACGTTTTTGCAGCGAAAAGTGAAGAAAACGGCAAAGTCTCCAAAATCAAGCTGTAAACAGTACCTGACGGCGTCAAGCTCTACAGTTGACGGTGTCATGTGTTGGCAAAGAGGTGTATATGAAGTTTACACGAGACACGCCAGAAAGTTTTTGGGACTTAAAGAGTGACGGCATCACCCTTTGGGACGCCTAGGCCGTCAAGAGCAATTTACAAGGTGACAGCCAAGTGATGATTAATAAGTGACAGCCTCATATCTGCATCTAGGCAATCTGAGGAGAGTATTGGTGGCTAGGTGACGGCGTCACAAGTATAACATGACGCCATCAGATTGTATTTCTCTATATATAGTTTTCTAATTTCATTCATTATGGAGAGAACTTTTGGAGGAACTTTACCACAAACCCTAGGTCGAATTTTCACCTTCTTGTAAGGGTTTCAAACCCTTCTTTCATCCATGTTTGATTAAAGATAAGTCTTCCAATAATTATTCAATATGTCTATGTGTTATTTGATTCTATCTTATGCTTGTCTTTACTTTAACATGCTAGGCTAGGTTTGTTTGTGTTTGCTTAGATGTAATGAAACCTAGCTATTGATTATTGGTTGATTGTTTGTTATTAGTTGTTGTGGATGAATGATTTTGATGTTACGCTGAAGAAAACTGGCTAATTTCCAATTGGTAACTTGCTTGAACGTCTTAAGAAACATGAATCGGATGTGTACTACGATTTTAATGGTTGTATTTAATGCATGAGTGACTACTAAGGATGCCATGTTAGGAGCTACTTTTCGGCTCGACATAGGAAGAGGTAGAAACATATAAAGTTGGGGAAGATCGTACACGGCCCCACGAATGGTATTAAGGAATATAACCTGTCATCCACGCAATTGTAACAAACTAGTCAATTAATGAAAAATAGCTAGGGAGTAGTGAAATCTAAGTAAACACGTTTCTCTCATTATAAGGTTTTTCTCAATATTTATTTTCTTGTTATTTTATTTTTATTGCATTTGTAGTTATGTGGGTTAGTTGATTAGCAATTAATTCTGCCCACTCTTCCAATACCCGAGATTTTTACTTGCTTTCCATAAACCATAAAAATACAAAAAGAATCATCCCTCACCTCTAGACCTAGTTTAATTAAGTTTTGATCGTAACGAACACTATTACCCAAGTAGAACGATCAATCCCCCGGTACTTGCCACTACACTATGCTACATCGGTCAGGTACACTGCCTGGTGGGGATTGCAAGCTTCTCGAGATCCCTCGAGAGGTAAAACCTTTTGCATAGGCGCAATCCCACGCATCGGTGACTTAGTCATAGGTTCTGAGACTCGATTTCTAAGGTAATAGTGATGATTTTGGAGGTATGGATATGTTCTCATGAAGTAGTTGAAGAGGCGTGTTAGGAACATCCCATAAGGCATAGATTTATTATCATCGTCCTTGAGATGAATGATTCGCATAGCGAAGGGTAAGCGAGATTGTATGGTTGTCTATTGAGAATGCAATAAAGCATGTGAGCAACACTTGCAGGTATATACTCACGATCTTTTACTAGGCAAAGGGCATTTTCTTGCAGAATAACTGCCATGGGATGGAGAAAGTGACGGAGCTTACGTACATGAATTCTATTGGGATTGAAAACATTTGGTATATTGCTAAGTGAGTAGATTAACTCAGTTTGAGAAGGAATATAGGACCTATATGGACCTTCCTTTTTCTCCACATTCAAGAAGGGATTTAAGATCATGTTCTTCAAAATATGCACATTGCCCATGACATGGAAGTCCAAGAATTTGATCAAATTGCTCAAGTGATAGGGAAAACCCGAAGTGACCTATGCTACATGTAAGATGTATGGAATTATCTTGGATACATTTGATTTTGACTTCACTAAAGAATTCTAGTACGAAAAAAGGACAAACGGGTTCATTAGTAGTAAGTAGACAATCAAAGCTTATTGTTTGGAAACCTCTGTCAATATGCTCCTGAGCTATATATAAAGGATTGACAGTTCGACCTTCATGGATGTAACGAGACTCAAGGTCTCTGAAGCTTTGAATAGAGTCGAGTGGTATATAGGGTTCTAATGTGATTTTTGGGATATAGGAATGAGTAAGGTAAAGATCAAAGTCAAATATGTGTGGCATCTTTGCACCTATAAGACATACAGAAACAGTCATGAGATTTACATGATAGACATTTCCCCGTTTTTTAAATATATTTAGAGCCTTGATTTTAAATCAAACAAAAATTCATTTAATTCGAATTTTACTAGGTACACTAATTTTAGTAAAATCTTGACCCATGTTGATGCATGGTTATGAAAATGTTTTTGACATGTATTAACAATGTGTGATTATGTTTCTGTTATGTCTCTAAACATGATTAACAACACAAATTTGAATTAGGGATCATTATTAGTTTTGACACTTTTGAAGATGTAATCAATTTGACAAATCCTACATCTAGGTGAGCGATAATAATATTACAATGTTAGGATTAAACATTAATTTTAAGTTATTACAAGAAAAATTGAAAATCCCCAATTTCAATTTTATGTTTACAAGAACCCTAGTTTTGAATTAAGGAAGAAATTAATGAAATGACTTACGATTGAATGATCGTTGTGTTTGATTATCCTTGATCAATGTGGTTTGAATTATGTTTATGTGAAGTGATTAAAGATTTGAGTGTGTACATTTCCTTTTTGCCACTGCTATTATAACAAGGAGTGTTTGGTTTTGTTTACTGAGAATGATTAAAAAAAAATGGGTTATTGCTTGAAATAACCAGACGGTCCCTTATTAATAACGAACCTTCCAGGGGACCATCCCCTAAAGAGGGACCGTCGGCTGTAAGTTTGTTTTTTAAGGACAGAGTTTTTATTGGTTTTCCAACTTTTAGTTTTTAGAAAAGATATTTTGTTAAGAACTTTTAGAAACATGAACTTAGGAATTTTAGACATGGAGTAAACATAATACGCACGAGTAGGCTGAGGAATTGGTATAGAGTAGAATCGGGACAGAAGAAGAAGAAGAGACTCAAGATTGAATAAGGAGGTTGACAACACACTGAATAAGGAGTACAAATAGAGTCGAGATAGAAGAAATAGAAGAGAAGTAGATGAGATGAGGATCAAGTACGAGACTTTCATCGGGTAGACTAAAAGTCAATCATGTGAACAGCGAGAATAGTCAAGAGAAAGTCATGGACGAGAGATAAAGAAGAGAAGAGATGTAGGGACGTCAAAAGTGTGCATCATCCATAGTGATTGATAGACGTGAGAAGTCAATATTAATAATGGTTGTGGTATGACCATTATTTTCAAATATTTGCTTGAATCCCAAGAAGGATTAGCATTTAGACATAAAGTCTAATTATGATAACTAATAACACTTAGTCAAGTATGGCATATAAGCATATAGCAAGCACACATAATCACATAAATGCATAGCAATTAGGCATATAGCAAATTCGATAGTCAAGGTTTTAAGAGAGCTTACCTTAGCCGCTAGCTATTCCTAATGATATGTTACCGTGAGAGACATTATGTGAGATGCAAGGTTTGATTGTTGATAAGTCTTCACTTGTATGCCTTGAATATGAATATGAATCTTCGAGTTGCTTATGCATAATATAACTTGCAAGAAAAACTTGGTACCCAGTTTCTCATGGGCCCGAAATGGTTAGTTCGAGACATCTATTGCATTTTCATGCACATGGCGAGGATGTCCACAGAGAACAAAATTATCCCTTTACACATTATTTTAACTTCTAGATAATTTTAACAAGTGATTGTTTTCTTGACTTTCATTGGTGATGACCATTATTTCAACGAAGATTAGTTTTCTAAACAACTATTTTAGATTTGTCTAAGAGGTTTCACGAATTTAATTTGTTTTGACTTTCTTGTTGAAGACTCACATGAATCATAACCTAAGCCCGTTTTATCTCCGAATGTCTTTTGACTATTTAGCAAATCTATAAGAGATTTAGAACTCTTTTCAAATTTTGCTAGTATATGATCCCTTTTATTAACCTTTTTAATTTCATTCTTGTACTCTTGACACACTTTACATTCTAGATCAATTTCTATACTGCTTTCAAGTCTAGACATTTTATCTTCCAAAATGATTTCTTTTTCAAAGTTACTTTTGTATGACTTTAAAGATTCATTTTCTGAAAATGATTTTAGACTTAAGTTGCATAGATGTTTAAGTTTAATTTTTTAATTTTGAAAACTCTAGAATAAATGGACCATAACAAAATGTTCAATTTAGATTTTACCTCATTTGAAGTTTCAACCATTTGACATATTTCGCATTCAGAGCTCACGTTGTCTTCATCATCCATATCACTCCAAGATTCTTTGATGAGTTCTCTTCGTAGGTTACTCATATATTCCTTGTCGGCATTACCTTCATTGAAAACATTTGAGCTAGTAGCATGCGTATTTAATTTAACTAAATATCTATCTACTAATTCGTCATCACAAGTGAAGAGTAATTCATGTGTATTTTATAGGTCAAGGTCATCATCTTTGGCTTGACATTTTCCTTGATGAAAGTTTAAAAGATTTTTCCATATGTCATTTTCCATTTGAAATAAAAATATTCTTTCATATTTAACTCTCGGTAAAGTATTATAAATCATTATTTTGGCTTCAATATTTTTACAAAACTTTCTTTTGAAATACTCACTTTGCTTTTCAAAATTTGTTTTCGTTGGTTGAAAATCACCAATTGAAATGACATGTAAAAGATCTTGATCTATTGATTTCACATGATTTTCAAATTTATTTTTTCATTCAAAAAAATTATTATTTTCGAAAAATGGTGGTTCATTTAAAGAATGCTCTTCTAGATATCTTTCAGACTCCATAGATCGATTCAAGTTTTAAAGTACAGTATACTTTAATTTCTTGAGTGACGTTGCTCTGATACCAATTGTATAAACTAGAAGGGGGGGGGGGGTTGAATAGTTTCACCATTTATAATTGCGTTTTAAAACTTTTACCTCTTTTAAGTCGTTTTTACAAAATTGTTAAATTTGATTATTATGTGTTATCTATGAATATTATGATTGCAAATAAAGTAAATAAGGAAGTAAGTAAAGAAGGAAAGAACACAACCAAACCAAGGCGCCGAGATTTATAGTGGTTCGGCATGAAGCTCACTCTTCGTCCTACTCCACTCCCCAATTACCATACTCGAGAGTTCACAATCACTATGTCAACACACTCCCTCCAAGCGGAGCAAACCGTACACAAGCTTACACCAAGTTTAATGACACTAAGCGGAATGTCAAGTCCTAATCCTAACTAGAACCAATATACACCAAAGCCGATGTGGCCACACAAACTATAACAACCGTGGTTTTGGTAGGTCAGTTTGACTGATAGTCTTGACAGGGTTGACGTTTGTTTGGTGTGTCCTAGGTGTTTGAAGTGATATAAGTGTGATATAGGTGAGTTTTAGCACTAAATCCCTTTGCGTAAGTGGTTTTATTGTGATTTGGAAAGTTTGGAATTTGGAAAAGTTCATTTTGATCACCTTTGTGGTGTAGAAATGACTTGTGTAGTTTTGGTGTTTTTGTGTTTTTGCGTAACGAGTCTTCGTTCAAGTATTTGAGCATTAGCAAGTTACAAGGAGTTTGTTTTTATGAGTTATGTTTCAAAAAGAGTGTGAAATTCTATTTTTGGAAACTTTGTTTTGAAAATGATAATTTTTCCAGTTTGTTGTAAAATTTAGGTTTATCGCGTGAGACGTTAGTTATTGTTATGGGTTGTTATAAGATATGAAAAGTATGAGGTTTTGAGTGTAATAAAATAATTTAATAAAAAAATATAAAAAGATATATATATATATATATATATATATATATATATATATATATATATATATATATATATATATATATATATATATATATATATATATATATGTAAAAATCGGCTATCAAGAAAAACAAGGGAAAAGGAAACCCAATTTGAGTCCAAATATGACTCTTAGGCTCAAGGAATCCTAATCTAACCCAAACAAGCCCAACCCCTACCCATATAAGCCAAACCAAACGACCCAAAACCTCTTTTTCTCTGGAAAAGTTGACAAGGGGGAGAGGAGGAGAAGGATAAAAGTTAGGGTTTCAATTATGTGAAGAAAACATGCCTAAGGTATGCCTAGTAAACCCTTAATTGTTTAATTATTGATTAGATTCATGTAATACAAGTTATGATGGATTAGGGTTTGTGTTAACTTCTGTAAATTAATGTTATTAAACATATTGGGATCAATAATTAGTAATAGTTTGATGTTTGGTTAAGAGGATTGAGCGTAAAACATGTTAGTTTATGTGTTAGGGTTTGGATAGAAAACTATGGCTGTAAAGATGTGAGTGTAAATAACTAATGGTGAAGAGTTAAGTCACAAATTTTAGGTCTAAATTGAAGTTTAATGAAAGAGCTTTCCAAAAAGTCAAGCCACGATTGATTTCAAGGTCGGGAAGTAGGTCTTTTAATTTTTCTTTGTTAAGGTGTCAAAGCTGTCAAACCGGGACAGAATTTGGGTAAAAGTTTGATAGTGAGTTGTGGTTGTAAAAGTGGTATTTTGACTAGCCCTTCTGGAATAGTTAAGTATTAGGTTATATTAGACTACCACGAAAAGGATTCGCGATAAAAACTTGTGGAAGTATTTTATGTTAATCAAAACTTTTTGGTGTGCGTTCAGATCCGAATTTAGATAGTTGACAAGTTTGATTTTCTTTTGAGTACTTGTGGGTGTTATTGGTACATGGCCTTCTGGGATTAGCTTGTATGCTTATGAGAGACCTTGGTAAATTTTTGGTGTGAGTTGTTGAGCTTTATTTGTCATGATTTCATGTGGGCGAATGTACCCAAAAATTCTGCGTTTTCTGGTTTTATAAGTGCAAGGGATTTAGTGAGTGTTAGATTATGGTAGTGGTTAGTATGATGTCTAGGAGATCTGTGGTGGGTCATATGACTCTTAGACATCCATCATATGTGTATTACATGGGTTGTAGCTTTTAGCTTGACCTTGTGTAATGTGGATTATTTTTGTGTGCTATAGATTGTGAATTATTTTGTGGAAGCTGCGGAGTTTAAGGTGAGTTCATAGTCCCATATTTTTACTTTGTTTTAAACTTGGGATGGGAATGATGCTTGTCTTAAATTGTTTAAGTTACTGTGATTATGTGTGTGTCAAAAGAGCTTGGAGTTATAACGTTATCGTTTGCATGCTATGTGTGATTATTTGCTTGTGTGGTCCAATTGGGGGGGGAGCATTCAATTGGAGAGTAATACTCCTACTCGTACCAAATTATGTGGATTGGATAATGTGATGATAATGCCGTGTGGTCCAATTGGGGGGGGGGGGAGTATACAATTGGAGAGTAATACTCCTACTCGTTACTGGTTTATGTGTTCCAATTAGGAGGATGCTTATCCTATTGCTCGCGCATGCGACCTAATTGTGGTTTATTAGGGTCGGAGGACACGAGCCGTCCTGTTGTAATCATTGTGGGGTCGGAGGACACGAGCCGTCCTATTGGTTGCCTTATGTGTGTTGTTGCCTTGGTGTGTGATTATTAACTTGCAAATACATGTAGCTATATGATAACTATAATTTATTTGTCCAGCTATGTTTTTATAATCACGGTGAACTGGTTTCCTTGAGAGTATTTGTGTGTCTAAACCTATGAATCTCACCAACATTATGTTGACGTTTTAAGCATCATTTTCAGGTGAGCATTCTAAGGCTATGATAGAAGAAAGTGATTTGATGAGACCTTAGTTGCATTGGAAGTGGGTTATCTGTGCGTTTGGAGTTTATCATGTTGTTATCTTTCGGGTATTGTTATGACACTTTGTGTCTATACTTTGCCATTTTATTGCATGTAGTTATTCTCTATATAGACACCATGTGTTGTGATGATGTCCATGAAGTTACACCTCGCGTTTCCGCCGTGGCGGGGTGTGACAGATTGGTATCAGAGCCAGGGTTATAGAGAAGTAGGTGGTTGAACCTAGACTATAACCTAGGAGTCCTTCATATAGTTGCATTTAGGATCTATGTGTAAGTATAGTATTTTATATGTCTATTTTCCTATATTTATGAGATGTTTTATTGAGTTTTGGACGTCTATTCTATCCCCTATACGTAATGTTGTATATATTGACTTTATTATATCATCTTCCGCGTGTAAGATGCTTCGTTGTACTACCGTTGTCGATATCGGATGCGAGAGAAGTGGTAGGATGAAGCGGATTAACCGCAGAATCTGAGTTCTCGCTAGCATGTATTTATGTTCGGACAAGGAGAGGACGTTTATAGGAAACGTTAGTGGAGAAGAAGTGGAGAGGTTTGGAACCACGGTGACTTCTGGAGATGGAGCCATTACCAAATACCCTTGGTAGTGTCCTCACTTCACATAGGAAGGAGATGTGGTTTAGTCTAAACCTCGTGATTTGTATGCACTTGTGAATTATACGGGATTGGAAGAAAGAAATAGAGATGGTTTTGCATGTTGTCGACTACCTCAACATGTAGGAAACAGGAATGGGTGGTTGAGTAAGGAAGAAGGGGAGTTAGGATGGAATGGTGTGGATTCGGATCTAGAGTCCACAATGAATAGTAAGTTGAATTGATCTGAGTGGGGAGATAAGTGCGAGAGTGGAGTTGAGCCATTATGCGACGTCTTTTGTTTTGTGTTATGTTTTGGAATTTGTATATTGTCTTTTGCCGTCTGTAGCCATGTTGGAGCGTGACTACTCTTGGATATTGGATCGACCTTATCCAAGTAATTTTGATTATAGAGTTTACATGATCGTTGGAATTGTTCCATGCGAGATGATTGTTTGCGACGTCTTTTATTTTTGTTTGCATGTTTGTTTGCATGATGTGTTGTCATAGGAGAGAGTACACTTATGAAAGGGGGCATAGATAATTATGGTGGCCAACATAATTATACACGCGTCACAACACAAGTGGACTTGCAAGTATGATATCATGGATTGCATGGTGTATTAGGTGCTATGTGGTATATGTGCGTTATCATTGAGATGTGTGGTTTTGGAAGTAAGTATGCGTGTGGAATAGGCTTATAACTATGGTCGCGAACATAATCATAAGGGTATCACATACGTGGACTTGTGACCATTATTGCATTGATTGATGTTTGTTGTTATATGTTGTGGAAGATGGTATGTGATATCATGTTGGTGATGGCTGTATGGTTAGAGAAGTATTCTCTTAACCGTTTGGGCAGTCGTTATATGTTGGGGTGTGTAGGTGGTAAGATTCCATCCTACCTATCATATGTTGATACCTCAATTATCGGTGGGTACTTATGTTGTGGTATTTAAGTTGATTCGTTTGCTAGACGCTCCGTTTGTATACCTAATTCTTTGGTTGGCATTCCTATTCGTACCATGATGGTACAGATGCCATATTCTTTCTATTCGACATTGTAATAGGTCTTGGGTAGTCGAATTCATTTTTGTTGGATACTGGTTCATTTCTTTGGTTATTCCATACATTCACTCCTCGGATGAATGTTATACTATTCTTCAAGTATTGTTGGTTCGTGACGAGTTGGTGTGGATATTTAATCCCTCATTTACACACACCAATTAAATTTCGTGACATGTTTTGTGACCTGTTAGTATCGGTATTTTTCTATGATTTTGGTTTGATCGTTGTACGAATGAGTCTGTAAGTTCATCGTTTGGTTTGCAATGCATTTGCGTGTGTGTTCACTGGTGTGAGATTCATTTGATGATTATTTTGATTATGTGATTCTTCTGTGTTTTTTTTCATATCCAGTAAAGGGGTTGTGTTGGAGTCCTTTTGGTATTTTAAAACTCGTTTTGGGTATTTCAAGGTCATTTGGTAGAAACCATTATTTTTATGGTGAAAATGAAGTGTGGAAAAAAAATGGTTATGTTGATGTCTTACATAAAATGGTTTATATGTATTTTATAAAAAAATGTATAAGTTTAAGATATGTCTTGTAAAAAAAACGGTGTTTATTTGTTTTTGGGAAGGTTGAGTACGGGAATAAGAACTGTCTATGGTTCTCATTTACCAAACTTGTTATGTATTTAGTTCATTGAGTGTTTCTTTCATTGAGGTACACTTGTGGATGTTTATGGGTATGTGTATTTTATATTTTCTTTGTATGGGTTTTCAGGAACATTTTATCCGTGTCTACTTTTATTGGGAAAATTTTCTTATTGTGTTATTCTAACTTTGATTTTGATGTTCGTTACTTCGTTAGTCGATAATTCGTACCCCTTTTGAGTTCGTTAATATACGTTTTAGTTCGACCGGTTTCATGGTTCGCGTCGTTTACTTAGGATAGATTGTTGTTTTGATTATCAATTTGTTCGTTGAAGAAGAAGAGGGTGTTTGCCAAGTTGTTCAAGTGAGAGGTGTAGCTTTAAGATGTACGTTCTTCAGGCATCGCGGAGGTAGAAGAACCATATGAGGAACTATGTGATACGTGACTTAGAGTTGGGGAGTAGAACTTGGAGATGATATTGGTATGGAGCAGAAAGTGTTATCTACACAAATCATAAGAATCTGTAGCATATATTTGACGAGAGGCTAATATATGTAGAAGAGAAGTTGGGTGTGGAATTTCTCAGTGACTACGATTGTCTGATTTGCCACTGTCAAGGAAGGGCGGACATCGTGGTAAGAGCGCTGAGCGGGAGTGAACGAGTGAAACTTAGATGTGCATGAGCAATGATTATGATAATTCAGTTCAGAGTTAAGAGGATGATACCGATAGCCTAGAGAGAAAGGTTCAAGGATGAGAACAGGTAAGATGAATGATTACTTGGTTTAGACCAGTAAATGGAAAGGAACGAAGATGGAGGAATGTACTTTGCGGACCAGCTATCGGTTTGATCGAGAGGAAACGTAAGGACATCAATCATGCAAGGTATTTGATACATCCGAGAATGGATAAAACGTATTATTACCTTAGCAAGAGATGTATGGAGGAGTGGGTATGAAGGAGAATACCGATATTTTAGCAAGTGTTTGAAATGCTTGATGGTAAAGGTTGTAGTCAACGATTATTAGGATGTTGCAACAGCCAGAGGTACATGGAGATTTTATTAAGGAGGAGTTGGTGAGACTTTTCGCTCGGTGAGTTGGTAAAGAGCCATGGGGTGTCACGTTGATCATCAAGAAACATGATGAAATACTTACTTCGCGATAGTGGTAAACGTGTTATAGAGTCTTGAGAACGCGTATGTAGATGAGTACGACTTATCATTCTCTAATGAGTGAACTAAGTGAGCGTACAAATCAGGCGTTGGATGGTGAGTTGAGAGCATGGGTGTGTTTGATTTTGGAGGAAGCCGGGGTATACATTTACCCTTAGCTGAGTTCTCCTATATCAACAATTATCATTCTAGTATTGAGTATGTGTCGTGTGAAAAGTTGTATGGAAGGTAATGTAGGTCATCTGTTCTGTGGGCAAAGGTTGGAACAAGTCAACTAAATTGGTCCTAAACTAGAACGAGAGACTACGAATAAGGTTTTCAGATTTAAGAGAGAGATTTAAGGCAGCAAGAGATCGCCAAAAGAGTTATGCGGATTATTGCCGTAAGCCCTTAGAGTTTGGTGTTGGTGATATTGTGAGGATAAAAGTATCTCCTTGGAAGGGTGTTGTGCGTTTCGGTAAGAAAGGCAAGCTAGCACCGAGATACGTAGGACCATTTGAGATTTACGAAAAGGATTTGATTTGCGGCATACCGGTTGAAGTAAGCTGAGGAATTAAGTGGTGTACATGATATGTTTCACGCATCTAATTGAAAGAAGTGTTTGGTGGATGCTAGTCCGCATGTGCCAATAGATGAAAGTAAGGTTGACAAGACCCTACGTTTTGTCAAGAAACCTATTGAGATTATGGATCGAGATGTTAAGAGTTTGAAGTTTGGTGAGATAGCGTTGGTAAAGGTATGGTGGGATTCTAAGCGTGGTCCTGAGTTTACTTGGGAATGTGAGGATCAGATGTAATTAATGTTTGTTTTGTGTGTATCCATTATATGTGGTGTTTCCTGTGGTTACCATTTGGATTTTCTTTTGGTTCGAGGGTATCGTACCTACCTGTGAGAAGTCGTTTTGATCATTGGTGTTATTGATCGGGGATTGTATCTATTTGCGTGTATCGTTGGAGTGATTTTATGGTGTGGTATTTATCCGCTTAAAAATCCATAAATTTCATTTTGCTGTTGTGAGTGGTGACTATAGTAGTTGAAATCTCGGGACGCGATTTCCCTAAGTGGGGGATGATGTAACAACCGTGGTTTTGGCATGTCAGTTTGACTGATAGTCTTGACTCGGTTGACGCTTGTTTGGTGTGTCCTAGGTGTTTGAGGTGATATAAGTGTGATATAGGTGAGTTTTAGCACTAAATCCCTTTGCGTAAGTGGTTTTATTGTGATTTGAAAAGTTTGGAATTTGGGAAAGTTCATTTTGATCACCTTTGTGGTGTAGAAATGACTTGTGTAGTTTTGGTGTTTTTGTGTTTTTGCGTAACGAGTCTTCGTTCAAGTATTTGAGCGTTAGCAAGTTACAAGGAGTTTGTTTTTATGAGTTATGTTTCAAAAAGAGTGTGAAATTCTATTTTTGGAAACTTTGTTTTGAAAATGATAATTTTTCCGGTTTGTCGTAAAATTTAGGTTTATCGCGTGAGACGTTAGTTATTGTTATGGGTTGTTATAAAATATGAAAAGTATGAGGTTTTGAGTGTAATAAATTAATTTAATAAAAAAAATATAAAAAGATATATATATAGATATATATATATATATATATATATATATATATATATATATATATATATATATATATATATATATATATATATATATATATATATATATATATCTGTGTGTGTGTGTGTGTGTGTGTGTGTATAAAAATCGGCTATAAAGAAAAACAAGGGAAAAGGAAACCCAATTTGAGTCCAAATATGACTCTTAGGCCCAAGAAATCCTAATCTAACCCAAACAAGCCCAACCCCTACCCATATAAGCCAAACCAAACGACCCAAAACCTCTTTTTCTCTGGAAAAGTCGACAAGGGGGAGAGGAGGAGAAGGATAAAAGTTAGGGTTTCAATTATGTGAAGAAAACAAGCCTAAGGTATGCCTAGTAAACCCTTAATTGTTTAATTATTGATTAGATTCATGTAATACAAGTTATGATGGATTAGGGTTTGTGTTAACTTCTGTAAATTAATGTTATTAAACATGTTGGTATCAATAATTAGTAATAGTATGATGTTTGGTTAAGAGGATTGAGCGTAAAACATGTTAGTTTATGTATTAGGGTTTGGACAGAAAACTATGGCTGTAAAGATGTGAGTGTAAATAACTGATGGTGAAGAGTTAAGTCACGAATTTTAGGTCTAAATTGAAGTTTAATGAAAGAGCTTTCCAAAAAGTCAAGCCATGATTGATTTCAAGGTCGGGAAGTTGGTCTTTTAATTTTTCTTTGTTAAGGTGTCAAAGCTGTCAAACCGGGACAAAATTTGGGTAAAAGTTTGATAGTGAGTTGTGGTTGTAAAAGTGGTATTTTGACTAGCCCTTCTGGAATAGTTAAGTATTAGGTTATATTAGACTACCACGAAAAGGATTGGCGATAAAAACTTGTGGAAGTATTTTATGTTAATCAAAACTTTTTGGTGTGCGTTCAGATCCGAATTTGGATAGTTGACAAGTTTGATTTTCTTTTGAGTACTTGTGTGTGTTATTGGTCCATGGCCTTCTGGGATTAGCTTGTATGCTTATGAGAGACCATGTTAAATTTTTGGTGTGAGTTGTTGAGCTTTATTCGTCATGATTTCATGTGGGCGAATGTACCCAAAAATTCTGCGTTTTTTAGTATTATAAGTGCAAGGGATTTAGTGATTGTTAGATTATGGTAGTGGTTCGTATGATGTCTAGGAGATCCATGGTGCGTCATATGAGTCTTAGACATCCATCATATGTGTATTACATGGGTTGTAGCTTTTAGCTTGACCTTGTGTAATGTGGATTATTTTTGTGTGCTGTAGATTGTGAATTGTTTTGTGGAAGCTGCGGAGTTTAAGGTGAGTTCATAGTCCCATATTTTTACTTTATTATAAACTTAGGATGGGAATGATGCTTGTCTTAAATTTTTTAAGTTACTGTGATTATGTGTGTGTCAAAAGAGCTTGGACTTATAACGTTATCGTATGCATGCTATGTGTGATTATTTGCTTGTGTGGTCCAATTGGGGGGGGGGGGGGGGAGTATTCAATTGGAGAGTAATACTCCTACTCGTACCAAATTATGTGGATTGGATAATGTGATGATAATTCTGTGTGGTCCAATTGGGGGGATGGGGAGTATCCAATTGGAGAGTAATACTCCTACTCGTTACTGGTTTATGTGTTCCAATTAGGAGGATGCTTATCATGTTGCTCGCGCATGTGACCTAATTGTGGTTTATTGGGGTCGGAGGACACGAGCTGTCCTGTTGTAATCATTGTGGGGTCGGAGGACACGAGCCGTCCAATTGGTTGCCTTATGTGTGTTGTTGCCTTTGTGTGTGATTATTGACTTGCAAGTACATGTAGCTATATGATAACTGTAATTTATTTGTCCAGCTATGTTTTTATAATCATAGTGAACTGGTTGCCTTGAGAGTGTTTGTGTGTCTAAACCTATGAATCTCACCAACATTATGTTGACGTTTTAAGCATCATTTTCAGGTGAGCATTCTAAGGCTATGATAGAAGGAAGTGATTAGACGAGACCTTAGTTGCATTGGAAGTGGGTAATCTGTGCGTTTGGAGTTTATCATGTTGTTATCTTTCGGGTATTGTTATGACACTTTGTGTCTATACTTTGCCATTTTATTGCATGTAGTTATTCTCTATATAGACACCATGTGTTGTGATGATATCCATGAAGTTACACCTCGCGTTTCCGCCGTGGTGGGGTGTGACACAAATAAGCACTCTTGTCCACTTAGAACGACACGCGATCCAAGCCTTCACATGGACGATCACCCCGTCCAATTCTTTACACGAACGAGCACTCCTGTTCACTTGAATCTTCACCTAATTCAAGCCTTCACACACAAACTTCACTAAGTCCTAATCTTCACACTAGAACTCCACTAAGTTTTAGTCTTCACACAATGGCACACGAACTTAAAGCAAGTCCTAATCTAGTTACAACACTTCTCGGACTTGCACCTTTGTTTAAAAATCCCCTAACACATCTAATCATGACTCACATACAAGTCGGATATACAACTTTTGTGGAGTTTAATAAGACTCCATGGATCGTTTTGAGCATTAGGGTTAACAATAACAATGAGTAAGAACATGCACATCGGAATAAATAGAACATCATTGTTATTGATACAAGGTTTTCATCGTCATCATCTCTTCTATAATACACGATTACAAACGCTAAACCTTATGCATCTATATTAGAGAACTCACGCCTAGGTTACACACACACACACACACGTTTCCTTGTGTATACATCTTTGACACCCTTATTAAAACTAAATGACTAATACCCTTTATATAGAGGGTTTACAAGAAAACCTAGAGTGCTAAGGAAACTATCTTTGATATCTTTTTCTTTTTAATAAATATCTTTTGGAATATCTTTTGTGCAAATCTTCCAGCTTGTGTTTCTTCCATATATAGAATACCAAAGTGTCACATTAAGTCCTTGTGTTTCATTCATCTTCATATAAGCACATGGAGTTTTGTAATCATCAAATCTATAAACCCAACAACTTTACAATTAATACAAATGATAGTGTTGGAGGAAGAAGAGAATCGTAACACTTGTTACGTTTGTGTGTAGACTCAATAACGCTTCGATTCTTGACGACTTCGAGTGTTCTTCTCTTGCACTTTGATTTAGAGGATGAGAGAATCACTTATAAACGCATATCGACATGTTATAGTGATCAAAGAAGGAAGAAAGAAAGAATAGAAAGTTTCTGTGTCAAGAGGGTTGTTTTTCTGAAAGAAACAATGCAGTATTTATAGGCGCCAGGAGGAGCGGGGGCGGTCCCTTATATATGGACGGTCCTTTATCACTAAGGGACCGACGTTCTATTTAGGGGACCATCCCGACAAACGCTCTCATTTTTATCCCGATGTGGTGAAAGTTTATCTGGTGAAAAATCCTGTCGGGTTTAGGCAGGAAAAATGACTGTTATGATTTTTGAATTTCAAATTTATTTTTCTTTAATAAAACATTTCTTTTTAATTACAAAAATACTTTTGTAAAAATGTTTTGTTACATAAAAATGTGAAGTTTTGAGAAAATAAATTCTTTGATCACTTTACTAATGTTGGTATGGTGTTTGTTTATGCCTGAAGTGACGTTGTAGTAGATACGTTGTCGAAACAAGTTTTCTCGATTAAAAACTTATTAAACGTAACTTTACGTATCTTGTTTTTATATTTTTTTATTATCAAAATGTATAGAAACCGAATAATGCAAATAACATTTTTTATTATCAAAGTGTTATTAGGTAAAAATGCCCTTATTGCCCAATTGATTTGCTTTGTTGACCTTATTTTCGAAGTTGCCGAAATTACCCTTTGGGCACCCGGGTAACTCTAATGTAGCCAACCATGGGACGCCAAGTGTCCCAAGTTGCCAAAAAAAAAAAAAAAAATACACAAGTTGCCCAAAATTTCGGACACTTGGCATCCCGTGGTTGGCTACAGTAGAGTTGCCCTGTTGCCCAAAGGATAATTTCGGCAACTTTGAAAATAAGGTCAAAAAAGCAAATCACTTGGGCAATAAGGGCATTTTTGGAATTTTCCCTTTTTTATTTGTGTTTTTTAGGTTTAACAATGCATTTTCACTATTTAATTATGCATTACTTGGAACAAATGTATTTTCTGTATATGTTATGGTTCAATAGTTGTCAGAATCGCGATCCTGATCTTAGGATTTTATGACTTTACGATTCTATAAAGCAAAAACGATCTGGATCCTACGTAGGATCTTAGAAAGCTTAAGATCTTACAAGATCCCGATCTTGACTGTAAGATCTTAAGATCTAACCCAATCCGATCTTACGTTTCTCGAACCAAAAACTAAAAAACTACATACTTACTGATAACATCAAATAGTACAATATTTTAGTGTTAATTTCCTCATATTATACACATATTTTGTGTCATTTTGTTAGGATATATACTCTTATTTGTTTATATTATGTTTTCAGGACAAAGATGAGCTTAGGAATGAAAAGGCGCGAAAATGGAAGTATGAGGAATCTACACTAACTACCGCATAGAGGTGCTCTCCACCTACGCCGTAGCACTCACTGAAGACCAGTCAACATTTAATGAAGATCTACGGCATAGTCAACATTATGAACGGCGTAGTTTATCTAAGAGGACTCCTATGGGTGTAGCAAACAATCCAGCTACGCCGTAGGTCCATAATTTAAAAAGTGGAGATTAATTAGTGATCCTTGATGAAACTACAACGTAGTTCCCAATATAACTATGCCGCAGAAGTGCCAGCAAGAGTTCTACGCCTGTAGCAATTGATCAAGCTACGACGTAGTTGGAAATTACAAAGGCTATGGCGTAGTCAACCCTAGAGCTACGCCGTAGCATAGTCGGGCACTATAAATATAAGCCATAATTCCGAGTTTTTCATATCACTTTTCACCACTTCTCCACAGAAAAGTTCAGAGAAAGTTACGAAGCAGGGAGAACGAAGTTCAACCAAGCATACTAGAAATCTTCCAAGGGAGAATTCACACTTCAATCAAAAGTTTATTCATTCATAGTTCCTTTTTGTATCAGATTCATGTTTTCATTTACAATGTTGAACATCTATTTTGCTGCATTTATTAACATGAGTGGCTAACCACCTTTGGTGTTAGCCTCATTATGAAATTGTTATTGTCATGATTTAAGTTTTCTCGCATTAATTATCATTTTATTTGTATACTTTCTTAGCATGTCTTAGGACATTCTAGTTTTGGTGGCGTTGGTGTTTGGTAGTTCCTTGAAGCTAGGCTATTTGATAAGATGATCCATAGCGGATAGGGTGTTTTTTGGTGATAGAAATATCACCATTTATGTGGAAATTCTAATAAACGACCACCTACCAAACAACTTTGCTAAAGAAGCTAGAGGGGATGTAAGATCCGAAAGGCCGTATCCCGTTAGACTTGTCTAAGTTAGTAGAGGAACTTCACGACTCTTGCACCTCGTAGGCAAAGCGAGCATCCATGGAACTCTTGCCATGTTTTATTAGCAAGAATAGGGCAAGGTGTAAAATACGGTAGGCGATTTGATAAGATGAGTTTATCGACTTAAACCCCCAAATAAAATGATAGGATGCACTGATTAGAAAACTCGTCATGATAATAACAAGAGTAGTAATTAGGTTAACACTATTCACCTCATCTGAATTACTTTCACTATTTAATTGCTTTTGTTTGGTTATTTCATTTTAGTAGTTTCATTAATTAATCATCAAACCCCCTTTTTATTTAGTGACACTGAAACTTAGATAACTTCTGCATGCATAGCTCTTGGGACGACCTCGGATTTACCATTTAGCTATACCATACATGACCGGGTACACTGCCCGATAGTGCATTAGGTAGACCTTAGGTAAACAAGACTTAATAAATATTAAAACCTGGTCAGAAATCCTGCATCAAGTTTTTGGCGCCGCTACCGGAAAGCTAAATAGGATTTTATTTAAGTTATGCATTTTATTTTTAATTTTTAGTTTCTCACGATCTCTTTTCAAGTTTCAGTTACTATGGCTGATATCGATATTGATGCTCTTACTCTCAAGGAATATGTTGCTCTTATACGGGAAGAACAAGGGCCTGGTTTGTTTAGGCCAGCTATTGGAGCAGATGTACAATTCGAGATCAAGAACCAATTCATAAAGGAGTTGCGGAAAGACCCCTTTTCAGAAATTAAGAAGGAAGATTCTCACGAGAACATTGACAATGTTCTATACATTGTTAGTTTGTTCAACATTCAAGGAGTGTCCCACGATACAATTATGCTTCGTGTCTTCCCTATGACACTTACGGGAGCAGCTAAGAGATGGATTGATAGGTTACCAGCAGGGACTGTCGACACTTGGGATCTCTTGAAGAAACAGTTCATCCAAAGGTATTGCCCTCCTTCAAGAACAGAAAAACAGCTTGAAGATATTCATAACTTCAAACAAGATAGAGATGAAACATTGTACCAAGCATGGGAAAGGTACAATGATTTACTTTACAAATGTCCTACTCACGACTTCAACAAACAACAAATTGTCAGTATCTTCTACAAAGGAATCAACATCTCCACAAGGCAAATGTTGGATTCTCAGGGGCCGATCCCTGGGATGACCCCCATTCAAGCCTCAAAGGCAATAGAAGATATGTCGGACCACCCTCAAAAGTGGCATGATGGGGGAAGTGGTAGGAGCATTGTTGGGAGTTCGGATGGAATTGCCCTCATCACTAACAAACTTGAAAGTTTGGGCCAAGACATGAAGAAACTCAATGAAAATATGCATTCCGTTCAAGTGGGATGCGAAATATGTGAAGGGGCTCAGTTGGCCAAGGATTGTTCGTTAAAAGAAGATAATGAAAGAGTCGAGGAAGTTAAGTATGGAGAAGGAAAACCGTTTCAAGGGAATGGAGGAACAAGGTATCGCACGGGGCCTCCAAACTATTACTCTAGAATGGATAACCGACCTTCATACGGAAGAACTAGCCTCGAAGACTCCATCCAAAAATACCTTGATGAGTCGGCTAAGAAGCAAAAGGAACGTGAAGAGTAGCTTAAAAGTTTTCAAGAAGGAACAACACTAAACCTAAAGTGTCATGACGACACTATTAGGAGCCTTGAAACCAAATCGGGCTTTTGAGTAATCAAGTGCAAAAGCGAACTATTGAAACTAAGGGCAGCTATTCTAAGGATTCTGGAGCATGTAAAGCCATATTTTCTAACACTGGTCAACCACTTTATACTCCTTTTAGGTACTCAAATGAAGAACTGGAATATTTCGCTAAACGAGAGGAGAGGACTCCGATGATGAAGGAGCCTTTTTAGATAAAGTGGAGCTTTACCCTTTGGATATTACACCAGAAGAAGAAGAGGTAAAGCTAAATGCCCGATGCTCAGCAGTCATTCAACATCAATTGCCTCCAAAGGAAAAAGATCCAGGAAGTTTCATTCTCCCTTGTTCAATTGGTAGTTTGTTTAACATAAATGCTTTAGTTGATTTAGGGGCTAGCATAAGTATGATGCCATTTTCTATGTACAAACGATTAGGTCTAGGTCCAATTAAACCTGTTTGTATGACTATTGAAATGGATGATAGAACAGTTAGCATACATAAGGGGATTGTTGAGAATGTATTAGTTAAAATCGATGAATTCACTTTTCCCGTTAATTTTGTAATTCTTGACATGGAAGAAGTTAGTGAATTACCAATAATTTTAGGAAGACCACTCTTTGCCACGGCTCACGCTATGATCGATGTTTTTAGCAAACTAATTTCTTTGAGGGTCAACGATAAAAAAATTGTTTTCAATATGGATGAAGGAGGAAAATGTCACAAGGTTGAAACTATTTGTGTAGTTAATAACGGGAACACTAGACATGATATAGAAAATAGCGTTACTCCTGATCTAATTGCATACGAGCACGTAACCCCGAATCATAAGATTTTGCCTAGTAAAATTTTGCAGGAAAAATGTAGCAGAGAAGAACTACGCCATAGCCCTTCTGATAAGCTATGGTGTAGTGAAGGTACTGATTTGGAGCCAATAGCCCAAAGTATATCGAGTAGAAGGGTTACCCCGATAAAGGGTACTGAAGCTAAAAGTGTTATGGGGGTAATGGCTCAACATCACAAAAAATCAGGGGGTAACGCCAAGGCAATAGTAACAACCTACCATTGGTGTAAAGCAATCCCCGTCGATAACGAAAAATGGTACGATCTATGGGCGTCTTTTAACTTGAATTTAGATCTTTGCGATGGTGGGGGTAACAAAGAAAGGATACGAAATAACAAACACTTATGGAGTTCAACAAATGACAGTGAGAGGAAAAACCTTAAGTGGAAGGGAACTATACCCTTTGACGATTGGGTTCGGACCGTTCATGGCAAAACTGAAAGAGAAGAAAAATGGAAGATTTGGGAGGCTATGAATGGTCCTTGTGGAAAGGATAAGCCTCTTACCAATGACGACAAAGTTGTGCAAAATGAAAGCATCAATCATGAAAATAAGGATTGTTCCTCGTATGAAGTGGATAATGATTCTTTAGGAAAAAGACATTGGTGCGAACAAATTAAGACCCGTGATGTTAATGGAGATGAATTATGGGCATCATGTGGTCCATACGATGACTATTGCAATGGAGGGAGTAGC
This sequence comes from Artemisia argyi, assembly GCA_030686995.1. Classification (NCBI taxonomy): domain Eukaryota; kingdom Viridiplantae; phylum Streptophyta; class Magnoliopsida; order Asterales; family Asteraceae; genus Artemisia; species Artemisia argyi. The sequence goes on along the minus strand of CM060700.1, from coordinate 42,080,425 downwards.
ATTGCAAGAGTTGATGATGACAAGTATCTATGGACCTCGACTATTGATGACCGAAGATGTGATTTACCATGGCTTGATAGGTTAAGTTTCAAAGATTGGGTAAAGATCAAGTATGGAAGAGTAGATGCTACAACAAGAGAAAAGATTTGGAAGGGATGCATGAGTAAGCTCAACCCGAGTGAAAGTGAGATTGATAATGACGTGGTTGTAGAAAATGATGAAGAATATAAAACCAAGAAGGGAGAAGAGAAGGACCGATGTACGAAAGAGCTTATTGAAGATAAGCTTGACGACGATTAGTTTAAAGGAACGGACTCCGATGATGATGACATTGATGGAATAATGGATTTCCTTGAATTACAAGGACATGATGGGTTCATGGATCTGGCTGACGAGACCTATGAGCAACGGCGGTGTAAACTCTTAGGAGTGCCATATAAAAGACCTCCCCCAATCATTGCGGAAACTTATGAAGTGACCCGGTACCGTTTAGGGCCAGACAAAAGATTCTCTAAGGTATGGAGAATAGAAAGGAAGGAGTATTGTCGCACCCCTACCAATGTTGCTTGGGTAACACATAATCTGATGAGAGAGATGGACGAGCTTGGGCAAGTCCAAAAACAACCGTAAGCAACACGCCAGTGAGTCTAACTTAAAGACTCGATAATAAACAAAAGTGCTCTTTCGGGAGACAACCAGAATTATCCTTTGTTTTTCTTTCCATTAGTATAGTTGGGTTTTGTATGTTTTTGTTCTAGTGATTTTGCAGGTAAAAGAGAAAGATAGACGGTGGAGAAGCTGAAATTGGAGTTTTCACTCCAAGTACTGTCCTCAGAACACAAATACGGCGTAGCTCAATTCCTAGCTACGCCGTAGCATCCTCCAGGTATCAGAGAGTCTGTAAGATTTTGTCACCTACGGCGTAGTTATGAACTCCACATACGCCGTAGCTTTCTCCTGTACCAACTAAATTTAAAATCTTTTTAACAAAACATACTTTAACCTTGTATTAGTTTTCAATTGAACTTTGTGGGTGTGTTCCCTGTAAACCCTCATAAGACTTCACTCGTCCAACTTGGGACGCCAAGTGGTTTAAAAGGCTTGTTGCATATGCTAAATGCAACCGTGATTCCTACAAAAGTGAGTTAGGATTTCTATTTTTTATTTATTTTTCTTTTTAGGTTTTATGCTTTTGGTAGTTGCGTGATTTCAGGGATATGAAGTTTGCTTATTAGGCGAAGTGAAGGCATGTTTTTTCAATCATGATCCTTCTATCATTTTCAAGAGAAAAATTTCAGGGAAGTTCTTGTTCCAGTTCTACTTATCTCCTATATTTATTATTTATTTATATACAAAAGGGACTTTGTACAATTCAAGTGGTGGGACGGGAGTAGAATTATAACTTAAACCTTATTTGCCCCATTTTTTCTAGTGTATTTTGAAAAATCATGCCATTTTTAAAATTTTTACATGTTTTTTCGAACCTAACTAGAATAGACCTTAGCTGAGCACATTTAACCCATAATATCATGGTGAGGTTTAACCTATTCAGTTTCTCCTGATTTACCCCAAATCCACCAAAATTATGAGTGTGCCGGTAGTTTATAGACTTTAGAACTTGGCCTTTACATCATTTCGAGACCATAGACGAGTAATGTGTTGAGTTTTCTTAATACATTTGGAAGAAACTTTTTGACAAGGCAATATTTTAGGATTATCACCCAAACAGCCTATACGTGTGTGTTTATCGATTAGTCACATTGACTTTTCGACCCCCGTGTTTTAAACCCTTTGGTTGCACTCATCTTTAGTGAAAGATACCCATAGATACACCCTTTTGAACCTATCCTTTCATTTCTTACCCTTATTATAAATGTTTCGATACACCTATTCGCCTTAGCCTACAGTGTAGTCTTGGTTTATGATTGGGAAGTGCCACTTGCTCTAGTTCAAGGTTCGAGTTAAGAGATTTAGAAATCACGCCTAAGTTGAAGACCTATCATTGAAGATCGATTGAGATCCCCCATTTATTCCATGTATGATTCATCTCAAGTGGGGGGATGTATTTTATTATTTCTTGTTATGTAGTTGAAAAAAAAATGTGAAATTCCGTATGTAGATAGTTTATTTATGGTGCAACCTTGTATAACACCTTGTTTTGAGCTTATAAAAATTTAGTATCAAAGAGGCCACTTCGATCACCTATGAAGAATGAAGTTGTTGGTTCATAATCACCAACATGAAGACCAGGTGTTGTGCCCATCATGACGTCCGCTAATGGCACATGCACTTGTTATATGATCTAGCTTTTGCATCTTTTAGCTTGATCTTTGGATGAACGACAAAGTGGTAACAACCCGGTTGTACGCTAAGATTATTTGCTTTCATTTTTTATTTTTACACCGTTATTATGCATCCCATGTGTTATCCTACTCTTTAGATGTGAATCATGCTTAGGTAGGGATTTGAGAAGTCATTGGTGTCTTGCCTGGCATTCCGGTCATGTACCATTGTCTTTGTCACCTTTGCCGTAGTATGTTAGTAACAACACTACAATAATAGTCTTATGTATGTTCACCCAATATTGCCTTTAAAAATTGTTTCGATCTTAGCTCTAGTGGTGGAGATTCGTGCAACCGCCAAACTTATGATAGAATACATTCTGTGACTGTGCGTTGAGTGATCACGCCAAAATTAACACTTAGATTAGGAAGAGAGCATGAGTGTTTGTTCACATTTCGTGAGGTGTTCGGCTTTTATATATTCTGGCATAGGAAGTTTTTAGATTCATATCTTCCACTTTCTTGGAAGATATCTTTTTAAAAATTATTCTAATAAGGTCTACTTGAGGGCAAGTAGAGTTCAAGTGAGGGGATATTTGATAACATCAAATAGTAGCGATATTTAAGTGTTAATTTCCCCTATTATACTCATCTTTTGTGTCATTTTCTTAGGATATATACTCTTATTTATTTATATTCTGTTTTCAGGACAAAGATGAGCTTAGGAACGAAAAAGCACGTGATGAGGCGAAAAATGAACCGTTTTAAGGGGGTCTGATGCGTGGGAATTGCACCAGGCTTTACCTCTCGAGGGATCTCGAGAAGCTTACAACCCACACCAGGCAGTGTACCTGATCGTTGTAGTATAGTATAGTGACAAGTACCGGGGGATTGATCGTTCAACTTGGGAATAGTGTCGCTAGGATTAGAAAACCTAAAGACTAGGTCTAGAGATGAGGGATGATTCTTTTTGTATTTTTTAGGTTTTATGAAAAGCAAATAAAAATATCGGTTTTGAAGGAGTTGGGCAAAATTAGTTGCTTGTCAACTAACCCAATAACTAAAGATGCAATCAAAATAAAATACTAAAAATGAAAATAAACTAAATTATACTAGTGGTGTGAGCAATATATGGGAGAATTGTGTTTACTTAGATTTCACTACTCCTTAGATATCTTTTACGGGTTAATTACTTGTTACAGTTGCGTGGATGACGGATTGTATTCCTTAATACCATTCATGGGGTGGCGTACTTACTTCCCCAATGCTATAAGCTCCTACTTCATTCCTATGTCGAGCCGGCTAAGAAGCTCCTAACATGGGATCACTAGAATTCGCTCATGCATTAAATACAATCATAAAAACCTAGTACACATCGGTTCATGTTTCTTAAGACGTTCAAGCAAGTTACACAATGGAGATCTGCCAGTTTTCTTAAGCCTAACATTGAAATCATTCATCCATTACAACTATAAACAAGCAATCAACCTATAATCAACATCTAGGTTTCATTACATCTAAGCAAACACATGAAAGATCTAGCCTAGTATGTTGAAATCAAGACAAGCATAAGATATATTCAAACAACACATAGACATATTGAATGAATTGAAAGAGGACTTATCTTAATTGAACATGAAAGGTTTGAAGGGGTGAAAACCCTTGAAAATACTGTTACAAACGACCTAGGGTTTATTAGGTTCGACCCTAGTATTCTCCACACAAGTTCCTCTTTTAATGAATGAAAAATAGAAAAGTATATATAGGTTTTGTGAGGTGACGGCGTCAAGAGTAAATGTCTGACGCCGTCATCTCGCCGCCAATAAACTCCTCGGACTGCCTAGATCTAGGTTTGACGCCGTCACGTGTATTCCATTTGCAGGCCGTCACCAAAACAACTCTTGACGCCCTTCTCTTGACGCCTTCAGGTTTTCTCTGGGTCGTCATGGATTTTACTCCTGACGCCGTCACAATTTCCTTCTTGACGTCGTCAGGTACTGTTCTCAGCATGGAAAATTAAGTCTTTGCCGTTTTTTTCACTTTTATGCTCAAAAAACGTCCAAAATGCTTCCTTTTCCAGAATTCACTCCCAAAGTACCTAAAATCACAAAAGGAACGATTTAGGGCAATATTTGATCAAATAAATTCAATTCCGGGCTTAAATGACCCCCTAAAAACGGTTCATTTTTCGCCTCATCATATACCCTTACACTTGAGATTTGCTTGTCCTCAAGCAAATGCGCTTTTATTCTAGTCAAAATACAAGTTAGGGGTCACTTAACACTAATATAAAAGTAATTACAACAAATAATCGTTCCACTAAAGACCAAAGACAAGCACGAAGGTCATATACTAGCACCTCACAAATAGTGTTTAGATACTCACATCTCTCGGGTGTATGCACAACCAAAAAAAAAAAAAAAAAAAAAAAAATCGAAAAAATCAAGAAAAAAAAATAAATAAAAAAAGAAAAAGAAAAGAGAAAAACATACGGACTACCATCCCTTTTCATTCTATGTTCATTTTTCGTTTTTGTTATTTTTGATTTATTAGCTTAAGTCGAGTCTAGTCTTGGCTTAGCAACGCCATATTGTACATGTAATTAACCAAGATTATTAACTCGCCACCAGTAAAGACTGCCTATATCCAACAAAATCGTGTATTCCATATCCCTACACCTAACGTTACAACCCTTTAAAAAGACCTCTTTGATAGTTTATTCTAAGTGCTTACGCCATGTGGTGGAGGTTTGATCCTTTCCCAAGCCTATGGTAATCTATTTTGCTATGACAGGTAGTGAGAGATGTTTTCTATTTCCATATTGTGATATTACTTTATTTCTTACCCTACCATCCAAAATAATACATCATAGGGAATGAATATTCCCCTTACACTTGAATTTTTACATACTTTACAATAAACTAATCTAATGACTCGAATTAAGAAAATCAAAACACTTAGAGTACTTTTAAGATTAACGTACATATGGGGGTAATAATATGATGTTCTTCCCCATTACTCCATAAAATAAGTACTTTACCCATGAGTCCCAATCGTCCCAAAACAATATGTACAATGATATGACTCGACTTAGCAACCATGTAATCAATTAGATAATTAACTAAGGGTTTAACAAATAACAATAATGCACTAAAGATGAGTGCATACACGGAAGGCTAAGGCGATTTGGTTGTACATTTAAGTGGGGTGTAACAAATTCTTCCTTTAAGTAAGATACTTAAAGTTAGAAACGAAAAGATAGGCTCGGAGGGGTGTACTAGGGGTTTCGTGTACTAAAAATGAGTACAACGCTTAGGTGTGGGAAAAATTAATTGACTTAACTAGCCAAGTAGTATGACTTAAATGGTCAAGTAATTATGATACGGGTTTAAACACAAGGGTGATCCTAATGCCTCTTATCATGTAGTAAATCCTACTACACGAATGTAGTCTCACTAGCGGTCTCGAGATGCATCACTAACGCAAGTTCTAGAATCTAAATGCTACCGGTACACTCATAAGCACTAATAGTAAATGCTTTTCCTATCAAATCTAAAGGTGAACCTCACATATTTGGGTGGAAATTTTTTTTGAATGGTACGGTTTTGTGCTAGTCATACGACTCCTATCCATGAGACGCTTGCTATGGCTAAAGTTTCACTCCTAAATGTTGTAAAAAATTTTAAATTTGGCGCTAAAATTACACTAACAAGTATTTCTCATACTTTTATTACACATCTACCATCAAACAAGCAAACTCAAGCGAAAGTGTTTCCTATGAGGTATCATCATTTTACCCTCCCCTTACACTTAGAATGAACATTGTCCCCAATGTTCAAGTAAAGAATGTAAAAGTGAAATAAGTAAAACGAATGAAATCAAATGCTCCCCTGATTCGCTCGGTATGGATAATAAGGTGGCCAGGTTAGATCTTCCTCCAAGAAAATGAACACTCAAAGCTTCCCTTCCAGAATATAAATCATCTTCTTGTCATACATAACCTGTAAAACCTGAGAAAACAGACAAAGTAACTTTGCTTAAAATCGGCGGCAATCTATATATGCTAACAAATCCTAGAAAACAAAATAAGATATAATGCTTGTGGAATGATGTTTGCAGATTTCCTGGAGATTATAAAACTAAAGATTCAACAAAAACTTCAAGACTCCGTTAGAAAAAAAAAACTGGTAAAATTTCCAGAATTTTACACGTGACGCCGTCAAGAGTAAACTCGTGACGCCGTCAGAAGTGACCTGCAGAAATTCTTATGTTAAGTTTCTGGAAAATTTCTGGAAAAACTTCGTCCTACTTCCTGGAAAATCTTGCAAAACATCATTATGACTCGATACAAGCATTTGACTCTAACAAATACGAATATACATGTTCACTTAATATTGTGGAGAATCATGATCGGTTTTGTTTCTTAAAAACATATTTGGGGTTTCCCCTTACACTTATCTTTTGCGAAATACCTTTGGATGAAGTTAAGACTAAGCCAAACAACAAAATAAAGTATTTTCACCATATTCATTTTGAAACATGATCTACCAACTATAAAAATAAAGCATGCATACGAAAACAAATAACAATCAACCAAAAATAAAAGTCACACAAAACATGGGTTGCCTCCCAATAAGCGCTTTTCTTTCTTTACGAGTCTTGTAGCTAGACTCAAGGTCATGGGTTACTACGTGATATGGGTGAGTTCCTCATTGTTGGTTTCACTCTCTAGGTCATCTCCTATACCAGTTTTGTATTCCGGACCTAGTTGCAAGCATTCTTTGTAGAAACCAAGCATCCTATTCATCACATACTCTACTCGTCTACGTCTATCCTCATCATTCCTATAATAAGCTGCTTGTTTGTGTTCCTTTTCTATGTTTGATAGGAGGCGGTACTGCTCAATCTTATAGGGCATTTGGTAAGCAATCTCATCATTCTCCTCCTTGAACCTAACTATCCCTAAAGTCAGATCATAACTCATCTTAGTGGCCTCAACAAATGGTTTTTCGAACACTACTTAGCTTAGGCAAGCATCTATCACCGGACGAGTATCCTCTACTATCATAAAATCGATCTCATAAGTGAAATTTCCGACAATCACATGCAATCCCTTCACTCTTCCTACAAAATTACTTATCAAATTCTTATTAGGCATCATTCTATAACCAAGTTGTTTCTTCATTACCCAATTATAATAAGTCCTAGTCATGATGTTTATAGGAGATCTAGGATCGATATAAGCTTTCCATATATGCATATGCCCAATGTTGCATGGTATGTTGATGTTAGAGGGGTCTCCCATATTGATAAGAGGTGTGCCAAGGATATATGGTGTCTCGTGGCCATCGAATAAATCCTTATGATATTCCCGTTCTTCCTTGTTGGGCAACTTATCAAAGTACTCTCCTACAGTCTCTACTTCCTCTAACTCTTCTCCCTTATTAACCTCAACTTCCCTAATTTCATCGCTAGTCTCGGTTTCGACTTCAACTTCATCTTTGTCACTTTCTCCTATATCCTTATCTATTGGCTTAATGGTGAAAACATTAACAAAGTGGACGTGTTTGGATGACGAGGGGTCCTTGGTCAATTCGTGGTTTAACCTTGAGGTTTCATCCTTAGCTTTATGATCTAGATGTCCAGCTGGTTGTTGGCTCTGGTTAGGTGGGGGAGTGGATATTGTGGTGATGGTATTTACAAAATGGATTGGTTCTAGGGGGTTAACAGGATCTTTCACTTTTGGTGATAGATATTTAAATAGCTTACTAGGACTTTTTATTTTCACAGGAGAAGTTGGCTGATTCATGACGGTAACAGATTTGACCTCTTCAGCTTGAATCGGTTTATTAATGGCATGCTCTTTAATAGCAGTTAACAGATTACAAATCTTGTTATTCATATCGGCTTGCTGTTGTCTAAACATAGCCTCGAGCTTAGAGAGCTGTAATTCTTGAGATAGACTGAACTTTCGCAAGGCATCTTCACAGCTTTGCCTAGGAGTGCTCTGTGGTGGAGAATGCTCGGACCATTCGAGTGGGAAGGAGTCATTGAAGGATACGCTCCGCGTTTGGTACCCTCTGAAATTAGGTTTATCCTTTCATGCCTCATAGGCCTCGTCAAAGTTTCGAGGACCTCGACCAACGTGAGACGATGTGAATTCGTTATAGGCGCGTTTTGGAAGCTCCATGCAGTTATGAGTTTCGTGAGGGCCATTACACAATTTACATGAAGAAGCGATTTTGTTCACTTGGCTTGAATGCTTAGGAGCTTCGTAAGATTTCATGAGAAACTTGACTTGGTCCTCAAGTTCCATGATCCTACGGTCAGGAGTGCTAGAGTTATTCGAAGGCAAAGATATTGCCTTGACCGTTTTGTTCAAATCACGGGGATCATTCCAACTTTCGTTGTCATAGAGAGCAAGATCTTCTACGAGTTCCCATGATTGTTCCGCACTTAGATCACGTAGCTTACCACCGACCGATTGGTCAATGGCTCGCCTTGTGGAGAGATCGATATGGTCATAGAAGATTTGGACTTGGAGCCAAAGATCTATGCCATGATGAGGGACTTTTTGAAGTAAGTCCTTGAATCGAGTCCATGCTTCATATAGAGTTTCACCTTGACATTGTTGGAACATCAAGATATCATTTCTGAGCTTGGTAGTTCTCCCCGGTGGGAAAAATTGAGCAAGGGAACGAGTGGTGAGATCATCCCATGAGGTGATGGATCCCGCGGGTAAACGCTCAAGCCATTGACTAGCTTGATCACGTAGAGAGAATTGGAATAGGCGTGATCGGGTCGACTCTCTAGTTGTAACATCAAGGTCTATAGAATCTACGATTTTAAGGAAGTCCTTGAGATGTTGGTTTGGATCTTCGGAACGAAGTCCATGGAATACACATCCGCTTTGCACCAACCGGATGGTGTCGGAACGCAAGGGAGACACATTGGCTCCTTGGGTGAGCTCAATGGTGTTTCGATAGCCTTGGTGGCTAGGTCGGGAGTATTCTCCTAGGGTTCGGGGCCTAAGAGGTTGGTTAGCTAGTGGTGGGTTTTGTGCGTGGTCTTGTTGTGGTGGGTTGATGGGTTCAAAGATGTTACCATCGTCCATGATGTCGGATGGCAAAGAGTTACGAACAAAAACACGAAGAAATAAGATAGACTAAAGAGAACCTAAAAAAAAATCTTACTAGAAAGGAATCTAGCAAGTAGACCTAATAAAAAGAGATCCTAACCTAGACAATAACTATTCCCCGGGCTGCGGCGCCAAAAACTTGATGCGTGGGAATTGCACCAGGCTTTACCTCTCGAGGGATCTCAAGAAGCTTACAACCCACACCAGGCAGTGTACCTGATCGTTGTAGTATAGTATAGTGACAAGTACCGGGGGATTGATCGTTCAACTTGGGAATAGTGTCGCTAGGATTAGAAAACCTAAAGACTAGGTCTAGAGATGAGGGATGATTCTTTTTGTATTTTTTAGGTTTTATGAAAAGCAAATAAAAATCTCGGTTTTGAAGGAGTTGGGCGGAATTAGTTGCTAGTCAACTAACCCAATAACTAAAGATGCAATCAAAATAAAATACTAAAAATTAAAATAGACTAAATTATACTAGTGGTGTGAGCAATATATGGGAGAATTGTGTTTACTTAGATTTCACTACTCCCTAGATATCTTTTACGGGTTAATTACTTGTTACAGTTGCGTGGATGACGGATTGTATTCCTTAATACCATTCATGGGGTGGCGTACTTACTTCCCCAATCCTATAAGCTCCTACTTCACTCCTATGTCGAGCCGGCTAAGAAGCTCCTAACATGGGATCACTAGAATTCGCTCATGCATTAAATACAATCATAAAAACCTAGTACACATCGATTCATGAATGAAAAATAGAAAAGTTTATATAGATTTTGTGAGGTGACGGCGTCAAGAGTAAATGTCTGACGCCGTCATCTCGCCGCCAATAAACTCCTCGGACTGCCTAGGTCTAGGTTTGATGCCGTCACGTGTATTCCATTTGCAGGCCGTCACCAAAACAACTCTTGACGCCCTTCTCTAGACGCCTTCAGGTTTTCTCTGGGTCGTCATGGATTTTACTCCTGACGCCGTCACAATTTCCTTCTTGACGCCGTCAGGTACCGTTCTCAGCATGAAAAATTAATTCTTTGCCGTTTTCTTCACTTTTATGCTCAAAAAAACGTCCAAAATGCTTCCTTTTCCAGAATTCACTCCCAAAGTACCTAAAATCACGAAAGGAACGATTTAGGGCAATATTTGATCAAATAAATTCAATTCCGGGCTTAAATGACCCCCTAAAAACGGTTCATTTTTCGCCTCATCAGGGTCATTTTAGCCTGGATTCGAATTTATTTGATCAAATAATGCCCCAAATCATTCCTTTTGTCATTTTAGGTACTTTTGGAGTGAATTCTGGAAAAGGAAGCATTTTGGACGTTTTTGGAGCATAAAAGTGAAGAAAACGGCGAAGTATTAATTTTCCTTGCTGGGAACAATACCTGACGGCGTCAAGAGTTCTCAAGTGACGGCGTCAAGGGTAATACAAGAGGTGGAAGTGGATAAAGTCTGTGACGATCCAGAAGAGTTTTGCACTAGGGACATGACGGCGTCACCATAGGCCGTCATGGTCCAAATAAGAGTGAGGGCCTAGAGTAGAATTGCACATGACGGCGTCAAAAGTGGATCTAGGCAATCTGATTTCATTATGGGCGGCGAGTTGACGGCGTCAGAATTTCCTTCTTGACACCGTCACCCTGTAAAATCTATATATAGTTTTGCAATTTTCATTCATTAGAGAGGAACAATTAAGGTGTAACTTTGGAGAGAAACCCTAGTCCGAATATTACAGCTTTTTCAAGGGTTTTTACCCTTTGAAACCTTTCACGTTTAATTGAGATAAGTACTCTTTCAATTTATTCAATATGTCTATGTGTTGTTTGAATATATCTTACACTTGTCTTGAATTTAACATGCTTGGCTAGATCTCTTGTGTGTTTGCTTAGATGTAGTGAAACCTAGATGTTAATTATGGGTTGATTGTTTGTTTATAGTTGTTACGGATGATTGTATTCGATGTTAGGCTTAAGAAAACTGGCAGACTTCCATTGGTGACATGCTTGAACGTCTTAAGAAACATGATCAGAGGTGTACTATGATTTTTGGTTGTATTTAATGCGTAGAAGAATTCTAATGATCCCATGTTAGGAGCTTCTAACGGCTCGACATAGGAGTGAAGTAGGATCCTATAGAGTTAGGGAATATTGTACACGGCCCTACGACTAGTATTAAGGAACATGACCCGTCATCCATGCAATTGTAACAAACTATCAATCTGTAAAAGATATCTAGGGAGTAATGAAACCTAAGTAAACACAACTATCCCAATTATTGTTCACACCACTAGTTTAATTAGCTTCATTTTCATTTCTGTTATTTTATTTTGATTGCATCTTAGTTATTGGTTAGTTGATTAGCAACTAATTCCGCCCACTCTTCCAAAACCCGAGATTTTTTCTTGCTCCTTAAAAAATATAAATATACAAAAAGAATCATCTCTCACCTCTAGACCTAGTTTTTAGGCTTTCTAATCCTAGCGACACTATTCCTGAGTTGAACGATCAATCCCCCGGTACTTGTCACTATACTATACTACAACAATCAGGTACACTGCCTGGTGGGGGTTGTAAGCTTCTCGAGATCCCTCGAGAGGTAAAGCCTGGTGCGGTTCCCACGTATCAAGTTTTTGGCGCCGCAGCCCGGGGAATAGTTATTGTCTAGGTTAGGATTTTTTTATTAGGTCTACTTGCTAGATTCCTTTCTAGCAAGATTTTATTTTTATTTTTAGGTTCTCTTTAGTCTATCTTATTTCTTCGTGTCTTTGTTCATAACCTTTACCATCCGACATCATGGAAGGTGGTAACATCTTTGAACCAACCTCTTAGGCCCCACCCCAACAAAACCACCCACAAAACCCACCACTAGCAAACCAACCTCTTAGGCCCCGAACCTTAGGAGAGTATTCCAGTCCAAGCCACCAAGGCTATCGAAACACTATTGAGCTCACTCAAGGAGCCAATGTGTCCCCCTTGCGATCCGACACCATCCAGTTGGTGCAAAGCGGATGTGCATTCCATGGACTTCGTTCCGAATATCCTAACCAACATCTCAAGGATTTCCTTAAAATCGTAGATTCTATAGACCTTGATGTTACAACTAGAGAGTCGACCCGATTACGCCTATTCCAATTCTCTCTACGTGATCAAGCTAGTCAATGGCTTGAACGTTTACTCGTGGGATCCATCACCTCATGGGATGATCTCACCAGTCGTTTCCTTGCTCAATTTTTCCCACCGGGGAGAACTACCAAGCTTAGAAATGATATCTTGATGTTCCAACAACGTCAAGGTGAAACTCTATATGAAGCAAGGACTCGTTTCAAGGACTTACTCCAAAAAGTCCCTCATCATGGCATAGATCTTTGGCTCCAAGTCCAAATCTTCTATGACCATATCGATCTCTCCACAAGGCGAACCATTGACCAATCGGCCGGTGGTAAGCTACGTGATCTAAGTACGGAAGAATCATGGGAACTCATAGAAGATCTTGCTCTCTATGACAACGAAAGTTGGAATGATCCCCGTGATTTGAACAAAACGGTCAAGGCAATATCTTTGCCTTCGAACAATTCTAGCACTCCCGACCATAGGATCATGGAACTTGAGGACCAAGTCAAGTTTCTCATGAAATCTTACGAAGCTCCTAAGCCTTCAAGCCAAGTGAACAAAATCACTTCTTCATGCGAATTATGTAGTGGTCCCCATGACACTCTTGATTGCGTGGAACTCCCTGGAACAGCTTTTGCGGACTACGCATCCTCGCATACCGACGAAGCGGGAGACAAGTGGTACACTTTCAAACCCGAGCCAAACCCTTACGGTGATTCCTACAACCCTTCTTGGAAAAATCACCCGAACCTTAGGTGGAAACAAAACCAAAACAATTCTTCCAATCTTCCTAATCGTTACCAAACAAACGGTCCACCCTCCAACCGTACTTTCAACAACAATCCTTCTAATAACTATGGTAGTACCAATAATCTTGAAGGGTTTATGTCCAAGTTTATGGCATCTCAAGAAGCTCGCATATCTAAGTTTAAAGCTGATTTCAAACAAAAGCAAAGCGAGATGACCACCAAAATTGACACATTGTTGAAAGTTCTCAATGACCGAGAAATGGGAGCACTCCCAAGCGACACAGTCAAGAACCCGAAAGTAAACGTTAATTCCATATCATCGGTTTCGTCACCCACTTCTTGTCCGCAATACTACTCGGTTAAATCAATGAGCACGTGTTTCAAGCAAAAAACCAAATTCTTCAAAAGGGCCAATCGAATGAAACACCCATTATCAAACCGGTCAATAATAAAGTTGAAACACTTCCTACACAAGACCTTGACGATGAATTCAAGGAGCTCCACCCTGAACGCCCCGTCATTGATGTCTTAGCCCGTGCTCCCTACTATAGTGCCCTACTAGAAAAATATGAGAAGTTTAAATTGGGTAAAAATGGGACTGCCTTCGTTTAAAACAAGTTGCCTAAGAAGCTTGATGATCCGAGTATATTTGTTTTGGCTTGTAAGATAGGAAAATCCGAAGCTTTCGACACACTAGTCGATTTAGGATCAAGCCTCAACTTGATTCCCTTATCCCTTTTCACCACTCTTAAGCTAGGAAAGTTAGAGGAGACGGAGGTACTAATTGGTCTAGCGGATGGGAGTATTGCCCACCCGGTTGGGATGATCAAGGATGTAGTTGTTCACGTAGGGAAGTTAACTATTTTAGCGGATTTTCACGTCCTAGATATGGTTAGTGATACTACATGCCCATTTTTAATAGGAAGAGGATTTTTAGCAACCGCTAGCGCCATGATATATTGTAAGGAGTCTAAGATAGCGATAGGTGAGGGCGATACTTGGTCGGTATATGATGTTAAGAAGCATAGCTACGATTGTGAGGATGAACCGACCCCACATTGGGTAGAGATGAATAGGAGACCATCTAGATATGGACCTTAGATAGAAAGAAACTTTATAGGACCTCAACGCCCATTCTATCTAGAAAAAGATTTCATCGATAAAACACATTTGGTGGAACAACTCATAGCTAGAGATGAGGAGCTAGACCCTTTTGAGGACCCCCTAGTCTTTAGGAAAATGATTGAGTTCTTATGCGTAATGCCTATTAACATAGAGATGAACAAGTGAAAAAGAGAGGGGGATAAGTGTAAATGGAGGTGGGCAAGCCACCTAAGGAAGGTGACGGATCATGGCATATGAAGATGATTTTATATGATCCAGATGGAGAAAAGGTTGAAAGGTCATACCGTACCAAGAAAACCGATAGGAAGTTGAAACTCAAGTTTGATCCCAAAGATGTCCTCAATGAGGAACTCACCCATATAATGTAATTGCCCATGACCTTGAGTCTAGCTACAAGACTCATAAAATAAAGAAAAGCGCTTCTTAGGAGGCAACCCATATTTTGTGATTTTTATTTGTTTGATTGTTATTTGCTTCCGTATGCATGCTTTATTTTTATTGTTGGTAGATCATGTTTCAAAATAAAATTGTGAAAATGCTTTATTTTGTTGTTTAACTTCGTCTTAACTTCATACAAAGGCATTTCGCAAAAGATAAGTGTAAGGGGAAACCCCAAATATGTTTTTAAGAAACAAAATTGATCATGATTCTCCACAATATTAAATGAACATGTGTATTAGTATTTGTTAGAGTCGAATGCTTGTATCGAGTCATAATGATGTTTTGCAGGATTTTCCAGGAAGTAGGACATAAGTTTTTCCAGAAATTTTCCGGAAACTTGACATAAAGATTTATGCAGGTCACTTCTGACGGCGTCATGAGTTAACTCCTGACGGCGTCATGTGTAAAATTCTGGAAATTTTGCTAGTTTTGTTTTTCTAATGGAGTCTTGAAGTTTTTGTTAATTCTTTAGTTTTATAAACTCCAGAAAATCTGCAAACATTCATTCCACAAGCATTATATCTTACATTGTTTTCTAGGACTTGTTAGTATATATAGATTGCCGCCGATTTTACGCGAGGTTGCCTTGTTTGTTTTCTCAGGTTTAACAGGTTACATATGACAAGAAGATGATTTATTTTTCTGGAAGGGAAGCTTTGATTGTTCATTTTCTTGGAGGAAGATCTAACCTTGTTACCACACTATCCACACCGAACGAATCCGGGGAGTATTTGATTTCATTCTTTTACCTGTTTCACTTTTACATTCTTTAATTGAACATTGGGGACAATGTTCATCCTAAGTGTAAGGGGAGGGTAAATGATGATACCTTATAGGATACTATTGCACTTGAGTTTGTTTGTTTGATGGTAGGTGTGTAATAAAACTATGAGAAATACTTGTTACTGTAATTTTAGCTCCAAATTTAAAATTTTTTTACAACATTTTGGAGTGAAACTTTAGCCTTAACAAGCGTCTCATAGATAGGAGTTGTATGACTAGCACAAAACCGTACCATTCAAAAAAAATTTCCACCCAAATATGTGAGGTTCGCCTTTAGATTTGATAGGAAAAACATTCATTATTAGTGATTATGAGTGTACCGGTAGCATTTAGATTCTAGAACTTGCGTTAGTGATGCATCCCGAGACCGCTAGTGAGACTACATTCGTGTAGTAGGATTTACTACATGATAAGAGGCATTAAGATCACCCTTGTGTTAAACCCGTATCATAATTACTTGACCATTTAAGTCATATTACTTGGCTAGTAAAGTCAACTAATTTTTCCCACACCATTAGCGTTGTACTCATTTTTAGTACACGAAACCCCTAGTACACCCCTCTGGGCCTATCTTTTCGTTTCTAACTTTAAGCATCTTACTTAAAGGAAGAATTTGTTACAACCCACTTAAATGTACACCCAAATCGCCTTAGCCTTCCGTATATGCACTCATCTTTAGTGCATTATTGTTATTTGTTTAAACCCTTAGTTAATTAACTAATTGAATACATGGTTGCTAAGTCGAGTCATATCCTTGTACATATTGTTTTGGGACGATTGGGACTCTTGGGTAAAGTACTTATGTTATGGAGTAATGCGGAAGAACATCATATTATTACCCCCATATGTGCGTTAATCTTAAAAGTACTCCAAGTGTTTTGATTATCTTGATTCGAGTCATTAGATTAGTTTATAGTACAGTATGTAAAAATTCAAGTGTAAGGGGAATGTTCATTCCCTATGATGTATTATTTTGGATGGTAGGGTAAGAGTGTGTGGAAAAAAAATCGAAAAATTAAGAAAAAAGAAAAAGAAAAAAAAATAGAAAAAGAAAAGAGAAAAACATACGGACTACCATCCCGTTTCATTCTATGCTTATTTTATGTTTTTGTTATTTTTCATTCATTAGCTTAAGTCGAGTCTAGTCTTGGCATTGCAACGCCATATTGTACATGTAATTAACCAAGATGATAAACTCGCCACTAGTAAAGATTGTCTCTATCCAACAAAACCGTGTATTCCATATCATTACACCTAACGTTATAACCCTTTGAAAGACCTCTTTGATAGTTTATCCTAGGTGCTTACGCCATGTGGTGGAGGTTTGATCCTTTCCCAAGCTTATGGTAATCTATTTTGCTATGACAGGTAGTGAGAGATGTTTTCCATTTCCATATTGTGATATATACTTTATTACACCCGAGAGATGTGAGTATCTAAACACTATTTGTGAGGTGCTAGTGTATGACCTCCGTGCTTGTCTTTGGTCTTTAGTGGAACGATTATTTGTTGTAATTACTTTTATATTAGTGTTAAATGACCTCTAACTTGTATTTTGATTAGAATAAAAGCGCATTTGCTTGAGGACAAGCAAATCTCAAGTGTAAGGGTATTTGATGAGGCGAAAAATGAACCGTTTTTAGGGGGTCATTTTAGCCCGGATTCGAATTTATTTGATCAAATAATGCCCAAAATCGTTCCTTTTGTCATTTTAGGTACTTTTGGAGTGAATTCTGGAAAAGGAAGCATTTTGGACGTTTTTGGAGCATAAAAGTGAAGAAAACGGCAAAGTCTTAATTTTCCTTGCTGGGAACAGTACCTGACGACCTAGAGTAAAATTGCACTAGGGACATGACGGCGTCACCATAGGCCGTCATGGTCCAAATAAGAGTGATGGCCTAGAGTAGAATTGCACATGACGGCATCAAAAGTGGATCTAGGCAATCCGATTTCATTATGGGCGGCGAGTTGACGGCGTCAGAGTTTCCTTCTTGACGCCGTCACCCTGTAAAATCTATATATAGTTTTGCAATTTTCATTCATTAAAGAGGAACAATTAAGGTGTAACTTTGGAGAGAAACCCTAGTCTGAATATTACAGCTTTTTCAAGGGTTTTTACCCTTTGAAACCTTTCATGTTCAATTGAGATAAGTACTCTATCAATTCATTCAATATGTCTATGTGTTGTTTGAATATATCTTACACTTGTCTTGAATTTAACATGCTTGGCTAGATCTCTTGTGTGTTTGCTTAGATGTAGTGAAACCTAGATGTTAATTATGGGTTGATTGTTTGTTTATAGTTGTTACGGATGATTGTATTCGATGTTAGGCTTAAGAAAACTGGCAGACATCCATTGGTGACATGCTTGAACGTCTTAAGAAACATGATCAGAGGTGTACTATGATTTTTGGTTGTATTTAATGCGTAGGAGAATTCTAATGATCCCATTTTAGGAGCTTCTAACGGCTCGACATAGGAGTGAAGTAGGATCCTATAGAGTTAGGGAATATTGTACACGGCTGATGAGTGTGTAAATACTCATCATTTTTAGTCAAATCTGAACTGCAAAACGATTAAAAACACTAAAAAACGCATCAAAATATGAAGAAAATCCCAAAGTTCGTGTTTTATATGTTTCTAATGCAAAACGAGTGAAAACAAACGAACAACGAACAAAATTTGCATAATTGGCAGTTTCAGTCCCCCAACTTTCAAAGTTTTACAAAACTAGTCCCTGGTCAGTCATTTCAAAGAAAAGTCAGCCCTTGCTCTTTAAAAGTCAAAATGAATAACAAATGATCTTTGGGAAAAATGCTTTCAAAAGATTTCAAGTTAAACCTTTGAAATTTCACAATTGGCATGTTTGGTCCCTGTACTTTGCAAAGTTGGCAGAATTGGACCCCGGTGATTTTTCTTTGGAGAATATGCAACAAAGGTCCTTGGGAAATAAATGGTGGACACAAATAGTCCTTGGTTGAATTTTGAAAATGTGGCAAGAATAGTCCTCGAAGTTTCAGCTTATTGCAAAAGTGGGCCTTGTGAAATATATACACCAAACGGACTCTTGATTCTATTAGCCCACCACAATATTTCATTCCTACAACCAACACCAGCCCACCATTTAAAAGAAATTTACCCAAGCCCAGAACAACCCCACAGCCCAAAACCAAACCCTAAAATGTTTTAATAAAAATGTTCTCAGTCAAACACTGAATAAAAAAATTAAACCCTATCTCCATCACCACCTTCCCCCCCCCCCCCCCCCCCCCCCCCCCGTGACTGCAAACATACAAACCCACCATCACTTTCATCCTCTTTGTCTTCCACCCCATTCCCCAATCCCACTAATCCCCCTCCAACTCATACCTAACACCTTAAACCAGTCACAGAATGACAAGCTGGCAATCCACCTCTCATTTTAGGCGCCAAAGCTTAATTAAAGGGTGAGATGATGCAAAGATAAATCCAATGGCTGAGGTATGTTGCAAGGAAGCACACAAGTTGTCCAACTCAGTTTTCATCTCAGTGGAGAAACACACCTAAGAAGAGTACAAGAAGGAGTGAAGAAACCCTAGTTAGTTTGAGTATAAATAGTAGTATTGTAAGCCCTTATGAGGCATCTCAATTTTATTTATCTTTTCAGTTTTTAAAAGCTTTATTGAAATTCAAAGTTTTCTAAGTTTAATGAAAGTATTCTCAAGTTATTTCAAGTTTATGTTTCCAGTTAAAGTTTAAAAGTTCTATTTATTTCACTGAGAAGTTTGGTATCTTATTTATTATGCTGCTCAGTTGAGTTTGAAAGAAAAGAAAAAAAAAATGGAAAAGAGTTGAAAAAGGAAGAGAATAGCAGAAGCAGTTGCAGGAATAATGGAGTATGGGATTAGAACTCAGGGGAGCAATTAGGGTGTTCTTTTGTTCATAATCCTCAGATTCATCATTGCTTTGGAAAACAAGTAAAGTTTTAATATAAATTTCCAGTTTCATATATTTGTTGTTGATTGTTTTCCTTAAATTGTGAAACCCTGTTTAGTTAAACTCATAAGTGTTTAGTGATAGTTTATTAGGCAGTTTAGCTTCTTGTTTTGAATAATCACCAAGTCAGCTTAGCAAAGGGGTGTTTGGCATTATTGTTATTCACATGCCTTGGCTGTTGTAGTCAACCAAACACCATCTAGGCAGTCTTCTTAGGGAATTGTTAGATTATTGGAAAAAATGGTTGTGTAGCTTGAGTATTTTAGTCAGATGTCTTGTTTTTAAAATTGGCACAGCTTAACCGTGTAACAAGCAGGTTAGCTTAAGTTGAAATCTGGTTCAAAAATCTGTTAAATCCACTTAAATTAGTTGACTTTGGAAGCACCATAATATACTCAGTCACTTTAGGTTATTAGAAAGCAACTAAAACTCAATTTGAAGCAAGGAATTCTTAAAAGTCAAATTGCATACTCAGTTTTTGCACAGTCTTTAAAGCAAGCTTTAGGATTATTTAATGAATGAAAACCAAAAATTTTTGTTGATTCAAGATGCCTGCTAGTTTGAGAACACAAAGCAAAAAGAAAATTGAAAATTGAAGGCGATTTGGACATAGAAACTTGCATGCCAAGTTGGGTGTGTGACTGAGATTATACCCTGCACCCATTGCCCAGTTCTGACCCATTTTCGTAGCATTATAACTTGATCAATTTTAGACATCTAGGGTCGAAAATTAGTAATTTGGGTAGCCTATTAGGTTGGCTAGTGAGTTCCATAACTAGTTTAGTCTTAAGTGCTTGTTAGAATAGTTGGAATTTGCCCCCAAGTCCACCCACCACCCACTGTATGATGGGTCATCAGCTTGGAGTTGAGCTTGTTGATTTTGTCTGATCCATGCTTGTTGATCATGTCTTCTTGGTGCTTGATTTAGTTGTTGTTAACATTAGTTGTTGTTCATGTTATTAGTAATTAAGGTTATTTAAAATGTTTGGGTTGTTTAAAAATTTGGGTTTGGCAGTTTAAAACAAAGAAAGAAAAGTGGTTACTGTTGAATGATAATCGACTTAATTTAAGATTTTTAGAAATTGTGAGTTGTTTAGTTTGTCTGATAAAAGGTTTTGTAGAAAGAGATAAAAAAAAGAAAAAAGTTTGGCAAATTTTGCAAAAAGTCACAGGTTCGAACCTGAGACCTCTTTGCTGTTAACACAGACACAACACAACCCCCGTTACCAACTGAGCTAGTATCCATTTGTTGTTAAGTCTTCCTTTTATTATTTATTTAATGTAGTAATAGTTTTAATTGCTTATTTAAATTTCAGCTTTTAGTATTGCTTATTTCCCTGCTTATTTTTACTGCTTATTCCAGATTTTTATTTTTCCTAGCTTCTTTATTAGGTATTAAACTTTCCCAAAAAAAATTTCATAATTTTCCAATTTGTTTTACTATTTTTCATGCATTTAGTTTATTATTTTAGTTTTTAATTCGTAATAAAAAATATAAAAGTCAAAAAAAATAATTTTCTTTTTTCTATAATTTTCTTTTATCATTAGGTTCGTAAAAATAGAATTTTCACATCCGTAGGGTTTGCGTAGCATAAATTTCACGTTTTATTTTGCGCGTTCGCGTAATTTTTAATTAAACGTCACATTCCTAATTTGGTTAACGTTTTAGGATTCCCGATACCTAATTATGTTTTCCCGTAGTGTTTTAGGTATTTCTTAGTTTGTTAGTTGCCTTAGGTTAATTTATTTTTACTCTCGTTAGTTAATTTTCCAATTTCGTTAATTTAACGTATCATATAACCAAATAACCTTTCCAATCATACAAGATTTTAATCCCCATCTCACTCGAAGCTTTCCATTCACACCTCGTTGGGGTACAACCCGGGAAATCACTTCCCGGTCTCACAATTTGAATATCACTTTCACGAGTTTTGCGAGGTAATCGTTTTCCTAAACGGTTTACTCGTATTACTTCACGTTTATTTGTCTCACGACGAATTAAACCTCACGTTTGTTGATATTTTGATAAATTGTTGTTTGCACACACCAAAACACAACGAATCAACGGCCCTACGACTAGTATTAAGGAATATGACCCGTCATCCATGCAATTGTAACAAACTATCAACCTGTAAAAGATATCTAGGGAGTAATGAAACCTAAGTAAACACAACTATCCCTATTATTGTTCACACCACTAGTTTAATTAGCTTCATTCTCATTTCTGTTATTTTATTTTGAGTGCATCTTAGTTATTGGGTTAGTTGATTAGCAACTAATTCCGCCCACTCTTCCAAAACCCAAGGTTTTTACTTGCTCTATAAAAATTATAAAAATACAAAAAGAATCATCTCTCACCTCTAGACCTAGTTTTTAGGCTTTCTAATCCTAGCGACACTATTCCTGAGTTGAACGATAAATCCCCCGGTACTTGTCACTATACTATACTACAACGATCAGGTACACTGCCTGGTGGGGGTTGTAAGCTTCTCGAGATCCCTCGAGAGGTAAAACCTGGTGCGATTCCCACGTATCAGCTCGAAAATGGAAGATGCTCTCCACTTACGCTATAGCACTCACTGAAGATGAGTCAACATTTAATGAAGATCTACGGCGTAGTTAACATTATGGACTACAACGTAGTTTATCTTTGAAGACTCCTATGGGCGTAGCAAACAATCCCGCTACACCGTAGGTCCATAATTTAAACAGCGAACACTAATTCGTGTTCCTTGATGAAACTACGGCGTAGTTCCCAATATAACTATGCCGTAGAAGTGCTAGCAAGAGTTCTACGCCTGTAGAAATTGATCAAGCTACGGCGTAGTTGGAAATTACAAAGGCTATGGCGTAGTCAACCCTAGAGCTACGCCGTAGCATAGTCGGGCACTATAAATACAAGCCCTAATTCTGAGTTTTTCATATCACTTTTCACCACTTCTCTACAGAAAAGTTCAGAGGAAGTTAGGGAGCAGGGAGAACGAAGTTCAACCAGGCATACTAAACATCTTCCAAGCGAGAATTCACGCTTCAATCATAAGTTTATTCATTCGTAGTTCCTTTTTGTATCGAATTCATGTTTTCATTTACAATGTTGAACATCTATTTTGCTGCATTTATTAACATGAGTGGCTAAACACCTTTGGTGTTAGCCTCACTATGAAATTATTATTGTCATGATTTAAGTTTTCTCGCATTCATTATCGTTTTATTTATATACTTTCTTAGCATGTCTTATGACACTCTAGTTTTGGTGGCATTGGTATTTGGTAGTTCCTTGAATTTAGGCTATTTGATAAGATGATCCATAGTGGATAGGGTGTGTTTTGATGATAGAAACATCATATTCATGTGGAAATTCTAGTAAACGACTACCTACCAAACATCTTTGCTAAAGAAGCTAGAGGGGATGTAAGATCCAAAAGGTCGTATCCCGTTAGACTTATCTAAGTTAGTAGAGGAACTTCACGACTCTTGCACCTCGTAGGCAAAGCGACCATCCGAGGAACTCTTGCCATGTTTTATTAGCAAGAATAGAGCAAGGTGTAAGATAGGGTAGGAGATTTGATAAGATGAGTCTACCGATTAAAACCACCAGATAAACAATAGGATGCACTGATTAGAAAACTCGTCATGATAATAACAAGAGTAGTAATTAGGTTAACACTATTCTCCTCATATGAATTACTTTCGCTATGTAATTGCTTTTGTTTGTTTATTTCATTTTAGTAGTTTAATTAATTAATCATCAAACCCCCCTTTTTATTTAGTGACATTGAAACTTAGATAACTTCCGCACGCATAGCTCTTGGGACGACCTCGACTTACTATTTAGCTATACCATACACGACCGGATACACTGCCCGATAGTGCATTAGGTAGACATTAGGTAAACGAGACTTAATAAATATTAAAACCTAGTCAGAAATCCTGCATCACTTATAGATTATATTTTAATAGCGTTAAAAAAACAGCATGCAATTCTTCTTAAATATTCAATATTCATAATTTATGACAATATTTCCATGAACCATTCATATAATTTTTTATTTATGAAGTATAATAATTTGTAGATTTCAATAATGTTACAAAGACTATTAAAACATGACAATGTAGTAGGTTCTTGGGATCTCGATCCGATCTTACGATCACGATCTTGCAAATTGTCTGGACTGATGGTATCCAGAAAACATCATTAGCCACATAAAACAGAAGCATGTGCATGTTTTAGAGGAAAAGAAGCATTCTACACTAATTAAAAAATAAATACAAACCTTATTTATCTGATACTAAGAATAAAACTAATAGTTTTTTCACACTCCCCCCTATGTCTCTTAAAAAAGTGTCTTCACCTATAATTATGTTATGCGATAGAAAAATGAAAGGAAATTTCTAAGCGCCTAAAGTCCTTTTTAATCCCTCAAGTTCTTCTAATACCTTCATTAACCACAGCACCCACTGCCGCCACTCCCACCATCACAAACGGTCCAAGTACAGTCCCACTCTCTGAGCATGCACCCAAAAAAAAGGGCACATGTAATATCACACATCATGTTTAACTTACCTTATAATCCGATAAGATTTCATACGCTAAACCCTTATGCATTTGTGTACAATCGCAAGGTATTTCAACGAAATTAGAGTGTGTGATTCTGAGTGTCCTAAAACGCGATTGTAAAACTTAGAGCAAAACATGTTCATAAGCTTAAGAACCTAGTAATGTTCTTAACAGGTCGAAATAGGTTTTAAAAACAGGCATTTGTTGGTGTAAGATTACTGAACCCGCAAACATGCTTAAAAATCGTGAATAATAATTCTGTTCAAACAATAAATCAACACTGATTGATTCTGCATACCCCAAAACAACTCTGCAATTCATCCTGCAACTAAATAAGTTAAACCAAACACCACCTTAATCCGACACACCCATACGCCAGCGTCATATATTTTTAACATTTTTCACATATATATTTCAAATCGTTTGATAATAAAAGTCGAGACAATGCATTACAGAATTTGAATAATAGAAGATTGAAAACAGTAGTTGCATCTGCGGTACCTGAAACATGGGCTTGTTGACACAATCCCATTAGCAGATCAATGTCTCATAGCCAGAACCACCATTTCTCAAAACCTCATCTGTGAAAAACATGATGCTGTTAGCAACCTAATTTTTTATCTGTTTGATAAATTTATATGGTGCCTACGAAAACATTTATATACGACTGTCCTAGCTTTTCTTAGCAGCACAATATGAAGTTTTGAGCTGTCGCCAAACCGAAGTTTCAGCCACTATGTAATGTGTTTGAAGTAAAAAATTACCTCGAATACGAATACGTTGGGCAGTTCCTTAATCCCGAATGAATCCTGCATATAGCATTGACATGAGAAACAACTAAAGTTTTTTAACATCTAAATTCTGAAGTTAACCTGATTAATATTCATTGATTATATTTCTGCTACTTTTAATCATAACCAAAGTCATTCATATTAAATACACAAAACAAAGCTTACCTCTTTCAGATAAGCAAGGATACCCACTATTACAACATCAAATTCTTGTCTACCATAAAACTGTTCTTTCTAGTTTCTTGAGTCCCCTTCATATTAATAAAAATACAAACATAATCAAACCCTAATCGTGATTACAATAAAAATAAAATCTTTAAGTAAATCAGAAAACTGTAAATAAAAACTTTTAAAAAAAAGTGTAAAAAGGAACATACCCACGACCATCATTCTTCCCACTTGATCTCCTAGCTTCCGTTGGAACTGTGAGACTCCACTTCACCGTGAACAACATCCGCACCGTCGTTTTCTTCCGCTGCAAAATTACAGATCATTAAGCTTGCAGCAAATATTTAGTAAACATCATTGCATCTTACTTTTAATCCTCAAACAATAACCCTAAGCAACGAAACTATATTCACATTTGTTGTTATCTATTGCTATGAACTCTCAAGCCTCATAGATTCATCATCTAAAGTTGCTACGTATCTGGAAAAAAAGGTAAATCATCCGAAACCATAAGTAAATACATATTACATGTGATCCAATATCATTTCTAAATGCAATTTTCAAAACAGCTAGCATATTACCCGACCATGGCTGCAAATTCTATGGTTACAAACTATAATTAGACACACGAATATTATCTATATATACATTTTTCACACTGAGTTGTTGCCAATATCTGTGCTGCTTTCAACCAACCACAAAGATGATTTTTGCAATTTACTCTAAAATTTATAATGTAGAGAGGGTGTACACCCTTCATGGTTGCAATGACACTTTCACTGTGACTTGCTACCCAAGATACGTTGCTGCAAACATAGCTGCAAAAACCAATAGCTGCAACCACAGCGGTGTTTGGTTTTTGCCACATCCATGATTATTTTATATTTATAGTGTCGAAAAATCACCAAGTATTATATTTATAGTGTCAAAAAATCACCAAGTATCAAAAATGAAGTAAGAGGCCTGTTTCTTCTAGAGTTAGGCACGCTGAGTTGCTGCAGAAATGAAGTAAGAGGCCCGTTTTAACCTCTTACTCGAACTGATCATGTGTATTTTCTGGCGCATGCAATATTGCTCTAACAGGATAGTGGTACCACCAGACGCGACACATGCAATCCTTTTAGGGTCGTCGGTTCCTGAAAACAGAAGCATATATAACGTCACAAAATGTTGAAAAGATAGAAAGTGAGATAAGCTACACACATACAGTTAAAGTTTGCCCTGCCACAACGCAAATAAGGTCAGAAAATCAACCCCTTTTTTAACTAACAGACGTGGACAGGCAAACGGCTGCGAAAAAGGATAACTTATGAGATTATTAGGTCATTTAAGTTGCTTTCGAGAAACCATTGTGTGGAACATCAGACACTATTTACAAACCACATAAGACACCTAAACATTTAATCCATACTATCCTCACCATAATTCGAGCTTAAAAACTGGATGACACAAATCGCAAATGCTTTTCTGATTAAAAATACGCAAATAATATAAGCAATCCCAAATATAAACCAAAAAAATCCCAAACCAAACAATCTTGTCCTAGCTAACTAAGCAATAAAAATAGTCCTTTGTACAACCCCAGGAAAACCTAATCTTTACAATGATGGTAAAAAAAATTACTCATAATATAGCCAATATCTAAAATCAAAATCCTATTAAAAAAAAAGCAAGAAACCCTAATTTAACCTATGTTTAACATTCACTCTTTCATTATGTTAAAAAAACCCAAAAATAACAAAAACCCCCAATTAAAAAAAATAATAAATAAGAAAAAAAAGCATAATTTTACCTTCTTTATGTTTCTGGGATTTGTAGATCCTTCATCGCAAATCAAGTCAAACGAAATCGTTTGTCCCGATCTGTGAATGTGATGAATTTTCTTTGGAGAGATAGATGAATCAATAATTTTTTTGAGGGCGGATTTAGTAGAGATAGATGCACCGACCATTTTTCTTGGGGTGGATAATGTTTTTTAGAAAGAGGAAGCTTCAAGAGACGCGTCTTTTTTTTTTAACCCAAGAGTTACTGTACCACTGAAGCTTGTTACTGTTCATTCAATTCCTGCCAAATGTTATTGTTTATAATGATTATGTTAATATCATGAACATGCATTTTATTTGGAAAGTCATTTGTATGCTAAAAGTTTGTCTGAAAATCAATCACAACTAGTAAAAGACTTGACCCAAAAAACATGTCGACGCGCTAAGGGACAAAATTAATAATTTCCATTTAATTTCAAAGCTTAAAAAACAAAATCAAGCGAAGGCCATAATACACGTACGACGGTGACCATCTAGCAAACCCTCAACATTTTATTTATTTATTTATTTATTTTGAATGGTAGCTAACCAACATTTAATTGTAGTCACCTAACAAAGCATTTAATTGACCACACATGCTCAATCCAAACAACAATCCCATCAATGCATATTTGCATCATAAATTTTCGCTGCAAATTCACAACCGTTATGCAATGGATTACCCACCGACAGAAAGCAAAACCTATAAAATAAATATATATCAAATTACTTTTATTTCCGAATGCAAATTAATTTGCAAGGTTTTTGCAACGCTTATTAAATTATTTAATATAGTAAATCTATTTTTAGAAAGTATCTGAAATCTTGGCAACGTGATTGCAACAGTTTTATACCGGAGTAACAAAATATCAAAATTGGCCACGGGTTCACAACAAAATACGAAGTGTTAGAACTTAGAACTGACCATGTGTTGAATAATATGTGATTAATGCCACGCACTGTGCATCATGCAATCCCAAGCCATGTGATATTAATTAGATGTGATTCGTGACGTATATAGTTCATAGAAAGTAGGTAGTACGAGTGGTATCACGACCATGGCAACGTTGGAAAATTTTGTGAATAATTGAGTTTTGTAAATGAGAGTTCAAATTAGCTGGAACTGAATGCTATGAGAGTTTAAATTGTAATAACCATTGTAATTTCTGCAATAAATCTTGGTTAATGGCCATTGATTCAGATTAATTGATAGAAATAAAGTTGGTGGTTTAATGATTGTTATTGTATACGGTTTCATGTACCTTGATCACGTTATTGTATACATGTACCTTGATCACGTTATTGTATAAGGTTTCATATAAGTTTCTGTCCATTATTTTAATGTGTTTATGTTCATACTTCCGTTTACAGATTTATAGTGTTATTGCTTTCTATCATAGTTGCGATTTCTGATTACTGGAGGCATATGAAAAAAGCTGACTTAACAAACAGGTTTCGGAAGCACATGCATCTATAAAACTCAAAACGAAATATATATACCTATTACAAAGTGGCAATCCTATGCCCATGGATCATGAACACTGCAAAACAAGTTCAAAATAGATTAAAAGTTATTCATCATTGATTTTTCTATATTTAGTGAAAACATACATTCAACGGCAAGATGAACTCATGGTAGCGTCCTATTTTTGTATCATCTCTTAGTGTGACATATATCAATCATAATAAATAGTCATGACTTCATGTAAAGATGCAAACACGTTTCTTTAACTCTTAAAAACTAAATAAATTGGTAATGTTTTTAAACTAAAATTAAATAAGTCTACTTATAATTTAAACCACTAATTTTCTTTACTCTCACTTACTCCACACTCATAGATACATAAAAATAAATAAATAACTAAATAAAAATAATAATAATAAAAATAATAATAATAATAATAAATAAAATTTACACACACACATTAACACTATTATATGCCGGTGAGTAGGGCTGAGCATCGGGCGAAAACCGGACCGGACCGACCAAGACCGGACCGGACCGAGGACCGAGAACCGGAAAAACCATAGACCGAGACCGGACCGAATATGGTCGGTCCGGTCTCGGTCCGGTCCGGTCCGGTCGGTCTTCGGTCGGTCCGGTCCAATTAGGCAAGTTTTTTCGGGTTTTTGGTCGGTCTCGGTCCGGTCGGTCTCGGTCCGTTCGGGTTTAAAAATTTGTATAATATACTTTATTATTTTTATTAGTGACATTTAATGCAGGAATTGTGTTTAAGTTTGTTGTACAATATGCTTGATAATTTGTATTTTTTTATGTAAGGGGTGTTTTAATAAGTGTATTAATTGTATTTATTGGCTATTTAATCAATTTTATTTAATATAAATAATGATCAATTTTAAGTCATTAATTTTGAATTTTAAGTCATTAATTTTAAACTTTAATGACAAAAAATGTCTAATTATATTGAATCACTTGTACTTTTAGCATTGAAATGTGTAATGCTTAATTTTAAGTATTCTATTAATAGTAGGCCTTTATGCTTTATAATATAGTATGATACGCGGTATGCAAATAAATATATACGTAATCCCTACCAATGTTGCAAAAATCGTGAATCGGTCCCGAGGCGGTCGAGGGCCGTGTAGCGATTTTTGGCCGATTAATCGCCGATTCCAAGGTCCAAGGCCGATTACCTTGTAATTCGCTCCAAGGTCTAAGGCCGTTCAGCTTGTAATCGCCGATTAATCGGCCTTGTAGGCCGATTTTTGCAACACTGATCCCTACCTAGTACCTACTAATATGATTTGAAAGTTTGGTAATTATATGGTTGTTGAACAAACAATCAAAAGTCAACTACTTAAAGAAAATGAAACAAAATAAGAAATTTGTCAAACCTAAAGATAATTGTTGTGGAAGAAACGATGGGGATTGAAAGTGAACAAATGAGCCTTGTGGACTTGAAGATAAGGCCAAATTGGTGTATATGAAAAAGTTCTAAAAAAATGTTTTCTTCCCTCAACGGCATTCTCAAAATTAGTCTGAAACAAAGTGTTTTTTTTTTTCTTTCTTTCCCTCACTTCAACTTTCTCTTCAAAGTTTAACTGAACTGAATAACACAAAAGTTTTTATGTTCTCCATTTTTTATTTGGAATGAAACTAGAATTAAGATGAGGATAATAAGTGGTGTTATAGGAAAGGGAAACTTATTAAAATATGTTAGTACTCTTAAGTTGTAAAAATAGGAAGGAGGTTAGGAGGGTGATGGATAAAAGATGCAGCTCATCCACGGTAGATTTGGTAACATTAAAATTTTCTTTTAATAAATAAACCATTAACCCATCACCACCTAAGGGCGAGCAAACGGACCGGATGGACCGGACCGACCGACAAAACCGACCAGACCGGACCGGACCGGACCGGACCGACCACATTCGGTCCGGTCCTCGGTGTAGGCTTTTTAGCTAAATCGGTCCTCGGTCTGGTCCGGACCGACAAAAAAACCGAAAAAACGTGCCAAAATATGCCTAATTGGACCGGACCGACCGAAGACCGGACCGGACCGAGACCGGACCGACCACCTACTAATTTGCTCAGGGGCATAAAAAAAACACCTTATGGGAATCTTAGAGTTGCGATCCCTAAAAAATTAATAAGTCTAGAAAGCCAATAAATTAGTGTCATGTGTCTTCCACCTATTCCTTCCATTTTTTCCTTTAATATTTTTGGTTAGAGGATATTTTGGTCATTTGACTCATTTTTTTAATTACACTGCAAATTTCAAATGCAAATAACTTTCAAATGACAAACTTTTATAAAAAACCGATTTCACCACATTTTTTAAAATTTGATTCTCTTTAATTCGGTATAATCTTGTTAATTGTTTCGAAACTTTTTTTTTTACATATTCATTGGGTAATAATTTTCTTTATGTTTTTGCTATTTTCGACCATATTTTTTACTTTAAAAATTGCTGAATCATAAAATACTTCAAACACAAAAGTTTTAAATTTTGGTTCACTCTTTACCCAGAAATTTGAATCTCTCAATTTCGATATGATATGAGTGAGATATCGCATGTTAAAGATGACATTTTAGTCATATTTGTTGCACACAAGGTGTTTGATGAAATGTCTAGCTTAGATTTTTAGTGTTAAAATTGTGTTAAATGCGCTAATTTTTGTACCACAAGGCATCATTAATCATTTTATTAATGTAAAATTCAAAAAGTGATTTTTTTAAACAAACTGATGAACCTATTATAACATAAAAGTTACTTTTCATCAATTAGTTACTTTGGTTCATCAATTTTTATATTAACAATTGATGAACCAAAGTAACTGATGAATATTTAATGTTCATCTCATCAGTTACTTTGCTTCATCAATTTTTATAATAACATTTTGTTCATCAGTTACTTTGGTTCATCAATTTTAACTGATGAACTAAATAAACTGTTTATGATAACATCATAGGTAAAAATCAATAACTGATTAACTAAATAAACTAATGGACCTATAATAAAATTGATGAACTAAATAAACTGATGAACATATAATATAACTGATTAACCTATTATAACATAAAAGTTACTTTGGTTCATCAATTTTAACTGATGAACTAAATAAACTGATTATGATAACATCATAGGTAAAAATCAATAAAAGATGAACTAAATAAACTGATGAACATATAACAAAATTGATGAACTAAATAAACTGATGAACCTATAATATAACTGATGAAAAAAATAATAAGCTAACTGATAAACCTATAATTAATGAACAAAAAAATTAACAATTAAAAAATATTACTTTTTGAATTTTACATTAATAAAATGATTAATGATTCATTGTGGTACAAAAATTAATGCATTAAACGCAATTTCAATGCTAAAAATCTAAGCTAGACATTTTATCAAATACCTTGTGTGCAACAAACATGAGTACGGGTGATATTTTATTCATATGACATCGGATTTGAGTGATTCAAAAACCTGCGGAAAGAGTGAACCAAAGTCTACAACTTTCGTGTTTTAAGTATTTTATGACTCGACAATTTTGAAGGTTAAAAATAGGGTCGAAAATGCTAAGAAACATCAAGAAAATTATGACCCATTTGATATGTAAAAAAAAATTTGAAATATTTAACAAGATTTATACCAAATTAAAGTGGATTAAATTTTAAAAATTATGGTGAAATCGGTTTTTCTAAAAGTTTGTTGTTTAAGAAATATGTGTGTTTGAAGTTTGAGGTAGAAAAGCAAAAAACGAGTTAAATGACCATGTTACCCTTGGGCGGATTTTTTGAACAAAATAAGTGGAAGAACATGTGTCAATTAATGAGTGGCTTTTTACACTTTTTAAAATCTTACACTTTGCAATTGATCGCCTGTCTTTATATGTTATCAGAATTACATTGTTTAAGAGCAATTTGTAAAAACAATCTTAGTTAAAAGAAAAGTTAGATTTAAATCCATTAAAAGCTCATCTCACTTTTTTTTACTCTATTAAGACATGGCAAAATCGAGCAATGTGATTGGCAAATAAAAATTAAAATTGAAGCTCAAGATGGTCAAACTATTAAATTTTCATGTAATTTATAAAATTATCTTAAAAATATATGTGCTAATTTTGTAAAAAAAAAATAAATAATAAAATAAAATAAATTAAAAATGTGAGGGTCTTTAGTTGTTAAATTTTAAATAAGTTATACTTATCAGTTTAACTTTATAAATTTATTAAATACATCTGATGCTTTATATTTTATAAAAAGGAAAAAAAAGGAAGACAAAAGTATGTTGTTCTTATTTATAAGTATTATTATTAGTATATATTAAACTAATGTATTTGCATAGAATTAAAAATATGAAAAAAAAACCACAAGTTAATGTGACATGTAAATAAATACACGGGTTTATATACTTATAAAAACGACTCCTGTTATTTCTCTTAATGAGATTAATTAAGGATATCTAGAAAAAGTACTTTTTTTAACTGTCTGCACTTAATGACGTATTCTTCTTTAAGGTTTAACCCGCATGCGGAAAATCGGCTTAAATTATTAAGAACAGGTATATAAATATCAAAATGAATGTACAACCTCACATGTTATTGTAAGATGAGAATAAATAGATGAAATTCTACATATAACAATGACACATATTTTTCAAGGTCTTTATGTGCTACTAAACACACATAATGTCTAGAGTATGATATAAATAGTTAAATTTAAAAAAGATGCTGGGAACGTGATATAAATTGTAATAGGTTGCTTAAGTTAATTAATTCATATGTTTTTGTTATGGGCTAATGATGTAAAAGCCCATTAAGGCTATAAAGCCCACGTTTTTGTATGAAAGGGGGAAAGGGTGTGATACCCTAATCCTTCCCTATAAATAGACACCTTATGTATCATTTACATTTGTTGGTTTAATAGATATTTTAGCTTTACTATTGTTATATCTCTTATCATATCATTAGAATCAACCATTTTACTTCTCATTCTCATTTCTATGCTTGTGTTTACAATATGGTGACCTAACAAGTGGTATTAATCGCCTAAAGATAGTTGTTTGTGTGTTTTTGAGTAGTTCGTATAAAGTTTTATATAAGTTTTTGGTTTTACGTGAGTTTCCTACATCAAGCTTGGTTTTTTACACTTGTTCTTGAAACTTCTACAAGTTTTAAAGCTTCTATAGTGTTTATAAACTAAGTTAGTTGTTAAAAGTTAAGAAGTTTAGTGTTTAAGTTTTTTTTTTTCACTAATAGTTTTTTAATTACAAAGTAACGAACTTACATAAAATTTTGTTTTAAACTTAAAGCTTGCAACTTTCCTTTGATTTCAGTCATTTTAAGCATTTTTGATCAGTTGGTTTCGTGTAGAAGTGAGTGATTTTGTGTTAAAATTGAATTCCAAAAATCTGTCATTTTATCGAACTTTCAACAGAGCTCTTCGAACTTTTCATTTTAAGGGTTCATCGAACTTTTGTAGAAGGGATCATCAAACTTTTGGATTTCTGTACTCATCGAACCTCATCAAATTCACTTCTTCTTCAAGTTCTGTGGATTACTTAGTATTTTCTTTGCTTGTATAAGCCTATGAAGTACTTCGACTAAGGTTATATCTTCTAACTTGTACAAGTTAGATTGATTGCATCGAACTTGCCTTGTTCTTCGAACTTGCAGTCTTTCATCGAACTTGCAAATTCATCAAACTTTCTGTGTTCATCGAACTTGCAAATTCATTAAACATTATGCACTCATCGAACTTACAAGCAATTTCATCGAACTTGGAATTCATCGAACTTGGACTAAGTAAACTTCATCAAACTTGCTACAGTGACATCAAACTTACAATTTGAACAATGACATAGAACTTAAATATTACCAAAACCAAATCACATCTTCAAAAACACACTTTCACAATTGTCTACAAGATCCATTATCAACACAAGTGGAACAATGTCTCAACCACCATATTATAACTTTTACCATCAACAACAGCAATATCCTCAACAACAGTAGTATCATCAACAACAGTAGTATCCTCAACAACAACTCTTCATGCAA
Organism: Artemisia argyi; assembly: GCA_030686995.1. Classification (NCBI taxonomy): domain Eukaryota; kingdom Viridiplantae; phylum Streptophyta; class Magnoliopsida; order Asterales; family Asteraceae; genus Artemisia; species Artemisia argyi. The sequence goes on along the minus strand of CM060700.1, from coordinate 42,045,973 downwards.
CAACATCAACTCATCCCTCTATAACAACCATACCTCCTCCTACAACAACCAATGCAGTAAATCAATCCTCCTCCAAAACAACCTTATTAGTTTGATCAGATGTGTGAAGTAATCACTACTCAGCAATCCAGACATGAAGCAGGATCACTTGTACACCCCCAATGCTTACACCCGTTAACTATGTTCAATGGGCAAGTCGATTCCTAAGGTTTATTGAACTCAAGAAACCCCATGGCAAATACATGAAAACAGTAATCCTTGAAGGTCCATTTCAAATGCCAACTACAACAATTGTCGGAGATGCTACTGCTACTCCTTCACGACCTGAATTAGTGGTTCTTGTCCCTGAGTCTCAACTCACTGCTGACCAACTACTTCATCGTGAAGCAGATGAATATGCTATGATTTACATTCTTCAAGGAATACCAAATCCAATCTTTTGAAGTGTTGATGCTCAGAAAAAAGCTAAGGTTATGTGGAAACATGTTCATCTCTTAATAGAAGGCACTGAACTTAATCAAGAGGACATGTGTTGTTCCAATAATATCACGTCTACTTATAACTAATGTAAGTAATATAAAGTGGGTGTGAGAACTTTAGAGAAGAGAGAGAAACGAGAGAACATAGAAAAGTCTCGCATTGATAATCATAAGAACACACACCTCATTACCCATGAGGTAGGGGTATTTATACCCAACGTCTAGCCAAGCATGCCATCACAGATATACAGGTTGTAACTTGCTATCGGAGGACATAACTTACACAACATACCCTATTCTATTAAAAAAGATAAATCGAAGTCCCTAACTAATGATTTACACTTTTCGTGTTCTTAAAATCTCCCCCTAAGGGTAGATCATTCGGGTCTTCTATTTATGGATATTATATTGGGCCAGCTTCGACATCCGATTCTTTGTTTCATTCTTCTCCATGATGCTCGAAGCGCAAGCCTTTCCCTGATCACATTTACAACCCTCGTCAACATACAATGATTGCTTGCAGTCATCTCAATCTGCAGCTTCCCCAATCGCCTCTTAATTCACTGAAGTTTCCTTAGAATCCACTTCAAGGTACTAGAGGAGAACTTGGCTACTTCAACGACTCTAAACAATCTTTTCTGCTTCTTATCGGTCACATAAATCATATAAAGTCCAAGGCGGGTTCTTGTGAAACATGTCCAGTTCTTGATCTTTTGAATACGGATGCAAGCTAACATTGGAGGAGTCAAGTTGACTTTCCTTTGATAGCTTTCAATGCCCATCTGGAAGTCTTCAATGTGAGCCACTACAACATAAGCTTTCATGTTGAAGCAGTCTCTTCTTCTCTTAAGAATATCTTCAAGATCATGAGGATGAAGATTCAGGTAATCAGATTCAGTGAAGTAGTAATGTTGATTCTCGGTGCGAACAACATGATATTCAACATAACCATGAGAATGCTGATATTCAAAGTTGACTTCAACATATCGGAGACTTCTATACTTCGAGAAGACTTCATCACGAGGCTTCCGTTTCAGTTGCCTTAGTCGATAGAAACCCCTCTATCTTCATTAACATTAATAATCCCGATAAATGTATCAAAGTCATAATTCTCACGATCAACTTCTTCTTCAGAGAATATATCCAGAAATCTTTCTTCATCCAAAAATGGTTCAGGAATTTCCTCATAAGTTGCAACTTCCTTTGTCGATGGTTAGTATTCTTTTGGACCAATAAGCATATACTTGAGATTTTTGTTGATGTACGGAACTAAAGGTATGGAGTCAGATCTAGGAACTCTAGGAATCTGTTTCCATATGGAGAGCGTTCTCTTCTTCTTTTCTCTGTGACATTTCTTTCAATTTTTGTTGAAGAAGTAGACACTCCACGAGCTTTCAAGACTTCTTGATCGACAAGTCTTGTATTGAAATATCTGTCGCTTTTGAACTTGTATATAACTGAATAAAAAATTCTATTAACTCTTTGTTCCATGGGATCACCTTCGTGAATGTTAATCCCAAACCTTTCATGCAAATTTGAGAACATGCTGTCAAGCTTTTATGTTGTTGTATCTCTAATTTGTTCTTCCATTTGTATTGGATCCCTCAACACATCATCGAACACATCATCGTCATCTTCGTCAGACACATCAAATCCCTCGAGCTCTGGAGGTATATCACCTTCCGATAAGTCATGTCACCATCTATACCTTCATTTTGATTCACATCTTCAACTGCAACATTGTTTAAATTTACAACTTCTTGTTCATCAGTTTGTTGTTGCGAAACTGATTTTTGTTGTTGTTGTTGAGATGAAGCTTGTTTGTGTATTGAGAAGGTTGTAGAGGTTGTTGTTCTTTGTCTTTTAGCGCTTTTCTCCCCCTTAGGATCATCCTGATCGCGCCTTCGTGACTGAGGATGACATTGACTTTCCAGCTCTTTGACCCTTGATGACAACCTTTTTATAAGTTTGATTGCCTCGGAGTTCATCTTGGTCATCTGCTTCTCAAGGTTCTGAATTTGTGTTTCAGCTTGAGTTGGTGCCAGTGGTTGAGCTTCAGGTAAACCGTTGTAGATGTTGAGATGAGCTTCCATTAATGAACTATCATTTAAGAACTTATCTAGCATGAGTTCTGAGAGTCGTTCCAGAGATAATGTTCTTGTTGATGATGATGGTCCAGCTTGGGATTCACTTTGTCATTGAACTGTGAACCCTGATTCCATGTCAGCTTGGAGCTTTCCCATTACTTCATGAAAATGTGATGTTGTGATAAACAGTACTGGTTCGGCTCGGATTCTTTGAAACAATGTAGATGTTGACATTGTTGGAATGTGTCTAAGATGAGATCTTGATGTTGACGGTTGTCGAATGTGAGTTGTTGTAGGGGTTGTTGTTGTATGTGTTGTTGCTGTTGCTATTGCTGTTGTTGTTTTAGTAGTTTTTGTTGGTGGTGGTGGTGATGGAGGTTCAACATCAAAAATGATGGGAGGGGTGAGCTGGTATTGCTCAGAGGACCTAGACCTACTCTCGTCATTCTTCGTCTTCTTCCTAATCTCTGGTCTGTGGGTGTCATCTCCGTCCCCCTTATCATCTCCATCATCGTCATCATGATGGTCATCACTAAGCCTAAACTCCTCACTATCCTTATTCTCATTAGAAGGTTCACGTTTCTCCTTATCCTTCCCCACATCATCTTCGCTTTCGTTTGTTTTCCTAGTCTCTTCATCATCATCCTCTTCTTCATCTAACTGTGATAATTTACTACGCGGTTTTGTTCTCTTCCTAGCAGTTTGTTTTCGATGAGTCCTAGAGGTTCCTATTTTGGCGCTAGACTCTACTTTGACCCTAGTCGCATCTGGGGTAGGCCCGCTTGGTTTTAAGGTTCCTATAGGAGCGTTTACTAACTCCATATACATCTTGTATGCATGCGATTCCTTGTTAGCAAGATCCAACAAGCCTTGTGGGATCGGCATTGGTGCATTAGTTTTAACAATAGAGTCACCACTTCTGCTGTGCATATATGGCACTTATTAGGAATTGATGAGGCAAAAAATGATCCGTTTTTAGGGGGTCATTTAAGCCGGAATTCGAATTTATTTGATCAAATATTGCCCTAAATCGTTCCTTTTGTGATTTTAGGTACTTTGGGAGTGAAATCTGGAAAAGGAAGCAATTCGGACGTTTTTGGAGCATAAAAGTGAAGAAAACGCCAAAGTCTTAATTTTCCATGCTGGGTACAGTAGGTGACGGCGTCAAGAGCAACTCCCTGACGGCGTCAAGAGCAAAATTCCATGACGATCCAGAAGAGATTTGACGGCGTCATGAAGGTAGGGCGTCAAGAGTAAAAAGTCATGACGGCCTGGAAATGATTAAGTCTTGACGGCGTCAAATGTAGATCTAGGCTGTCCGAGATTAGTTTTGGCGGCGAGGTGACGGCGTCACAAGTTAAGTCTTGACGCCATCAGACCCCTTTTCCTATATATAGTTTTCTAATTTTTACACAAAAGAGAGAAGTTTTGGGAGAAACCCTAAGTACGATTTTGGTGTAACTTTACAGGTTTTTCAAGGGTTCCAACCCCTTGATACCTTGCATGTTTAATCAAGATAAGTGTTCTTCTAATTCAATCAATATGTCTATGTGTTGGTTGTTTATATCTTGTTCTTGTCTTAATTCCATCATGCTAGGCTAGATCTATCTTGTGTTTGCTTAGATCTAATGAAACCTAGATGTTAATTATATGTTGATTACTTCTTTATTCTTGTCTTGGATGAATGATTTATATGTTAGGCTTAAGAAAACTGGCAGATCTCCAATTGGTAACATGCTTGAACGTCTTAAGAAACATGAACCGACGTGCACTAGGTCTTTATTGGTTGTATTTAATGCATGAGCCACTGTTTACAATCCCTATAGTTGTGCTGGGCATGGTGTAGGAGGAGATAAGAGCTCGTAGAATTGGGGAGTTATGTGTGCAACCCCATGAATGGTATTAAGGAATACGATCCGTCATCCATGTAATTATAACAAGTAATTAACGTGTAAAAGATGTCTAGGGAGTAGTGAAATCTAAGTAAACACATTTTCTCCAATTACTGCTCACAACTTTAGTATAATTTAGTTTATTTTCATTTCTAGTATTTTATTTTGATTACATCTTAGTATTGGGTTAGTTGATTAGCAACTAATTCCGCCCAAATCCTTCAAACCCGAGATTTTAAATTGCTTTCTAAAAAATATAAAAATACAAAAAGAATCTTCCCTCACCTTTAGAACTAGTATTTAGGCTTTCTAATCCTAGCGACACTATTCCTAGCTGAACGATCAATCCCCCGGTACTTGTCACTATACTATACTACAACGATCAGGTACACTGCCTGGTGGGGGTTGTAAGCTTCTCAAGATCCCTTGAGAGGTAAAGCCTGGTGCGATCCCTACGTATCAAGTTTTTGGCGCCGCAGCCTGGGGAATAGTTATTGTCTAGGTTAGAATTTCTTTTTATTAGGTCTACTTGCTAGATTCCTTTCTAGTAAGATTTTATTTTTATTTTTAGGTTTTCTTTAGTCTATCTCATTTCTTTGTGTCTTTGTTCGTAACCACCCAACATCATGGACAACGGAAACATCTTTGAACCCGCCATCCCACCACAACAAAACCCACCATTAGAACCCCTTAGGCCCCGAACCTTAGGAGAGTATTCCCGACCTAGCCACCAAGGCTACCGAAACACCATTGAGCTCACCGGAGCCAATGTGACCCCCTTACGATCCGACACCATCCGGTTGGTGCAAAGCGGATGTGCATTCCATGGACTTCGTTCCGAAGATCCAAACCAACATCTTAAGGACTTCCTCAAAATCGTAGATTCCATAGACCTAGGTGTTGAAACTAGAGTGACTACCCGTTTACGCCTATTCTAATTCATTCTACGGGATCAAGCTAGTCAATGGCTTGAGCGTTTACCCGCGGGATCCATCACCACATGGGATGATCTCACCACTCGTTTCCTTGCTCAATTTTTCCCACCGGGGAGAACTACTATGCTTAGAAATGACATCTTGATGTTCCAACAACGTCAAAATGAATCTCTTTATGAAGCATGGACTCGTTTCAAGGACTTACTCCAAAAAGTTCCTCATCATGGCATAGATCTTTGGCTCCAAGTCCAAATTTTTTATGACCATATCGACATCTCCACGAGGCGAGCCATTGACCAATCGGCCGGTGGTAAGCTACGTGATCTTAGTGCGGAACAATCATGGGAACTCATAGAAGATCTTGCTCTTTATGACAACGAAAGTTGGAATGATCCCCGTGATTTGAACAAAACGGTCAAGGCAATATCTTTGCCCTCGAACGATTCTAGCACTCCCAACCGTAGGATCATGGAACTTGAAGGTCGAGTCAAGTCTCTCATGAAATCTTACGAAGCTCAAAAACCTTCAAGCCAAGTAAGCAGAATCGCTTCTACATGCAAATTATGCAATGGCCCTCATGAGACTCATAACTGCATGGAACTTCCAAAACGTGCTTATAACAAATTCACATCATCGCACGTAGGTCAGGGTCCTCGAACTTCTGGCGAGGCCTATGAGGCATGGAAGGATAAACCTAATTTCAGAGGGTACCAAACGCGAAGCGTATCCTTCAATGACTCCTCACCACTCACTTGGTCCGAGCATTTTCCATCACAAGGCATTCCTAGGCAAAGCTGTGAAGATACTTTAAAAAAATTCATTCTATCTCAAGAATTACAGCTCGCTACGCTCGAGGCCAAATTTAGACAACAGCAGGCTGATGTGAATAACAAGATTTGTAATCTGTTAACTGCTATCAAAGAGCATGTTGTTAATAAACCCACTCACGTTGATGAGGTTAAGTCTGTTACCGTCATGAGTCCACCAACCTCCCCTGTGAAAATAAAGAGTCCTAGCAAGTTATTCAAACATCTATCCCCTAAAGGAAAAGAGCCTGTCAACCCCCTAGGACCTGTCCATTTCGTAAACACCATCACCACGATATCTGCTTTTACACCCAACCCAACCCAACCCAGCAACCAACTAACAAATCTGGTCATGCAGCTAAAGATGAGACCTCAAGGGTAGACCATGATTCGGCCAGAAAACCTACCAACTCACCCGAGCAATACACCGCGCAAGAATCCGGCAAACCGGATGAAGGGAAAGAGAAATCGGAAGAGCATGAGAGAAATCCAACCATTTTGGGTAAATCTATTATAGAAGAACCCGAGAGAAAAATGGAGGATGTTATTAGTGGGAGTAGCGATAAGACTAAGGAAAGTAACCCTAAGGTTTTCAAGATCCCCTGTACCATTAAGGAAAAGCTCCTAACCGATAGTCATATAGATCCTAGCTTCCCAGTCAACATAATCCCCCTTTCCCTATACCACAAAACCTTCCCAGAACGCATTGCGTGTGAGAGAGTAATAGAAAATTTATCAATTAGGATTGGAAAGCTTGTTTACAATACTGACCTCACCGTGGTTGATGACATGGACCCTCTCACCAATCAAACGTTAACCAACCTTGTCCTTGGGACACCATTTATCAATGAATCGGGAGCAATCCTTGATGAGAAAGATGGTAGTGTATTACTCACCAATGGTGTTAGGAAAGTAATTTTTCGTAGGAATAATGAGGAGGTGTACGAGTATCGTCCTTCCCTTGAAGGGAATCTATATGGGTCAAAGGATGGAAAGTCGGGGAAGATAAGATGGCGTGATCCGAATAATCTCAAAATCCCCTGCATGATCGGTCATAAGTACTTCGATAACATCTACATTAATGTATTCCTGCCAAAGAATTTTATGTCATTGTTCCATTATAACAATATCTGCAGATGGGGGATGATTTACAAGGGAGAGAAAGTGGTTGGTAAGGATCATGAAATCCAGGTGTTCGTAGGAAATATGGCATTCACTATGGAATTCACGATTGTGGACAAGATAGAAGATTATGTCGACCCTAGGTTATCACAAGTCGTTTTTGGAGCACCCTTTTGTGAAATCACTAATTTGATAGTGGATGACTTGAACGGAATCATGACCTTCACTGATGGGATTAGGAGGATTTCATACCAAACGCCATACAAGAGAAAAGACCTTAAGGAAATCGATTGTGACGGGCTTGATAAGATAAGTTCCCAACTTATTTTGTGTGATGAAGATGTTAGGAGAGGGTGTAAAAATATTTCTGATTTATCATGTGGATTCTTTAAAAATGTTAGTAAGCTTGGTTATAAATATCGACAAGATGTTTTCGAGTTCGAAGACCCGAAGTACTTGCACTATGAAAGCGATACTGGTTTAGAAGACGACCTAGAGAGTGAAACCAATGATGAGGTCACGTAGTAACCCATGACCTTGAGTCTAGCTACAAGACTCGTAAATAAAGAAAAGCGCTTCTTGGGAGGCAACCCATGTTTTGTGTGATTTTTTTTTTGTTTGTTTGTTTGTTATTTGCTTCTGTATGCATGCTTTATTTTTATTGTTGGTTGATCATGTTTCTAAATTAAAAAGTGGAAATACTTTACTTTGTTGTTTAGCCTAGTCTTAACTCTACCTAAAAGTATTTTTGCAAAAGATAAGTGTAAGGGGAAACCCCAAATATGTTTTTAAGAAACAAACCGATCATGATTCTCCACAATATTAAATGGACATGTATATTCGTATTTGTTAGAGTCAAATGCTTGTATTGAGTCATAATGAAGTTTTGCAGGATTTTCCAGGAAGTAGGACCAAGTTTTTCTAGAAATTTTCCGGAAACTTAACATAAGAATTTCTGCAGGTCAATTCTGACGGCGTCAGGTGTAAAAATCTGGAAATTTTACCGATTTTGTTTTTCTAACGGAGTCTTATGGTTTTTGTGAATTATTAAGTTTTATAATCTCCAGGAGATCTGCAAACTTCATTCCACAAGCATTATATCTTACTTTGTTTTCTAGGATTTAGTAACTTATATAGGATGCCGCCGATTTTACGCGAGGTTGTCTTGTCTATTTTGTCAGGTTTTACAGGTTATGTATGACAAGAAGATGATTTATATTCTGGATGGAAAGCTTTGATTGTTCATTTTCTTGGAGGAAGATTTAACCTGGCCACCTAATTATCCATACCGAGCGAATCAGGGGAGTATTTGATTTCATTCTTTTTACTTTTTCACTTTTACATTCTTTACTTGAACATTGGGGACAATGTTCATCTTAAGTGTAAGGGGAGGGTAAAATGATGATACCTTACAAATACACTTTCGCTTGAGTTTGTTTGTTTAATGGTAGATGTGTAATAAAACTATGATAAATACTTGTTAGTGTAATTTTAGCGCCAAATTTAATTTTTTTTACAACATTTAGGAGTGAAACTTTAGCCATAGCAAGCGTCTCATGGATAGGAGATTGTATGACTAGCACATAACCGTACTTTCAGAAAAATTTTCCACCCAAATATGTGAGGTTCGCCTTTAGATTTGATAGGAAAAGCATTTACTATTAGTGCTTATGAGTGTACCGGTAGCATTTAGATTCTAGAACTTGCGTTAGTGATGCATTCCGAGACCGCTAGTGAGACTACATTCGTGTAGTAGGATTTACTACATGATAAGAGGCATTAGGATTACCCTTGTGTTAAACCCGTATCGTAATTACTTGACCATTTATGTCATATTACTTGGCTAGTTAAGTCAACTAATTTTTCCCACAACCTTAGCGTTGTACTCATTTTTAGTACACGATACCCCTAGTACACCCCTCCGAGCCTATCTTTTCGTTTCTAACTTTAAGCATTTTACTTAAAGAAAGAATTTGTTACACCCCACTTAAATGTACAACCAAATCGCCTTAGCCTTCCGTGTATGCGCTCATTTTTAGTGCATTATTGTTATTTGTTAAACCCTAAGTTAACTATCTAATTGATTACATGGTTGCTAAGTCGAGTCATATCCTTGTACATATTGTTTTGGGACGATTGGGACTCATGGGTAAGTACTTATTTTATGGAGTAATGGGGAAGAACATCATATATTACCCCCATATGTATGTTAATCTTAAAAGTGCTCCAAGTGTTTTGATTCGAGTCATTAGTTTAGTTTATTGTAAAGTATGTAAAGATTCAAGTGCAAGGGGAATTTCCATTCCCTATGATGTATTATTTTGGATGGTAGGGTAAGAGTGTATGCAAAAAAAAAATAAATAAATAAAAAGAGAGAAAAAACATACGGACTACCATCCCTTTTCATTCTATGTTCATTTTATGTTTTTGTTATTTTTCATTTATTAGCTTAAGTCGAGTCTAGTCTTGGCTTAGCAACGCCATATTGTACATGTAATTGACTAAGATTGTTAACTCGCCACCAGTAAAACTTCCTTTATCCAACAAAACCGTGTATTTCATATCCCTACACCAAACGTTACAACCCTTTAAAAGACCTCTTTGATAGTTTATCCTAGGTGCTTACGCCATGTGGTGGAGGTTTGATCCTTTCCCAAGCCTATGGTAATCTATTTTGCTATGACAGGTAGTGAGAGATATCTTCCGTTTCCATATTGTAATTTATACTTTATTACACCCGAGAGATGTGAGTATCTAAACACTATTTGTGAGGTGCTAGTGTATGACCTCCGTGCTTGTCTTTGGTCTTTAGTGGAACGATTATTTGTTGTAATTACTTTTATATTAGTGTTAAATGACCCCTAACTTGTATTTTGACTAGAATAAAAGCGCATTTGCTTGAGGACAAGCAAATCTCAAGTGTAAGGGTATATGATGAGGCGAAAAATGATCCGTTCTTAGGGGGTCATTTAAGCCGGAATTCGAATTTATTTGATCAAATAATGCCCTAAATCGTTCCTTTTGTGATTTTAGGTACTTTGGGAGTGAAATCTGGAAAAGGAAGCAATTCGGACGTTTTTGGAGTATAAAAGTGAAGAAAACGCCAAAGTCTTAATTTTCCATGCTGGGAACAGTAGGTGACGGCGTCAAGAGCAACTCCCTGACGGCATCAAGAGCAAAATTCCATAACGATCTAGAAGAGATTTGACGGCGTCATGAAGGTTGGGCGTCAAGAGTAAAAAGTCATGACGGCCTGGAAATAATTAAGTCTTGACGGCGTCAATGTAGATCTAGGCAGTCCGAGATTAGTTTTGGCGGTGAGGTGACGGCGTCACAAGTTAAGTCTTGACGCCGTCAGACCCCTTTTCCTATATATAGTTTTCTAATTTTTATACAAAAGAGAGAAGTTTTGGGAGAAACCCTAAGTACGATTTTGGTGTAACTTTACAGGTTTTTCAAGGGTTCCAACCCCTTGATACCTTGCATGTTTAATCAAGATAAGTGTTCTTCTAATTCAATCAATATGTCTATGTGTTGGTTGTTTATATCTTGTTCTTGTCTTAATTCCATCATGCTAGGCTAGATCTATCGTATGTTTGCTTAGATCTAATGAAACCTAGATGTTAATTATGTGTTGATTACTTGTTTATTCTTGTCTTGGATGAATGATTTATATGTTAGGCTTAAGAAAACTGGCAGATCTCCAATTGGTAACATGCTTGAACGTCTTAAGAAACATGAACTGACGCGCACTAGGTCTTTATTGGTTGTATTTAATGCATGAGCCACTGTTTACAATCCCTATAGTTGTGTTGGGCATGGTGTAGGAGGAGATAAGAGCTCATAGAATTGGGGAGTTATGTGTGCCACCCCATGAATGGTATTAAGGAATACGATCCGTCATCCATGTAATTATAACAAGTAATTAACGTGTAAAAGATGTCTAGGGAGTAGTGAAATCTAAGTAAACACATTTTCTCCAATTACTGCTCACAACTTTAGTATAATTTAGTTTATTTTCATTTCTAGTATTTTATTTTGATTACATCTTAGTATTGGGTTAGTTGATTAGCAACTAATTCCGCCCAAATCCTTCAAACCCGAGATTTTAAATTGCTTTCTAAAAAATATAAAAATACAAAAAGAATCTTTCCTCACCTTTAGAACTAGTATTTAGGCTTTCTAATCCTAGCGACACTATTCCTAGCTGAACGATCAATCCCCCGGTACTTGTCACTATACTATACTACAACGATCAGGTACACTGCCTGGTGGGGGTTGTAAGCTTCTCAAGATCCCTTGAGAGGTAAGGCATCCCTACGTATCTGGAATTGTTGAAGATAGAAGTAGATTCAGCTGATATCTTCCTGCTGGTTCCTATAGTGGTTCCTGCTGACAACCTGTTCCTGCTGAAGATATAATTCTGCAGATATAGTGCATCTGTAGCATTGGAAGTTTATTAGAAGGATATGTTTAATGTATTTTAGGATAAGATATGCAATATCTTTTATAGTTTTGGTTTACACGTTTTCTTGTAAAAAGAGTTTAGGGTTTCTTTTAGTATAAAAGAAACTTATGATCGTGCATTATGGACACGACTTAGAATTTAATCAATAATGATTAATAATGATCATAGAGGAACAAATTATTTTAGTTTATTGTCTTCTTTACTCTTGTGTTCATATTCCGCGTGAATACAAGTTTTACTAGAGATTCTCTACATAGTGTGCTTTTGTTTACATTAGTATACTATCGATTCCTAAGGCTCAAAGGTCTATCTAGTAACTAATCCAACAAGTGGTATTAGAGCCTGGAGAGAATCTCTGATAAAGAAGTTTTACTTACATCTCTTTCAAACCCTCAAACTCTTCAACCATGTTTGACGATTCTGATGTCACTCAAATCAACAACAACTCAACCAATACAACAACAACACAACCAATACAACAAGTAATCTCAACAACTATATCCGCTGGTAATGAAAAGTTCCCTTATCTTAAGAAAGATGAGTACAAGATTTGGGCTATGAAGATGGAGAATTGGATCATCAATACTGATTTCAATCTCTGGAATGTAATTCAGAATGGAAACAGTAAGAAGAGATTAGGAAGAGACAATCTAGGCAATATTGTCATTCTTCCTCCTGCTACAGCTGATGAACAAATAGCAGTTCAAAGAGAGACCAAGGCAAGAACTATCTTGCTTCAGTCTCTCCTAGATGATCACATGGGAGACTTTCATCATCTGGATGATACTAAGGAGATCTGGAAGTCTATCAAGGCAAGATTTGGAGGGAATGATGAATCCAGGAAAATGAGGAAGTCGATGCTCAAGCAAGAGTTCCAATAATTCAAGATTTCAAAGGAAGAAGGCCTACACAAGGGATATGACAGGTTCCAAAAGATCTTGAGTCAACTGAACCAGTTAAAAGCAAAGCCTGATAATGAGGATTGCAACATCAAGTTCTTGAGAGCTTTGCCCCACTCTTGGTCACAGGTCTGCATTACTATGAAGACCAGAGGTGGTCTTGAGTTCTTTGATGATCTCTACAACAAGCTTAGGACTCTGAAGATAGACATCAAGGGTCATTCAATATACACTCCATCAGCAGCATCATCACATTCAACATTTGTTAGCACCACCACTGGTAATAACAAACTCTCATATGCTGATAGTCCAACTTCTTCATCAGTAACATCTTCCTACATCTCCACTGGACCAAAGACACACTCCAAATCCAGTGAAGTGTTAGAGGATGTTCTCCATTCCTTTGTTGCTGACTATGAGCCACAACAACAACTAACCTTTGAAGATCTGGAACATATTGATAAGTTATATTTGGAGGAGATGGATCTTAAATGGCAGGTGGCTATGCTTTCTGTCAAAATCAAAAGATTTGTAAAGAAGGCTAGCAAAAAGCTCAATTTCAAGGGAAGGGATCTAGCCAGATTTGATAAAAAAAAAGGTTAAGTGCTACTCATGTGGTCAAATGGGTCACTTCTCAAGGGAATGCACTGAGAAGAAAGTTGATGACAAGACTAGGTACTCAGCATTCAAGATGAGGGAGGTGGAAGCTGGACAATCAAACGCCTTGGTATCTGTGGACTCTATGATTGATTGGACTGAGCATGGCTGTACAGATGTGGAAGGAGGTGCTCCTAAGCTCAATAGTTTGCTTGCTAGCTGTGAGTCAGATGAAGAGAGTGAAGAATTTGCCCTAATGGTCATCTCTAATCAGGTACAAAATTGTATATTTGGTTGTGATAATAAGTATGCTGACCTTAATAAAGAATTTGATGACTTAGAAACTCAATTTAAAGATTCCTATATTCAGGTTCAAGGATATAAAGGTGCAGTTAAAACTTTAGAACAACAAAAGGTTTGGTTCCAACAGAATCAGTTAGCCTATGAGGAGAAGATTAGGGTTTTAGTAAGGGATCTAGAAAACACAACTAATCAGTTAAAGTTTTCTGAAAAGAAAAATGCTAAAGTTAACCTAGAGAAATAGGATTTGAAAACTAGATTAGATAATGAAGTGGCTAGGCATATGGAATGGCAAAAAGCAACTAAGTGATGCGTGGGATTGCAACCTCGCAAAAGGTTTTACCTCTCAAGGGATCTTAAGAGGCTTTCAATCCCCACCAGGCAGTGTACCTGACCGATGTAGTATAGTGTAGTGGCAAGTACCGGGGGATTGATCGTTCTCTCGGGGAATAGTGTCGTTAGGATCAAAACTTAATTAAACTAGGTCTAGAGGTGAAGGATGATTCTTTTTGTACTTTTATGGTTTATGGAAAGCAAGTAAAAATCTCTGGTATTGGAAGAGTGGGCGGAATTAGTTGCTAGTCAACTAACCCAATTAACTACAAATGCAAGAAAAATAAAATAACAAGAAAGTAAATATTGAGAAAAACAATAATGAGAAAAACGTGTTTACTTAGATTTCACTACTCCCTAACTATCTTTCATTAATTGAATAGTTTGTTACAATTGCATGGATAACGGGTTATATTCCTTAATACCATTCGTGGGGTCGTGTACGATCTTCCCTAACTCTATAAGCTTCTACATCTTCCTATGTCGAGCCGACAACTAGCTCCTAACATGGCCTCCTTAGTAGTCACCCATGCATTAATTACAACCATTAAAATCATAGTACACATCCGATTCATGTTTCTTAAGAAGTTCAAGCATGTTACCAATTGGAAGTCCGCTAGTTTTCTTAAGCCTAACATCGATATCATTCATCCAATACAATTAATAACAAACAATCAACCAACAATCAATAGCTAGGTTTCATTAAATCTAAGCAAACACAAACAAACCTAGCCTAGCATGTTAAAGTAAAGACAAGCATAAGATAGAATCAAACAACACATAGACATATTGAATGATTATTGGAAGACTTATCTTTATCGAAACATAGATGAAAGAAGGGTGAAAAATCCTGTAAAATTCAGGGTGAAAAATCCTGTAAAATTCGACCTAAGGTTTATCCCAAAGTTCTCCCAAAAGTTCTCTCCCTAATCAATAAAAATTAGAAAACTATATATAGAGAATACACGTCTGACGGCATCACGTTGTAAGTCTGACGCCGTCAAGTTGCTGCCAATACTCTTCACGGATTGCCTAGATCCAGATCTGACACCGTCATTTATATTTCTTCTCTTGGCCGTCACGTGTAAATTTGCTCTTGACGGCCTTGGCTTCCCAAAGCATGACGCCATCACTCTTTAAATCCCAAAAACATTCTGGCGCGTCTCATGTAACCTTCTATCCACCTCTTTGCCAATACGTGTCGCCGTCATATGCAAGTCTTGACGCCGTCAGGTACTATTTCTAGCTTGATTTTGGAGACTTTGCCGTTTTCTTCACTTTTCGCTCCAAAAACGTCCAAAATGCTTCCCTTTCCAGATTTCTTCTCCAAAGTACCTAAAATGACAAAATGAACGATTTGAGGCAATATTTGATCAAATAATCACGACTTAGGGCTTAAATGACCCCCTAAAAGCGTAACACTTTTCGCCTAATCACTAAGCATTTGGACAAATTGGTTGATAGTTGTCAGTCTGTTATGTCTAGGAGAGGGTTGGGGTATGGAGATTTTATAGGGCCAAATGAAGTTTATGAACCTAATCAACAAAGCATTTTTGACCCTACTCTTGAGGAAAATTTTCAAATTCCTATCAAGTATATTAAAGAAGGAGAGATGCATTCTGTTTCTTCACTCATAACAGGAACATTTAAGCCTCCCTCCCCCATACAAACTTTGATCAATCACATATGTCATATGGCAAGAAGTCAAGTAACTTACCTGACACTAGCAGTGAAACTAATGACGTTGTCTCTTGTTCTTTTAATGACAAGAATTCAGAGACTAATTACTTTGCCAGCTGTGATTCAAGTGACAAGTCTGAATCACCCAAGACCTCACCCAAGTCTTCACACAAGTCTGCTGACTTCTCTTTAAGAGTTGCTGCTGATGAACCTCATTCAAAGACAACTTCTTTTGTTGATTTATCTTTACATTCTTTGAAGGACAATTCTTTTCATTATGTGAAACACAATTCTGCTTTTAATTTTGGTTATGATAAGTGTGCTTATAATAAGAATTCTTCTGGTCTGAACAAATCTTTTAAGATGAAAACATGTTTTGTTTGTGGTAGTGCTTATCATCTCATAAAGGATTGTGATTTTCATGAGGGAAGGATGTGTGTGTACTGACCAACAGAGACCTAGACCTATGTGTAATAATGTTAATGACATTCAACCATTTGTTCCACATGTGAAAACTAGCAGAAGTAACCCTGCTGGCAAACCAGTTTATGCTGATAAGCCAGTTCCTGCATGTAAACCAGTTCTCTCTGGCAAATCAGTTCCTGCTGGTAAGCCAGTTCCTACTGTTAAGCCGGATTCTGCTGGTAGACCTTTTTCTGCTGGTTGGAAGAGAAAAGTTGCTAGGCCATACTTTAGACCTACTAGTCCTTACTTTCAAAATGCTATTTGGCCTGTTCACTATGACCCAATGTACATGGGAAGGGGAAGATGGGATCCTGCTATTAAGTCCTCAGCAGGTTGTTCTTGGAGACAACTAGACCATCACTTAGCAAGGGGTCCAAGAGCAATGATGGATCTCACCAATCTACCTGATTTAACTCATATTGATCCACAAGGCAGGCCCAAGACTTGGATCTCCCATTGATACTAATGTTGTTGTATATTCTTGTTACTGTAGGATCATCCTCTTAAGAATAAAGATGTAGGTATTGTTGATAGTGGATGTTCAAGGAGTATGTCAGGGAACAGAGAAAGACTGGATGATTTTGTGCCAATTAGAGGTGGCACTGTGACCTTTGGAGGTGCAGATGGCATGATAACTGGGAAAGGAACCATTAGGACTCCTAAGCTAGATTGTGAAGATGTCTTCTATGTGAAAGAAATCTAGAACTTCAACTTGTCATCTGTTTCTGATGCGTGGGAATTGCACCAGGCTTTACCTCTCAAGGGATCTTGAGAAGCTTACAACCCCCACCAGGCAGTGTACCTGATCGTTGTAGTATAGTATAGTGACAAGTACCGGGGGATTGATCATTCAGCTAGGAATAGTGTCGCTAGGATTAGAAAACCTAAATACTAGTTCTAAGGGTGAGAGATGATTATTTTTGTATTTTTATATTTTTTAGAAAGCAAGTAAAAATCTCGGGTTTGAAGGATTTAGGCGGAATTAGTTGCTATTCAACTAACCCAATACTAAGATGCAATTAAAATAAAATACAAGAAATGAAAATAAACTAAATTATACTAGAGTTGTGAGCAATAAGTGGAGAAAATGTGTTTACTTAGATTTCACTACTTCCTAGACATCTTTTACACGATAATTACTTGTTATAGTTGCATGGATGACGGATTGTATTCCTTAATACCATTCATGGGGTATCGCACATAACTCCCCAATTCTATGAGCTCTTAAACTCCTACACCATGCCCAGCACAACTATAGGGATTGTAAACAGTGGCTCATGCATTAAATACAACCAATAAAGACCTTAGTGCAATAGGTTCATGTTTCCTAAGACGTTCAAGCATGTTACCATTTGGAGATCTGCCAGTTTTCTTAAGCCTAACATATAAATTCATTCATCCAACACAAACAATAAACAAGTAATCAACATATAATCAACATCTAGGTTTCATTAGATCCAAGCAAACACAAGATACATCTAGCCTAGCATGATGGAATTAAGACAAGAACAAGATATAGACAACCAACACATAGACATATTGATTGAATTAAAAGAACACTTATCTTAATTACATATGCAAGGTATCAAGGGGTTGGAACCCTTGAAAAACCTGTAAAATTCGCACCAAAATCATACTTAGGGTTTCTCCAAAACTTCTCTCTTTTATATGTGAAAATTAGAAAACTATATATAGGAAAAGGGGTCTGACGGCGTCAAGAATAAACTTATGACGCCGTCACCTCGCCGCCAAAACTTTTCTCGGACTGCCTTGATCTACATTTGACGCCGTAATGTGATAATCATTTCCAGGCCGTCATGACTTTTACTCTTGACGCCCTTCCTTGTGACGCCGTCAAATCTGTTCTGGATCATCATGGAAATTGCTCTTGACGCCGTCAGGATGTTACTCTTGACGCCGTCACCTACTGTTCCCAGCAAGGAAAATTAAGACTTTGGCGTTTTCTTCACTTTTATGCTCCAAAAACGTCCGAATTGCTTCCTTTTCCAGATTTCTCTCCCAAAGTACCTAAAATCACAAAAGGAGCGATTTAGGGCAATATTTGATCAAATAAAGTCAATTTCGGGCTTAAATGACCCCCTAAAAACGGATCATTTTTCGCCTCATCATATACCCTTACACTTGAGATTTGCTTATCCTCAAGCAAATGCGCTTTTATTCTACTCAAAAGACAAGTTAGGGGTCATTTAACACTAATATATAAGTAATTACAACAAATAATCATTCCACTAAAGACCAATAGACAAGCACGGAGGTCATATACTAGCACCTCACAAATAGTGTTTAGATACTCACATCTCTCGGGTGTAATAAAGTATAAATTACAATATGGAAACGGAAGATATCTCTCACTACCTGTCATAGCAAAATAGATTACCATAGGCTTGGGAAAGGATCAAACCTCCACCACATGGCGTAAGCACCTACGATAAACTATCAAAGAGGTCTTTTAAAGGGTTGTAACGTTAGGTGTAGGGATATGAAATACACGGTTTTGTTGGATAAAGGAAGTTTTACTGGTGGCGAGTTAACAATCTTGGTCAATTACATGTACAAGATGGCGTTGCTAAGCCAAGACTAGACTCGACTTAAGCTAATAAATGAAAAATAACAAAAACATAAAATGAACATAGAATAAAAAGGGATGGTAGTCCGTATGTTTTTTCTCTTTTTCCTTTTTCTATATATATATTTTTTTTTGCATACACTCTTAGCCTACCATCCAAAATAATACATCATAGGGGATGAACATTCCCCTTACACTTGAATCTTTACATACTTTACATTAAACTAATCTAATGACTCGAATTAAGAAAATCAAAACACTTGGAGTACTTTTAAGATTAACGCACATATGGGGGTAATAAATGATGTTCTTCCCCATTACTCCATAAAACAAGGACTTACCCATGAGTTCCAATCGTCCCAAAACAATATGTACAAGGATATGACTCGACTTAGCAACCATGTAATCAATTATATAGTTAACTTAGGGTTTAACAAATAACAATAATGCACTAAAGATGAGTGCATACACGGAAGGCTAAGGCGATTTGGTTGTACATTTAAGTGGCGTGTAACAAATTCTTCCTTTAAGTAAAATGCTTAAAGTTAGAAATGAAAAGATAGGCTCGGAGGGGTATACTAGGGGTTTCGTGTACTAAAAATGAGTACAACGCTAAGGGTGTGGGAAAAAATTAATTGACATAACTAGCCAAGTAATATGACTTAAATGGTCAAGTAATTATAATACGGGTTTAACACAAGGGTGATCCTAATGCCTCTTATCATGTAGTAAATCCTACCACACGAATGTAGTCTCACTAGCGGTCTCGGGATGCATCACTAACGCAAGTTCTAGAATCTAAATGCTACCGGTACATTCATAAGCACTAATAGTAAATGCTTTTCCTATCAAATCTAAAGGCGAACCTCACATATTTGGGTGGAAATTTTTTCTGAATATACGGTTATGTGCTAGTCATACAATCTCCTATCCATGAGACGCTTGCTATGGCTAAAGTTTCACTCCTAAATGTTGTAAAAAATTTTAAATTTGGCGCTAAAATTGCACTAACAAGTATTTCTCATAGTTTTATTACACATCTACCATTAAACAAAACAAACTCAAGTGAAAGTGCATAGGTAAGGTATCATCTTTTTACCCTCCCCTTACACTTAAGATGAACATTGTCCCCAATGTTCAAGTAAAGAATGTAAAAGTGAAAAAGTTAAAAAGAATGAAATCAAATACTCCCCTGATTCGCTCGGTATGGATAATAAGATGGCCAGGTTAAATCTTCCTCCAAGTAAATGAACAATCAAAGCTTCCCTTCCATAATATAAATCATCTTCTTGTCATACATAACCTGTAAAACCTGATAAAATAGACAAGACAACCTCGCGTAAAATCGGCGGCATCCTATATAAGTTACTAAATCCTAGAAAACAAGAGAAGATATAATGCTTGTGGAATGAAGTTTGCAGATTTTCTGGAGATTATAAAACTTAATAATTCACAAAAACCATAAGACTCCGTTAGAAAAACAAAACCGGTAAAATTTCCAGATTTTTACACGTGACGCCGTCAAGAATTAATTCATGACGCCGTCAGAAGTGACCTGCAGAAATTCTTATGTTAAGTTTCCGGAAAATTTCTGGAAAAACTTGGTCCTACTTCCTGGAAAATCCTGCAAAACTTCATTATGACTCAATACAAGCGTTTGACTCTAACAAATACGAATATACATGTTCATTTAATATTGTGGAGAATCATGATCGGTTTGTTTCTTGAAAACATATTTGGGGTTTCCCCTTACACTTATCTTTTGCAAAAATACTTTTAGGTGGAGTTAAGACTAGGCCAAAACAACAAAGTAAAGTATTTCCACTATTTAGTTTAGAAACATGATCTACCAACAATAAAAACAAAGCATGTATACGAAAGCAAATAACAAACAAACAAAAATAAAATCACACAAAGCATGGGTTGCCTCCCAAGAAGCGCTTGTTTTTGATCGAGTCACGAGCCTGAGTCTTCCCTTATTTAACGGAAAGAAGGGAGGTTTTCCCTACACTTAGGATTAAGTGCGGGTGGAAGTAGCGATACACACCCTTAGGGTGGAAGTATGCCACGTGAGAAAAGAGTGGTGGATGAATTATATGCTCAAAGGGTTGTGCTCCTATCATCATAACCTTACCTAATTCAATCGGGTTAATGGGTGGATTAAGATTTTCACCTAGAAAGGGATCATTTTCAATCAACTTCAGGAGACTCCTAGTTGGGAATCCATCTTGACCTAATAAACCCGGTTTAAACCCATAATGTTTCTTGTGATCAATCATAAATGGGTGATGTAAGCGTGTAAGGTCATTTTCCACTTCTATATTGGCTTCCTCTCTACAAGGCTTAGAGTCCACTACCTTTATCCTAAGACTACCCGAACTATATGGTTTGATGGGTGGATCGGGACCTTTTTCAATTCCTAAATTCACATCTAAGGATAGAAGATTAGGTAACGGCTTTGGTTGAGGCTCCGGTTCATCAAAACTAGGAACTTCCCTAGAACTAAGAGTAAGGTTATCATTATAAGTATTCAAACCTATATCCTCTAGTTGTGTTTGGTTCAAAGGTTCTACCTCTATTGGGGTTCCTATAGTCTCCTCTACTTCTTCCGGGTAAGTCACGGGCGGTGTTTGTGCCTCAAATGATGGTAGGTTTTGTGGGGTACTTGGTGAGCTTATGTTATTTACCTCATCCTCCATTTTATCTAGATTACCTATGTGTTTGTTTTGTACTATGACATTACATAACAACCACTTAGGTATCTCAACACTAATATATTCATCCCCAAACAAACTTGTTTCATGATCCTGGAAATTTATATTCAATTTACTTGTACTAACGTTTGTTGGGTTGTCTACCCTATAATAATATTGGGCACAATATTCTATGGCATCCCATGCTTCTTCAGCACTTAATTCCCTAAAGTCCCAATTGGCAAAATCCTCAATGCGCATTTGGTCATATTGGCCAACACGATAGTAAAAGGTTCGGGTTAGGAATGCTAAAGCGAAACTATGATGAGGGAATTTTCGGAGTAAATTTCTAAAACGAGTCCATGCATCATATATGGGTTCATCTCGATATTGTTTGAAATTCGAGATGTCAATAGGGTAGAATGGCCTTTGTGGTTGGTGGTATGGTGGATTCGCGTACTCCATAATGATGAACGGAAGAGTCAATGGAAATTACAAACAAACACACAAAGAAAAAGATAGACTAAAGAAATCCTAAAAAAATAAAAATAAATTCTTACTAGAAAGGAATCTAGCAAGTAGACCTAATAAAAAGAGATTCTAACCTAGACAATAACTATTCCCCGGGCTGCGGCGCAAAAAACTTGATGCGTGGGAATTGCACCAGGCTTTACCTCTCAAGGGATCTTGAGAAGCTTACAACCCCCACCAGGCAGTGTACCTGATCGTTGTAGTATAGTATAGTGACAAGTACCGGGGGATTGATCGTTCAGCTAGGAATAGTATCACTAGGATTAGAAAACCTAAATACTAGTTCTAAGGGTGAGAGATGATTATTTTTGTATTTTTATATTTTTTAGAAAGCAAGTAAAAATCTCGGGTTTGAAGGATTTGGGCGGAATTAGTTGCTATTCAACTAACCCAGTACTAAGATGCAATTAAAATAAAATACAAGAAATGAAAATAAACTAAATTATACTAGAGTTGTGAGCAATAAGTGGAGAAAATGTGTTTACTTAGATTTCACTACTCCCTAGACATCTTTTACACGATAATTACTTGTTATAGTTGCATGGATGACGGATTGTATTCCTTAATACCATTCATGGGGTATCGCACATAACTCCCCAATTCTATGAGCTCTTATCTCCTCCTACACCATGCCCAGCACAACTATAGGGATTGTAAACAGTGGCTCATGCATTAAATACAACCAATAAAGACCTTAGTGCAATAGGTTCATGTTTCCTAAGACGTTCAAGCATGTTACCATTTGGAGATCTGCCAGTTTTCTTAAGCCTAACATATAAATTCATTCATCCAACACAAACTATAAACAAGTAATCAACATATAATCAACATCTAGGTTTCATTAGATCCAAGCAAACACAAGATAGATCTAGCCTAGCATGATGGAATTAAGACAAGAACAAGATATAGACAACCAACACATAGACATATTGATTGAATTAAAAGAACACTTATCTTAATTACATATGCAAGGTATCAAGGGGTTGGAACCCTTGAAAAACCTGTAAAATTCGCACCAAAATCGTACTTAGGGTTTCTCCAAAACTTCTCTCTTTTAAATGTGAAAATTAGAAAACTATATATAGGAAAAGGGGTCTGACGGCATCAAGAATAAACTTGTGACGCCGTCATCTCGCCGCCAAAACTTTTCTCGGACTGCCTTGATCTACATTTGACGCTGTCATTTGATAATCATTTCCAGGCCGTCATGAATTTTACTCACATGTGAACTTTAAAACCATCAACAAGCTGGCTAAACATGGATTGGTTCAAGGGCTTCCTTCCAAAGTTTTTACTAATGAGCACAATTGTGTTGCTTGTAACAAAGGAAAACAACATAAAGCTTCTTACAAGACCATTACTGCTGTCAGCACAATCACAGAACCTCTTCAACTACTTCATATGGATCTCTTTGGTCCTACTTCTATCAGAAGTATTGATCATAAATACTTTTGCCTGGTTGTCACTGATGATTATAGTAGGTTTTGTTGGGTATTCTTTTTGGTGACTAAGGATGAAACCTTTCAGACTCTTAAAGACTTTATTGCCCTTATTGAGAACCAGCTGAATAAGAAGGTTAAAGCTATGAGGTGTGACAACAGGACAGAGTTCAAAAATGCTAGGTTGATTGAACTCTATAGGTCTAAAGGAATTAAAATGGACTATAGCAATCCAAGGACTCTACAACAAAATAGGGTTGCAGAAAGAAAGAATAGAACCCTTATAGAGGCTGCAAGATCAATGTTTGCTGACTCTAAGTTACCCACTATGTTTTGGACTGAAGTAGTTGGCACTGCTTGCTATGTTTTGAATAGGGTACCGATTACTAGACCCCACAACAAAACACCTTATGAACTGTTGACAGGGAAAGTTCTAACCATTACTTACTTTAAACCTTTTGGATGTCATGTGACAATTCTGAATACCAGTGATCATTTTGGGAAGTTTGAAGGCAAAGCTGATGAGGGGTACATTGTTGGTTATTCTGCTCATAGTAAAGCTTATAGGGTGTATAATTTATCTTCCAAAAGGATAGAAGAAACACTGAATCCTAAATTTCTTGAAGATAAACCAAATGTTCAGGGAGCAGGTCATGAGTGGTATTTTGACAATGACTATTTGACTGATCATTTAGGTTGCAATAGGTTCAAAGCTAATGATGTGTGGTTTTGCAACCTTGCAAAAGGTTTTACCTCTCAAGGGATCTTGAGAAGCTTGCAATCCCCACCAGGCAGTGTACCTGACCGATGTAGTATAGTGTAGTGGCAAGTACTGCGGGACAGATCGTTCAACTCAAAGAATAGTGTTCGCTAGGGTTAAAACTCAATAAAACTAGGTATAGAGATGAGGGATGATTCTTTTTGTATTTTTATATTTTATGGAAAGCAAGTAAAAATCTCGGGTTTTGGAAGAACGGGCGGAATTAGTTGCTAGTCAACTAACCCAAATAACTACAAATGCAATAGAAATAAAGTAAAATGATACGAAAGTAAATGTGGAGAAAAACAATAATAAGAGATATGTGTTTACTTAGATTTCACAACTCCCTAGCTATCTTTTACTAGTTGATTAGTTTGTTACAATTGCATGGATGACGGGTTATATTCCTTAATACCATTCGTAGGACCGTGTACGATCTTCCCTAACTCTATAAGCTTCTACCACTTCCTATGTCGAGCCGACTACTAGCTCCTAACATGGCCTCCTTAGTAGTTACTTATGCATTAAATATAACCAATTAATCGTAGTACATATCCGATCATGTTTCTTAAGACGTTCAAGCATGTTCCCAATTGGAAGTTTGCCAGTTTTCTTAAGCCTAACATCGATATCATTCATCCACAACAATTATAAACAAACAACCAACCAATAATCAATAACTAGGTTTCATTACATCTAAGCAAACACAAAGAAAGCCTAGCCTAGCATGTTAAAGTAAAGACAAGTATAAGATAGAATCAAACAACACATAGACATATTGAATGATTATTGGAAAACTTATCTTCAATTAAATATGGATGAAACAAGGGTTTGGAACCCTTAAAAGTAAGGTAAAAATCGTGCTAGGGTTTCTCCCAAACTATCCCAAAGTTCTCCTCTCCTAACAAATGAAAAATAGAAAACTATATATAGATTTTTGGGTCTGACGGCGTCACGTGTAAATCCTGACGCCGTCAACTCGCCGCCATAAAAACTCTCGTATTACCTAGATCCAGATCTGACGTCGTCATGTATTATTCTTCTCTTGGCTGTCTCTTTTAATTTGAACGTGACGGCCTTGGTGACGCCGTCACGTGTTAAATCTCCAAAACATTCTGGCGCGTCACGTATATTTAATTTATCCACCTCATTGTCCATGAGTGACGGCGTCACATGCAAATCCTGACGCCGTCAGGTACCAAATTTAGCATGATTTGGAGACTTTGTCGTTTTCTTCCCTTTTTCGCTCCAAAAACGTCCAAAATGCTTCCTTTTCCATATTTCTTCTCCTAAGTACCTAAAATAACAAAAGGAATGATTTAGGGCAGTAATTGAACAAATAATCTCAAATTTGGGCTTAAATGACCCCCTAAAAGCGGTACACTTTTCGACTCATCAAATACCCTTACACTTAAGCAAATACGCTTTTATTCTAATCAAAATACAAGCTAGGGGTCATTTAACACTAATATAAAAGTAATTACAACAAATAATCATTCCACTTCAACCAAAACAAGCACGGAAATTATATACTAGCACCTCACAAATAGTGTTTAGATACTCACATCGCTTGTGTGTAATAAAAGTATATATTACAATATGAAAATGGAAAATATCTCTCACTACTTGTCATAGCACATAGATTGCCATAGGCTTGGGAAAGGATCAAACCTCCACCACTTGGCGTAAGCTCCTAGGATAAACTATCAAAGAGGTCCTTTAAAGGGTTATAACGTGAGGTGTAGGGATATGATAAACACGGTTTTGTTGGATAAAGGCAATCTTTACTGGTGGCGAGTTAATCATCTTGTTCAATTACATGTACAATGTGGCGTTGCTAAGCCAAGACTCGACTCGACTTAAGCTAATCATAAACTAACAAAAACATAAAATGGAACGGGATGGTAGTCCGTATGTTTTTTCTCTTTTTCTTTTTCTATTTTTTTTTCTTTTTCTTGATTTTTCGATGTTTTTTTATTTTATTTTTTTTGCATACACTCTTACCCTACCATCCAAAATAATACATCATAGGGAATTTGCATTCCCCTTACACTTGAACTTTTACATACTTTACAATCAACTATTCTAATGACTCGAATTAAGATAATCAAAACACTTGGAGTACCTTTTAAGATTAACGCACATATGGGGGTAATAATTGTTGTTCTTCCCCAATACTCCATAATAATAGTACTTTACCCATGAGTCCCAATCATCCCAAAACAATATGTACAAGATATGACTCGACTTAGCAACCATGTAATCAATTAGACAATTAACTAAGGGTTTAAACATATAACAATAATGCACTAAAGATGAGTGCATACAAGGAAGGCTAAGGCGATTTGGGTGTACATTTGGGGTGGATTGTAAACAAATTCTTCCTTTAAGTAAAATGATTAAAGTTAGAAATGAAAAAGATAGGCTTGGAGGGGTGTACTAGGGGTATCGTGTACTAAAAATGAGTACATCACAAAGGTGTGGGAAAATTAATTGACTTTACTAGTCAAGTAATTATGACTTCATTGGTCAAGTAATTATGATAAGGGTTTAAACACAAGGGTTATCCTAATACCTCTTATCATGTAGTAAATCCTAACTACACGAATGTAGTCTCACATGCGGTCTCGGGATGCATCACTAACGCAAGTTCTAGAATCTAAGTACTACAGGTACACTCATAAGCATCTTTTCCTAACAAATCTAGGGGCGAACCTCACATATTTGGGGTGGAAATTTTGAGTGGTACGGTTTTTCGTGCTAGTCATACAACTCCTATCCATGAGACGCTTATTAAAGCTAAAGCTTCACTCATAGATGTTGTAAAAAATTTTAAATTTTGTGCTAAAATTACCCTAACAAGTGTTTCTCTTAGTTTTATTACACACCTACTATTAAACAAACAAACTCAAGTACAATTGCATTCTCTAAGGTATCATCATTTACCCTCCCCTTACACTTAGGCTGAACATTTTTCCCAATGTTCAATAAAAAGGATGTAAAAGTAATGAAGGTAAAAGAATGAAACAAATACTCCCCTGATTCGTTCGGTGTGGATAATATAGTAACAAGGTTAGATCCTCCTCCAAGAAAATGAACGTTGAAAGCTTCCATTCAGAAATATAAATCATCTTCTTGTCCAGTATAACCTGTTAAACCTGAGAAAACAATCATGGCAAACCTCGCGTAAAGTTGGCAGCAAACTATATATATACTAAAATCCTAGAAAAAATTAGCATATATATATTAATGTTCCTTTCTAGGAATTAAAAGGATATAATGCTTGTGGAATTAATATTTGCAGATTTTCTGGAGGTTATAAAACTAAAGAATTAACAAAAATTTTAAGACCCCGGTAGAAAAACAAAACTCGCAAAATTTTTCAGAATTTTACGCCTGACGCCGTCAGCTTATAATCCTAACACCGTCAGAATGCCCTGATAGAAATTCTATGTTAAGTTTCTGGAAAATTTCTAGAAAAACTCACGCCTTAATTCCTGGAAATCCTGCAAAACATCATTATGACTCGATACAAGCATTTGACTCAAACAAATACTAATATGCATGTTCGTTTAATATCGTCATGATTCATGTCCAATTCCGTTCTTAGGAACAAATTTAGATTTCCCTTATACTTATCTTTTGCAAAATACCTTTTTATGAAGTTAAGATGAAGTTAAACAAGAAGCACTTTTCTTTATTTACGAGTCTTGTAGCTAGACTCAAGGTCACGGGCTATCCTATATGAGTGAGTTTCTCATCGCGGAAATCTTTGGGATCAAACTAAGGTTTTAATTTCCTATCGGTTCTCTTAGTTCTATATGACTTCTCAAATTTTCTCCATCTGGATCATATAGAATCATCTTCATATGCCATGATCCGTCACCTTCCTTAGGTGGCTTGTCCCAATTCCATTTACATTTATCACCTTCCCTTTTCCACTTGTTCATTCCTAAGTTGATAGGCATCACTCCTAGGAATTCAATCATTTTCCTAAACACTAAGGGATCCTCAAAGGGGTCATCCCTAGCTATGAGTTGCTCCACCGAATGCGTTTTGTTCATAAACTCCTTCTCTAAAAAAAATGGGCGTTGAGGTCCTATGAAGTCTCTATTAACCCAAGGTACGTATCTAGATAGTCTCTTATTCTAATCTACCCAATGAGGCGTTGGTTCCCCATTAGTATCATAGGCATGTTTCTTAACATCATAGACCGACCAAGTTTCTCCTTCTCCTACCGCTATTCTAGATTCCCTACAATCAATCATCGCACTTGCGGTAGCTAAAAATCCTCTTCCTATTAATAAATGGCATGTAGTGTCACTAACTATATCAAGGACGTGGAAATCGGTTAACATTGTCAACCTTCCTATATGCACTAACACATCCTTCACTACCCCAACTGGATACGCTACACTTCCATCCGCAAGCGCTATGATTACCTCTGTTTCATCTAATTTTCCCGGCTTAAGAGTGGTGTACAGAGATAATGGAAGCAAATTTAGGCTTGACCCAAGATTGGGTAATGTGTCAAAAGCCTCAGAATTTCCGATCTTACAGGGTAAAACGAATATGCCCGGATCATCTAACTTTTTAGGCAGGTTGTTTTGAATGAAGGCGGTCCCATTCTTACCTAATTTAAGTTTCTCTTCATATTTCTCTGAAAGGGAATTGTAGTAGGGAGCACGGGCTAAGACATCAATGACAGGGCGCTCAAGGTGAAGTTCCTTGAATTCATTGCCAAGGTCTTGTGTAGGAGGTGTTTCAACTATGCTATTGACCAGTTTGATGTTGGGTGTTTTATTCAATTGGTCCTTTTGAAAAATTTGGGTTCGCTTGAAACACGTGCTCACAGCATTGACCGAATAGTATTGTGGGCAAGAAGTAGGAGATGAAACAGATGATATAGAGTTAACGTTTAGTTTCGGATTCTTGACCGTGTTACTTGGGAGTGCTCCCATTTCTCGGTTGTTGAGAACTTTCAACAATGTGTCAATCTTATTGGTCATCTCACTTTTTTTTTGTTTGAAATTGGCTTAAAACATTGCTAAACGAGTTTCTTGAGATGCCATAGATATGGACATCAATCCTTCAAAATTGTTGGTACTACCATAGTTGTTGGAAGGATTGTTGTTGAAAGTACGGTTAGGGGGTGGACCGTTTGATTGGTAACGATTAGGTGGATTGGAAGAATTGTTTTGGGGTGCGTTTTGGCTTTGTTTCCACCTAAAGTTTGGATGATTTTTCCAAGAGGGGTTATATGAATCACCGTAAGGGTTTGGCTTGGGTTTGAAAGTGTACAACTTTTCTCCCGCTCTGTCGGTACGCGAGGATGCGTAATTCGCAAAAGCTAGTTCGGGGAGTTCCATGCAATCACGAGTGTCGTGAGGACCACTACAAAATTTGCACGAAGAGGTGATTTTGTTCACTTGGCTTGAAGGTTTAGGAGCTTCATAAGATTTCATGAGAAACTTGACTTGGTCTTCAAGTTCCATGATCCTATGGTCGGGAGTGCTTGAATTGTTCGAAGGTGTTGGGAATTATACTAACAGTTACCACTGATAAGCAAGGAGACAACCACTATTGAAGAATGCACTAGCAGTGGAAACTCATTACCACTGCTAGTACATATTATTACCACTGATGCAGGATAATTGTTAGGAAATGTGTATTTAGATAAGTATAGAAAAGATCTTATGTATATTCTATTATTCTCAGTTTATACTTATCTTGTAAAGGAATCCTTGTGTCCTATAAAAGGAGGTCCAAGGTTTAGGTTTACATACGTATCAATTAGAGAGCTTCAAGGTGTAACCCTAGTGATAATCTAGATCACTCGTATTATTATTCCTAATAATATTGGAGCTTATAATTTGGTTAATATTATGTGTTCATACAACTGTTCTCATTCATATACAAACTCACAAACAAACATACAAACAAACCTTATAAGTATTAATAAGTATATTCCGCATACTTGTTAGTATCATTCAAAGTAACACTATAACACAAGTCGTGTGTTTAGATCCATCAGAAGGCAAAGATATTGCCTTGACCATTTTGTTTAAATCACGGGGATCATTACAAATTTCGTTGTCATAGAGAGCAAGATCTTCTATGAGTTCCCATGATTCTCCCGCACTTTGATCACGTATCTTGCCACCGGCCGCTTGGTCAATGGTTTGCCTCATGGAGAGATTGATGTGGTCATAGAAAATTTGGACTTGGAGCCAAAGATCTATGCCATGATGAAGGACTTTTTGGAGTAAGTCCTTGAAACGAGTCCATGCTTCATAGAGAGTTTCACCTTGATGTTGTTGCAACATCAAGATGTCATTTCTTAGCTTGGTAGTTCTCCCTGGTGGGAAAAATTGAGCAAGGAAATGAGTGGTGAGATCATCCAAGAGGTGATGGATCCCGTGGGAAAACACTCGAGCCATTGATTAGCTTGGTCATGTAGAGAGAATTGGAAGATATGCAATTGGGTCGTCTCTCGAGTTTCAACATCAAGGTCTATGGAATCTACGATTTTGAGGAAATCGTTGAGATGTTGATTAGGATCTTCGAAACGAAGTCCATGGAATGCTCATCCGCTTTGCACTAACCGGATGGTGTCGGATCACAAGGGAGACACATTGGCTCCTTGAGTGAGCTCAATGGTGTTTCGATAGCCTTGGTGGCAAGGACGGGAGTACTCTCCTAAAGTTTGGGGTCTAGGAGGTTGGTTTGGTTGTGGTGGGTTTTGTGAATAGTTTGGTTGTAGTGGGTTAAGGGGGTCAAAGAGATTACCACCTTCCATGATGGCGGATGGCAATGATTACGAACAAAGGAACGAAGAAAAATATAAACTAAAGAAAACCTATAAAAATAAAAATAAAAATATTACTAGAAAGGAATCTAGTAAGTAGACCTAATAAAAAGAAATTTCAACTGATGAGGCGAAAAATGAACCGTTTTTAGGGGGTCATTTAAACCCGAATTTGAATTTATTTGATCAAATATTGCCCTAAATAATTCCTTTTGCCATTTTAGGTACTTTTGGAGTGAAATCTGGAAAAGGAAGCATTTTGGACGTTTTTGGAGCATAAAAGTGAAGAAAACGGCAAAGTCTTGATTT
This sequence comes from Artemisia argyi, assembly GCA_030686995.1. NCBI lineage: Eukaryota > Viridiplantae > Streptophyta > Magnoliopsida > Asterales > Asteraceae > Artemisia > Artemisia argyi. The sequence goes on along the minus strand of CM060700.1, from coordinate 42,014,783 downwards.
TCCTTGCTAGGAACAGTACCTGACGGCGTTACAAGATTCTTAATGACGGCGTCAAGAGCAATACTAGAGGTGGAAGTTGATGGTGCACATGCCGATCTAGAAAGTTTTGTACTAAGGAGATGACGGTGTCACCATAGGCCGTCATGGTCCAAATGTTAGTGACGGCCCAGAACAAAATTACACATGACAGCGTCAAAAGTGGATTTAGGCAATCCGATTTCATTATGGGCGGCGAGTTGACGGCATCAGAATTTCCTTCTTGACGCCGTCACCCTGTAAAATCTATATATAGTTTTGCAATTTTCATTCATTGGTGTGTAACTTTTAGGGTACAACTTTGGAGAAAAACCCTAGTACAATTTTCACATCTTTTTCAATGGTTTTTACCCTTTGAAACTTCTTATGTTCAATTGAGATAAGTACTCTTTCAATTCAATCAATATGTCTATGTGTTGCTTGAATATATCTTTCACTTGTCTTCAATTTAGCATGCTTGGCTAGATCTCTTGTGTGTTTGCTTAGATGTAGTGAAACCTAGATGTTAATTATGGGTTAATCGTTTGTTTATAGTTGTTACGGATGATTGTATTCGATGTTAGGCTTAAGAAAACTGGCAGACTTCCATTGGTAACATGCTTGAACGTCTTAAGAAACATGATCAGAGGTGTACTATGATTTTTGGTTGTATTTAATGCGTAGGAGAATTCTAATGATCCCATGTTAGGAGCTTCTAACGGCTAGACATAGGAGTGAAGTAGGATCCTATAGAGTTAGGGAATATTGTACACGGCCCTACGACTAGTATTAAGGAATACGACCCGTCATCCATGCAATTGTAACAAACTATCAACCTGTAAAAGATATCTAGGGAGTAATGAAACCTAAGTAAACACAACTTTCCCTATCATTGTTTACACCACTAGTATAATTAGATTTCATTTCATTTTTGTTATTTTAATTTGATTGCATCTTAGTTAGTTTGGGTTAGTTGGCTAGCAACTAATTCCGCCCACTCTTCCAAAACCGAGATTTTTATTTACTTTTATAAAATATAAAAATACAAAAAGAATCATCCCTCACCTCTAGACCTAGTTTTTAGGCTTTCTAATCCTAGCGACACTATTCCTGAGTTGAACGATCAATCCCCCGGTACTTGTCACTATACTATACTACAACGATCATGTACACTGCCTGGTGGGGGTTATAAGCTTCTCGAGATCCCTCGAGAGGTAAAGCCTGGTGTGATTCCCACGTATCAAGTTTTTAGCACCGCAGCCCGGGGAATAGCTGTTGTCTAGGTTAGGATTTCTTTTTATTAGGTCTACTTGCTAGATTCCTTTCTAGTAAGATTTTATTTTTATTTCTAGGTTTTCTTTAGTCTATCTTTTTCTTTGTGTGTTTGTTCGTAATTTTCATTGACTATTCCGTTCACTATTATGGAGAACGCGAATCCACCATACTACCGACCACAAAATTCACCCACTCCTAATGACATCTTGAAGTTTAAACAACATGAAGATGAACCTATCTATGATGCATGGGCTCGTTTTAAATATTTACTCCGAAAAGTCCCTCATCATAATTTCGATCTGTGGTCCCAAATAGAAATATTTTACCATCATGTCGACCACTATACCAAAATGAACATTGACCATGCCGCAGATGGGGACCTTTGGGGATTAAGTGCTGATGAAGCATGGGAAAGCATAGAGAATTGTGCCATACTTGCCAAAAAAATGGACAACCCAAGAAATGTTGTTACGGATCAATTGATAGCAAGTTTGAGGGAACAAGCAAGAAGTTTGTTTGGGGATAATAAACCTATAGACCTTTCAAAAAAAAAATAAACCTATAGATGTGATAACTGGGTGCACGGAGTGGTTTAATTTCACCACAATACAAGCTGAGCACATTGGTAATCTTGATAAGATGGAGGATAGAGTTGAAAATCTAAGCCCACCAAGTACCCCACGAGTCCTACCATCATTTGAGGCATACACACCGCCCGTGACTTCTTCGGATGAAGTAGATGAGACTTTAGGAATCCCAATTGAGGTAGAACCTTTGAACCAAACACAACTAGAGGATATAGGTTTGAATACTTATAATGATAACCCTACTCTTAGTTCTAGGGAAGTTCCTAGTTTTGATGAACCAGAGCCTCAACCAAAACCGTTACCTAATCTTCCATCCTTGGATGAAAATTTAGGAATTGAAATAGGTCCCGATCCACCCATCAAACCATATAGTCCGGGTAGTCTTAGGATAAAGGTAGTGGACTCTAAGCGTTGTAGAGAGGAAACCAATATAGGAGTGGAAAATGATCTTACATGCTTACATCACCCATTTATGTTTGATCACAAGAAACATTATGGGTTTAAACCGGGTTTATTAGGTCAAGATGGATCCCCAACTAGTAATCTCTTGAAGTTGATTGAAAATGATCCCTTTCTAGGAGAAAATCTTAATCCACCCATTAACCCGATTGAATTAGGTAAGGTTATGATGATAGGAGCACACCCCTTTGAGCATATAATTCATCCACCACTCTTTCCTCACAAGGCATATTTCCACCCTAAGGGTGTGTATCGCTACTTCCACCCGCACTTAATCCTAAGTGTAGGGAAAACCTCCCCTAATTCCGTTAAATAAGGGTAGAGTGAGACTCGTTACTAAAAAAAAAAACAAGCGCTTCTTGGGAGGCAACCCACATTTTGTGTGATTTTTAATTGTTTGATTGTTATTTGCTTCCGTATGCACGCTTTATTTTTATTGTTGATAGATCATGTTTCAAAACTAAATTGTGAAAATGCTTTATTTTGTTGTTTAACTTCGTCTTAACTTCATATAAATGTATTTTGCAAAAGCTAAGTGTAAGGGGAAACCTCAAATTTGTTTTTAAGAATGAAATTGATCATGATTCTCCACAATATTAAATGGACATATGTATTAGTATTTGTTAGAGTCAAGTGCTTGTATCGAGTCATAATAATGTTTTGCAGGATTTTCCAGGAAATAGGACATAAGTTTTTCCAGAAATTTTCTGGAAACTTAACGTAAAGATTTCTGCAGGTCACTTCTAACGGTGTCAGGAATTAATTCCTGACAGCGTCATGTGTAAAATTCTGGAAATTTTGCTAGTTTGGTTTTTCTAACGGAGTCTTAAATTTTTTTGTTAATTCTTTAGTTTTATAAACTCCAGGAAATCTGCAAACATTCATTCCACAAGCATTGTATCTTAATTTGTTTTCTAGGATTTGTTAGTATATATAGATTGCCGCTGATTTTACGCGAGGTTGCCTTGTTTGTTTTCTAAGGTTTAACAGGTTATGTATGACAAGAAGATGATTTATTTTTCTGGAAGGGAAGCTTTGAATGTTCATTTTTCTTGGAGGAAGATCTAACCTTGTTACCACACTATCCACACCGAACGAATTAGGGGAGTATTTGCTTTCATTCTTTTACCTATTTCACTTTTACATTCTTTAATTGAACATTGGGGACAATGTTCATCCAAAGTGTAAAGGGAGGGTAAATGATGATACCGTACCATTCAGAAAAATTTTCCACCCAAATATGTGAGGTTCGCCTCTAGATTTGATAGGAAAAGCATTCATTATTAGTGCTTATGAGTGTACTGGTAGCATTTAGATTCTAGAACTTGCGTTAGTGATGCATCCCGAGACCACTAGTGAGACTACATTCGTGTAGAAGGATTTACTACATGATAAGAGGCATTAGGAGCACCCTTGTGTTTAAACCCGTATCATAATTACTTGACCATTTAAGTCATATTATTTGGCTAGTAAAGTCAACTAATTTTTCCCACACCATAGCGTTGTACTCATTTTTAGGGCACGAAACCTCTAGTACACCCCTCCAAGCCTATCTTTTCGTTTCCAACTTTAAGCATCTTACTTAAAGGAAGAATTTGTTACAACCTACTTAAATGTACAACCAAATCGCCTTAGCCTTCCGTGTATGCACTCATCTTTAGTGCATTATTGTAATTTGTTTAAACCCTTAGTTAATTATCTAATTGATTACATGGTTGTTAAGTTGAGTCATATCTTGTACATATTGTTTTGGGACGATTGGGACTCATGGGTAAAGTACTTGTGTTATGGAGTAATGGGGAAGAACATCATTTATTACCCCCCATATGTGCGTTAATCTTAAAAAGTACTCCATGTGTTTTGATTATCTTGATTCGAGTCATTAGAGTAGTTTATTGTAAAGTATGTAAAAATTTAAGTGTAAGGGGAATGTACATTCCCTATGATGTAATATTTTGGATGGTAGGGTAAGAGTGTATGCACAAAAAAAAAAAAAAAAAAAAAAAAAAAAAAAATTCGAAAAAATTAAGAAAAAGGAAAAAAAATAGAAAAAGAGAAAAGACAAAAAACATACGGATTACCATCCCGTTTCATTCTATGTTTATTTTATGTTTTTGTTATTTTTCATTTATTAGATTAAGTCGAGTCTAGTCTTGGCTTAGCAACGCTATATTGTACATGTAATTAACCAAGATGATTAACTCGCCACCAGTAAATATTGCGTATATCCAACAAAACCGTGTATTCCATATCCCTACACCTAACGTTATCACCCTTTAAAAGACCTCTTTGATAGTTTATCCTAGGTGCTTACGCCAAGTGGTGGAGGTTTGATCCTTTCCCAAGCCTATGGTAATCTATTTGCTATGACAGGTAGTGAGAGATGTTTTCCATTTTCATATTGTGATATATACTTTATTACACCCGAGAGATGTGAGTATCTAAACACTATTTGTGAGGTGTTATTGTATGACCTCCGTGCTTGCCTTTGGTTTTTAGTGGAACAATTATTTGTTGTAATTATTTTTATATTAGTGTTAAATGACCCCTAACTTGTATTTTGATTAGAATAAAAGCGCATTTGCTTGAGGACCAGCAAATCTCAAGTGTAAGGGTATTTAATGAGGCAAAAAATGAACCGTTTTTAGGGGGTCATTTAAGTCCGAATTCGAATTTATTTGATCAAATATTGCCCTAAATCGTTCCTTTTGTCTTTTTAGGTACTTTTGGAGTGAAATCTGAAAAAGGAAGCATTTTGGATGTTTTTGGAGCATAAAAGTGAAGAAAACGGCAAAGTCTTAATTTTCCTTGCTGGGAACAGTACCTGATGGCGTCACAAGATTCTTAATGACGGCGTCAAGAGCAATACAAGAGGTGGAAGTGGATGGTGCACATGACGATCCAGAAAGTTTTGTACTAAGGAGATGACAGCGTCACCATAGGCCGTCATGGTCCAAATGTTAGTGATGGCCCGGAACAAAATTACACTTTACGGCGTCAAAAGTGGATCTATGCAATCCGATTTCATTAAGGGCGGCGAGTTGACAGCGTCAGAATTTCCTTCTTGATGCCGTCTTCCTGTAAAATCTATATATAGTTTTGCAGCTTTTAATTCATTGGTGTGTAACTTTTAGGGTACAACATTGGAGAAAAACCCTAGTCCGATTTTCACAGCTTTTTCAAGGGTTTTTACCCTTTGAAACTTCTTATGTTCAGTTGAGATAAGTACTCTTTCAATTCAGTCAATATGTCTATGTGTTGCTTGAATATATCTTACACTTGTCTTCAATTTAACATGCTTGGCTAGATCTCTTGTGTGTTTGCTTAGATGTAGTGAAACCTAGATGTTAATAATGGGTTGATTGTTTGTTTATAGTTGTTACGGATGATTGTATTCGATGTTAGGCTTAAGAAAATATGCAGACTTCCATTGGTAACATGCTTGAACGTCTGAAGAAACATGATCAGAGGTGTACTATGATTTTTGGTTGTTGATGCGTGGGAATTGCACCAGGTTTTACCTCTCGAGGGATCTCGAGAAGCTTACAACCCCCACCAGGCAGTGTACCTGATCGTTGTAGTATAGTATAGTGACAAGTACCGGGGGATTGATCATTCAACTCAGGAATAGTGTCGTTAGGATTAGAAAGCCTAAAAACTAGGTCTAGAGGTGAGGGATGATTCTTTTTGTATTTTTATATTTTATAAAAGCAAGTAAAAATCTCGGGTTTTAGAGGAGTGGGCGGAATTAGTTGCTAATCAACTAACCCAATAACTAAGATGCAATCAAAATAAAATAACAAAAATGTAAATAAAGCTAATTAAACTAGTGGTGTGAACAATAAATGGAAAAGTTGTATTTACTTAGATTTCATTACTCCCTAGATATCTTTTACAGGTTGATAGTTTGTTACAGTTGCATGGATGACGGGTTATATTCCTTAATACCAATCTTGGGGTGGCGTACGTACTTCCCCATCTCTATAAGCTCCTACTTCACTCCTATGTCGAGCCTGCAAGAAGCTCTAACATGGGATCATTAGAATTCGCTCATGCATTAAATACAACCATAAAAACCTAGTACGCATTGGTTCATGTTTCTTAAGACGTTCAAGCAAGTTACACTATAGAAGTCTGTCAGTTTTCTTAAGCCTAACATCGAAATCATTCATCCGTAACAACTATAAACAAGCAATCAACCCATAATCAACGTCTAGGTTTCATTACATTTAAGCAAACACACAAGAGATCTAGCCTAGCATGTTAAAATCAAGACAAGCATAAGATATATTCAAACAACACATAGACATATTGAATGAATTGAAAGGATACTTATCTTAATTGAACATGAAAGGTTTCAAGGGGTGATAACCCTTGAAAATACTGATAAAATCGTCCTAGGGTTTATTCAAGTCGTCCCTTATATTATCCTCTTTTCATGAATGAAAATTACAAAACTATATATAGATTTTCTAAGGTGGCGGTGTCAAGAAGAAAATTCTGACGCCGTCAACCCGCCGCCCATATTATTCTCGGATTGCCTAGATCCAGATCTGACGCCGTCAAGAGCAATTTTCCTCTGGGCCGTCACGTATAAAGGGACCATGACGGCCTAGCGTGATGCCGTCATGCCCTAGTGTAAAAACATTCTGGACCGTCATGGACTCCATCCTCTTCACCTTTTGTTTTTCCTCTTGACGCCGTCATTAAGAAGTAGGTGACGCCGTCAGGTACTGTTCCCAGCAAGGAAAATTAAGACTTTGCCGTTTTCTTCACTTTTATGCTCAAAAAACGTCCAAAATGCATCCTTTTCCAGAATTCACTCCAAAAGTACCTAAAATCACAAAAGGAACGATTTAGGGCAATATTTGATCAAATAAATTCAATTTCGGGCTTAAATGACCCCCTAAAAACGGATCATTTTTCGCCTCATCATATACCCTTACACTTGAGATTTGCTTGTCCTCAAGCAAATGCGCTTTTATTCTAATCAAAATACAAGTTAGGGGTCATTTAACACTAATATAAAAGTAATTACAACAAATAATTGTTCCACTAAAGACCAAAGACAAGCACGGAGGTCATACACTAGCACCTCACAAATAGTGTGTAGATACTCACATCTCTCGGGTGTAATAAAGTATATATTACAATATGGAAAAGGAAAACATCTCTCACTACCTGTCATAGCAAAATAGATTACCATAGGCTTGGGAAAGGATCAAACCTCCACCACATGGCGTAAGCACCTAGGATAAACTATCAAAGAGGTCTTTTAAAGGGTTATAACGTTAGGTGTAGGGATATGGAATACACGGTTTTGTTGGATAAAGGCAATCTTTACTGGTGGTGAGTTAATCATTTTGGTTAATTACATGTACAATATGGCGTTGCTAAGCCAAGACTAGACTCGACTTAAGCTAATGAATCAAAAATAACAAAAAAATAAAATAAACATAGAATGAAACGGGATGGTAGTCCGTATGTTTTTTTCTCTTTTCTCTTTTTTTTTATTTTTTATTTATTTTATTTTTTTTTTTTTTTTTGCATACACTCTTACCCTACCATCCAAAATAATACAGCATAGGGAATGAACATTCCCCTTACACTTGAATTTTTACATACTTTACAATAAACTAATCTAATGACTCGAATCAAGATAATTAATGTACATATGGGGGTAATAATATGATGTTCTTCCCCATTACTCCATAACACAAGTACTTTACCCATGAGTCCCAAAACAATATGTACAAGGATATGACTCGACTTAGCAACCATGTAATCAATTAGATAATTAACTAAGGGTTTAAACAAATAACAATAATGCACTAAAGATGAGTGCATACACGGAAGGCTAAGGCGATTTGGGTGTACATTTAAGTGGGGTGTAACAAATTCTTCCTTTAAGTAAGTTGCTAAAAGTTAAAAACGAAAAGATAGTCTCGGAGGGGTGTACTAGGGGTTTTGTGTACTAAAAATGAGTACAACGCAAAGGTGTGGGAAAAATTAGTTGACTTAACTAGCCAAGTAATATGACTTAAATGGTCAAGTAATTATGATACGGGTTTAACACAAGGGTGATCCTAATGCCTCTTATCATGTAGTAAATCCTACTACACGACTGTAGTCTCACTAGCGGTCTCGGGATGCATCACTAACGCAAGTTCTAGAATCTAAATGCTACCGGTACACTCATAAGCACTAATAGTGAATGCTTTTCCTATCAAATCTAAAGGCGAACCTCACATATTTAGGTGGAAAATTTTCTGAATAGTACGGTTTTGTGCTCGTCATACAACTCCTATCCATGAGACGCTTGCTAAGGCTAAAGTTTCACTCCTAAATATTGTAAAAAATTTTAAATTTGGCGCTAAAATTACACTAACAAGTATTTCTCATACTTTTATTACACACCTACCATCAAACAAACAAACTCAAGTGCAATAGTATCCTATAAGGTATCATCATTTACCCTCCCCTTACACTTAGGATGAACATTGTCCCCAATGTTCAATTAAAGAATGTAAAAGTAAAATAGGTAAAAGAATGAAATCAAATACTCCCCTGATTCGCTCGGTGTGGATAGTATGGTAACAAGGTTAGATCTTCCTCCAAGAAAATGAACAACCAAAACTTCCCTTCCAGAATATAAATCATCTTCTTGTTATACATAACCTGTTAAACCTGAGAAAAGAAACAAGGCAACCTTGCGTAAAATCGGCGGCAATCTATATATACTAACAAATCCTAGAAAACAAAGTAAGATATAATGCTTATGGAATGAATGTTTGCAGATTTCCTGGAGTTTATAAAACTAAAGATTCAACAAAAACTTTAAGACACCGTTAGAAAAACAAAACTAGCAAAATTTCCAGAATTTTACACATGATTCCGTCAGGAATTAATTCCTGACGCCGTCAGAAGTGACCTGCAGAAATCTTTATGTTAAGTTTCCGGAAAATTTCTGGAAAAACTTATGTCCGACTTCCTGGAAAATCCTGCAAAACATCATTATGACTCGATACAAGCATTTGACTCTAACAAATACGAATATACATGTTCATTTAATATTGTGGAGAATCATGATCAATTTTTTTTCTTAAAAACATATTTGGGGTTTCCCCCTACACTTATCTTTTGCGAAATACCTTTGGATGAAGTTAAGACTAAGCCAAACGACAAAATTAAGTATTTTCACCATTTTAGTTTTGAAACATGATCTACCAACAATAAAAATAAAGCATGCATACGGAAACAAATAACAATCAAACAAATAAAAATCACACAAAGTATGGGTTGCCTCCCAAGAAGCGCTTTTCTTTATTTACGAGTCTTGTAGCTAGACTCAAGGTCATGGGCTACTACGTGATATGGGTGAATTCCTCATTGAGGACATCTTTTGGATCTAACTTAGGTTTCAACTTCCTATCGGTTTTCTTAGTACGGTATGACCTTTCAAACTTTTCTCCATCTGGATCATACAAAATCATCTTCGTATGCCATGATCCGTCACCTTCCTTAGGAGGCTTGTCCCACCTCCATTTACACTTATCCCCCTCTCTTTTCCACTTTTTCATCTCTATGTTAATAGGCATTACGCTTAAGAACTCAATCATTTTCCTAAAGACTAGGGGGTCCTCAAAAGGGTCTAGCTCTTCATCTCTAGCTATGAATTGTTCCACCGAATGTGTTTTATCGATGAAATCTTTTTCTAGTTAGAATGGGCATTGAGGTCCTATAAAGTTTCTTTCTATCCAAGGTCCATATCTAGATGGTCTCCTATTCATCTCTGCCCAATGTGGTGTCGGTTCATCCTCACAATCGTAGCTATGTTTCTTAACATCATATACCGACCAAGTATCGCCCTCACCTACCGCTATCTTAGACTCCTTACAATCTATCATGGCGCTAACGGTTGCTAAAAATCCTCTTCCTACTAATAATGGGCATGTAGTATCACTAACCATATCTAGGACGTGAAAATCCGCTAAAATAGTCAACTTCCCTACGTGAACAACTACATCCTTGATCATCCCAACCGGGTGGGCAATACTCCCATCCGCTAGACCAATTAATACCTCCGTCTCCTCTAACTTTCCTAGCTTGAGAGTGGTGAAAAGGGAATCAAGTTGAGGCTTGACCCTAAATCGGCTAGTGTGTCGAAAGCTTTGGATCTTCCTATCTTACAAGGCAAAACAAATATACCTGGATCATCAAGCTTTTTAGGCAACTTGTTTTGAATGAAGGTGGTCCCATTTTTACCTAGTTTAAATTTCTCATATTTTTCTAGGAGGGCACTATAGCAGGGAGCACGGGCTAAGTCATCAATGACGGGACGTTCAAGGTGAAGCTCCTTGAATTCATCGTCAAGGTCTTGTGTAGAAGGTGTTTCAACTATGCTTTTGACCGGTTTGATATCGGGTGTTTCATTTGATTGGTCCTTTTGAAGAATTTGGTTTTGCTTGAAATACGTGCTCATTGATTTTACCAAGTCGTATTGCGGACAAGAAGTGGGTGACGAAACTGATGATATGGAATTAACATTTAGTTTCGGGTTCTTAACCGTGTCGCTTGGGAGTGCTCCCATTTCTCGGTCATTGAGAACTTTCAACAATGTGTCAATTTTGGTGGTCATCTCACTTTGCTTTTGTTTGAAATCGGCTTCAAACTTAGATATGTGAGCTTGTTGAGATGCCATAAACTTGGACATCAATCCTTCAAGATTGTTGGTACTACCAGAGTTATTAGAAGGATTGTTGTTGAAAGTACGGTTGGAGGGTGGACCGTTGGGTTGGTAACGATTAGGCGGATTGGAAGAATTGTTTTGGTTTTGTTTCCACCTAAGGTTCGGGTGATTTTTCCAAGAAGGGTTATAGGAATCACCGTAAGGGTTTGGCTCGGGTTTGAAAGTGTACCACTTATCTCCCGCTTCGTTGGTACGCGAGGATACGTAGTCCGCAAAAGCTGTTCCGAGGAGTTCCACGCAATCACGAGTGTCATGGGGACCACTACATAATTCGCATGAAGAAGTGATTTTGTTCACTTGGCTTGAAGGCTTAGGAGCTTCGTAAGATTTCATGAGAAACTTGACTTGGTCCTCAAGTTCCATGATCCTAAGGTCGGGAGTGCTAGAATTGTTCGAAGGCAAAGATATTGCCTTGACCGTTTTGTTCAAATCACGGGGATCATTCCAACTTTCGTCGTCATAGAGAGCAAGATCTTCTGTGAGTTCCCATGATTCTTCCGCACTTAGATTACGTAGCTTGCCACCGGCCGATTGGTCAATGGTTCGCCTTGTGGAGAGATCGATATGGTTATAGAAGATTTGGACTTGGAGCCAAAGATCTATGCCATGATGAGGGACTTTTTGGAGTAAGTCCTTGAAACGAGTCCATGCTTCATATAGAGTTTCACCTTGATGTTGTTGGAACGTCAAGATATCATTTCTAAGCTTGGTAGTTCTCCCCGGTGGGAAAAATTGAGCAAGGAAACGAGTGGTGAGATCATCCCATGAGGTGATGGATCCTGCGGGTAAACGTTCAAGCCATTGACTAGCTTGATCACGTAGAGAGAATTGGAATAGGCGTAATCGGGTCGACTCTCTTGTTGTAACATCAAGGTCTATAGAATCTACGATTTTAAGGAAGTCCTTGAGATGCTGATTAGGATCTTCAGAACGAAGTCCACGGAATGCACATCTGCTTTGCACCAACCGGATGGTGTCGGATCGCAAGGGAGACACATTGGCTCCTTGGGTGAGCTCAATAGTGTTTCGATAGCCTTGGTGGCTAGGTCGGGAATACTCTCCTAGGGTTTGGGGCCTAAGAGGTTGGTTTGCTAGTGGTGGGTTTTGTTGGTGGTTTTGTTGTGGTGGGTTGATGGGTTCAAAGATGTTACCACCTTCCATGATGTCGGATGGTAAAAGTTACGAACAAAGACACGAAGAAATAGATAGACTAAAGAAAACCTAAAAATAAAAATAAAGTCTTACTAGAAAGGAATCTAGCAAGTAGACCTAATAAAAAGAAATTTTAACCTAGACAATAACTATTCCCTGGGCTGCGACGCCAAAAACTTGATGCGTGGGAATTGCACCAGGTTTTACCTCTCGAGGGATCTCGAGAAGCTTACAACCCCCACCAGGCAGTGTACCTGATCATTGTAGTATAGTGTAGTGACAAGTACCGGGAGATTGATCGTTCAACTCAGGAATAGTGTCGCTAGGATTAGAAAGCCTAAAAACTAGGTCTAGAGGTGAGGGATGATTCTTTTCGTATTTTTCTATTTTAATAAAAGCAAGTAAAAATCTCGGGTTTTAGAAGAGTGGGCGGAATTAGTTGCTAATCAACTAACCCAATAACTAAAATGCAAACAAAATAAAATAACAAAAATGTAAATAAAGCTAATTAAACTAGTGGTGTGAACAATAAATGGAAAAGTTGTGTTTACTTAGATTTCGTTACTCCCTAGATATCTTTTACAGGTTGATAGTTTGTTATAGTTGCGTGGATGACGGGTTATATTCCTTAATACCAATCGTGGGGTGGCGTACGTACTTCCCCATCTCTATAAGCTCCTACTTCTCTCCTATGTCGAGCCTGCAAGAAGCTCCTAGCATGGGATCATTAGAATTCGCTCATGCATTAAATACAACCATAAAAACCTAGTACGCATTGGTTCATGTTTCTTAAGACGTTCAAGCAAGTTACACTATGGAGGTCTGCCAGTTTTCTTAAGCCTAACATCGAAATCATTCATCCGTAACAACTATAAACAAGCAATCAACCCATAATCAACATCTAGGTTTCATTACATCTAAGCTAACACACAAGAGATCTAGCCTAGCATGTTAAAATCAAGACAACCGTAAGATATATTCAAACAACACATAGACATATTGAATGAATTGAAAGGATACTTATCTTAATTGAACATGAAAGGTTTCAAGGGGTGAAAACCCTTGAAAATACTGATAAAATTGTGCTAGGGTTTATTCAAGTCGTCCCTAATATTGTCCTCTTTTCATGAATGAAAATTACCAAACTATATATAGATTTTCTAAGGTGACGGCGTCGAGAAGAAAATTCTGACGCCGTCAACCCGCCGCCCATAATATTCTCTGATTGCCTAGATCCAGATCTGACGCCGTCAATAGCAATTTTCCTCTGGGCCGTCACGTATAAAGGGACCATGACGGCCTAGCGTGACGCTGTCATGCCCTAGTGTAAAAACATTCTGGACCGTCATGGACTCCATCCTCTTCACCTCTTGTTTTTCCTCTTGACGCCGTCATTCAGAAGTTGGTGACGCCGTCAGGTACTGTTCCCAGCAAGGAAAATTAAGACTTTGCCATTTTCTTCACTTTTATGCTCCAAAAACTTTCAAAATGCTTCCTTTTCCAGAATTCACTCCAAAAGTACCTAAAATCACAAAAGGAACGATTTAGGGCAATATTTGATCAAATAAATTCAATTCCGGGCTTAAATGACCCCCTAAAAACGGATCATTTTTCGCCTCATCAGTTGTATTTAATGTGTAGGAGAATTCTAATGATCCCATGTTAGGAGCTTCTAACGGCTCGACATAGGAGTGAAGTAGGATCCTATAGAGTTAGGAAATATTTTACACAGCCCTACGACTAGTATTAAGGAATACGACCCGTCATCCATGCAATTGTAACAAACTATCAACCTGTAAAAGATATCTAGGGAGTAATGAAACCTAAGTAAACACAACTTTCCCTATCATTGTTTACACCACTAGTATAATTAGATTTCATTCCATTTTCGTTATTTTAATTTGATTGCATCTTAGTTAATTTGGGTTAGTTGGCTAGCAACTAATTCCGCCCACTCTTCCAAAACCGAGATTTTTATTTGCTTTTATAAAATATAAAAATACAAAAAGAATCATCCCTCACCTCTAGACCTAGTTTTTAGGCTTTCTAATCCTAGCGACACTATTCCTGAGTTGAACGATCAATCCCCCGGTACTTGTCACTATACTATACAACAACGATCAGGTACACTACCTGGTGGCGGTTGTAAGCTTCTCGAGATCCCTCGAGAGGTAAAGCCTGGTGCGATTCCCACGTATCATCAACCTAGACAATAACTATTCCCCGGGCTGCGGCGCCAAAAACTTGATGCGTGGTTTTGCAACCTTGCAAAAGGTTTTACCTCTCAAGGGATCTTGAGAAGCTTGCTATCCCCACCAGGCAGTGTACCTGACCGATGTAGTATAGTGTAGTGGCAAGTACCAGGGGACAGATCGTTCAACTCAAAGAATTGTGTTCGCTAGGGTTAAACTAAATTAAATTAGGTCTAGAGATGAGGGATGATTCTTTTTGTATTTTTTTATTTTATGGAAAGCAAGTAAAAATCTCGGGTTTTGGAAGAATGGGCGGAAATTGTTGCTAGCCAACTAACCCAAATAACTACAAATGCAATAGAAATAAAGTAAAATTACACGAAAGTAAATGTGGAGAAAAACAATTATAAGAGAAATGTGTTTACTTAGATTTCACTACTCCCTAGCTATCTTTTACTAGTTCATTAGTTTGTTACAATTGCATGGATGATGGGTTATATTCCTTAATACCATTCCTAGGGCCGTGTACGATCTTCCCTAACTCTATAAGCTTCTACCTCTTCCTATGTCGAGCAGACTACTAGCTCCTAACATGGCCTCCTTAGTAGTTACTTATGCATTAAATATAACCAATTAATCGTAGTACACATCCGATCATGTTTCTTAAGATGTTCAAGCATGTTACCAATTGGAAGTCTGCCAATTTTCTTAAGCCTAACATCGATATCATTCATCTACAACAATTATAAACAAACAACCAACCAATAATCAATAACTAGGTTTCATTACATCTAAGCAAACACAAAGAAAGCCAAGCCTACAATGTTAAAGTAAAGACAAGCATAAGATAGAATCAAACAACACATAGACATATTGAATAATTATTGGAAAACTTATCTTCAATTAAACATGGATGAAACAAGGGTTTGGAACCCTTAAAAGTAAGGTGAAAATCGTGCTAGGCTTTCTCCAAACTATCCCAAAGTTCTCCTCTCCTAACAAATGAAAAATAGAAAACTATATATAGATTTTTGGGTCTGATGGCGTCACGTGTAAATCCTGACGCCGTCAACTCACCGCCATAAAAATTCTCTTACTGCCTAGATCCAGATCTGATGCCGTCATGTATTCTTCTTCTCTTGGTCGTCTCTTGTAATTTGAACGTGACGGCCTTGGTGACGCCATCACATGTTAAATCTCCAAAACATTCTGGCGCGTCACGTGTATTTAATTTATCCACCTCATTGTCCATGAGTGATGGCGTCACATGAAAATCCTGACGCCGTCAGGTACCAAATTCAACATGATTTGGAGACTTTGTCATTTTCTTCACTTTTTCGCTCCAAAAACGTCCAAAATGCTTCCTTTTCCAGACTTCTTCTCCAAAGTACCTAAAATGACAAAAGGAATGATTTAGGGCAGTAATTGATCAAATAATCTCGAATTTGGGCTTAAATGACCCCCTAAAAGCGATACGCTTTTTGTCTCATCAGCTAACCAATCTGCTGGTACTCGAGACATACAAGCTAACACTGCAGGTGCATCAGATGTTGATTCAGATTCAGAATGTGATGAAGAAATTATTGTTATTCCTTCTTATCCCACTAACCACTTTTCAGGTACTAAGCCTAAGGATTCTTCTAGTATGACTAAAGTTGATGTAAGTTATGCATAGGAACTTGCCAATCTCCAAAGCCAAGAGCATGATGCTATTGATGCTGTTGAAAAGCTTGGTTTTGAATTCTCCAAAGAAACAGAGGAACTTTTAAGGCAAGCAGCTATTGAAGCCCGCAGGAGTATGGATGCTGCTGCTAGTGGTTCTGTTCCAGCTGATGGTGTTCCTTTCCCTGCTACTGTTGTTTCTGCTAATACTACCCATTCTGTTTGTAGTGTTCCTGCTGTTGGTATCTTTTTTCCTGCTGATAACCCATCTGTTGACTCATTGTTGCTTAATGATGATCTCACAAGATTTCCAAGTCCATCTGATCTTGCAAATGAACTATCCTCAAGTTCTAAGTTGGATGGTATTCATCATCAACCAAGTATAGGAATCTTCACTTCCTCCTCATATGATGCTGACTATGCACCTACTTTCACCAACCTTCCAACCTCAGTTGATGTTAGTCCTCAAGCCACTTAGAGGATTAACACTATGCATTCACAATCTTTGATTCTTGGTGATCCCACTACAGGAGTTTTGACAAGAAGCAAGGTCAAGCAATCAAAGTTTGGTGAATCTGCTTTTGTTTGTTACATTCAGAATCAACATAGGAATAATATTGTAGACTTTCAACATTGTCTATTTGCTTTATTTCTATCTCAAATTGAACCCACCAGCTTATCTCAAGCTCTTGGTAATTCAGATTGGGTTGCTGCTATGCAAGAGGAAATGCAACAATTTCTAGATCAAGATGTATGGGAGTTGGTGTTATTGCCTGAAGGTAAGTTTGCTATTGGGACCAAATGGATTTTGAAGTGTAAAAGGGATGCTAGGGGAATTGTAGTAAGAAATAAGGCAAGATTAGTAGCTCAAGGACACAAGCAAGAAGAAGGTATTGACTATGATGAAGTCTTTGCTCCAGCTGCTAGAGTGGAGGCAATTAGACTTTTCTTAGCCTTTGCCTCTTATATGGGATTCATGGTTTATCAGATGGATGTCAAAAGTGCATTCCTCTATGGTGAGATTCAAGAAGAAGTTTATGTGACTCAACCAAAGGGTTTTGTGGACCCAAAAAATCCTGATTTGGTCTACAGGGTAAAGAAAGAACTTTATGGTCTTCATCAAGCACCTAGAGCCTGGTATGCTAGTCTTTCCTCATTTCTGCTGAAGCATGGTTACAGAAGAGGTTCTATTGACAAGACACTTTTCATCTAAAATAACTCCAGGGATATAATTCTTGTTCAAGTTTATGTGGATGACATTATTTTTGGCTCCACTAAGGAGGCTTGGTGTAGGGAGTTTGAAGAACTTATGAATAGTGAGTTTGAAATGAGTGCTATAGGTGAACTCACATTCTTCTTAGGATTATAGGTCAAGCAAAGGTTTGATGGTATTTTTATCAGTCAAGAGAAGTATGTTCATGACATGCTTAAGAAGTTTGATATGGAGAATATAAGAACTGCAACTACACCTTATGAAGCTCTAAAGCCTAAATCCAATAATGAACCAGATCCTGTTGTTAATGTTCATCTTTATAGGTCTATGATTGGTTCACTCATATATTTGACAGCTTCAAGGCCAGACATCATGTTTGCAGTCAGTGCTTGTTCTAGACACCAAGTTACAGCATTGACTTCACATTTGAATGCAGTGAAGAAGATCTTTAAGTATCTTAAGGGTCAACCTAAGTTGGGTCTTTAGTACCCAAGGGATTCTCCATTTGTGTTAGAGGCATACAGTGATAGTGATTATGCTGGTGCTAATTTGGATAGGAAGTCTACTACTGGTGGGTGTCAATTTCTGGGTAGGAGATTAATCTCCTGGTAATGCAAGAAGCAGACCATTGTGGCTACATCTTCTACTGAAGCAGAGTATGTTTCTACTGCCAATTGTTGTGGTCATGTAATCTGGATACAAAATCAACTTCTTGATTATGGATTCAATTTCATGAACACTAAAATTTTTATTGACAACCAAAGTACCATTTGCATTGTTAAAAACCTTGTTTTTCATCAAAGAACTAAGCACATTGAAATAGGGCACCATTTTATAAGAGATGCAAATGAAAAACATCTGATTCTAGTGCTAAAAATCTATACTGATGAAAATGTGGCTGATCTTTTAACCAAAGCTTTTGATGGCCCTAGGTTTAATTACTTAGTAGTCCACATTAGGATGGTTAACCCCTGATTGTTCTATTTAAGGGGAGGAATAAGCCTAACGGGAGGCTTGCTGCTAAAGGGGAGGATTATTGTTGTATAATTTTACCATTTTTGTAATAGTTAGTATAGTTTGTATTCTGTTTGCACTAACAATTTTGTAGGTATTCAAGTCAAAAAAAGCACAATCAGAAGAAAAGAACTCAACCATTAGAGAAAATTTGCAATTTTATTTATTATGAATTGCAGAATTACAAAAGAAGATGTTTCATTACATCAAAAGCCTAAACAACTACTCCATGGGCCTTTTGCCCTTATCCTTTAGACCAGGGATGCTCTGGTGCACACCTTTCTTTTGGACACCTTCCTACAATCTTGGGCTTACAAATCCTAGAATCTGCTTAAGAGGCTTGTCAAGACGAGATTGAGATGGCTGAGTAGTTTCAGGCACAGGTATTGGCCTAAACTTTGATGCAGCATCCTCAAGTGCTTCCTGAAACACCTTTGTCAATTTTTCTTGATGAATATGGGAAAGATCTTCTGAAGGAAAAGGAGATGGAGGATTGGCAGAAGCATTAACATCGTGCTTCTTCTTTTGAGCTTGTTCCTTGGTCCTATGATGAGACGAAAAGTGTTATGCTTTTAAGAGGTCATTTATGCCTTAAATCGCGATTATATGATCAAATATTGCTTTAAATCGTTCCTTTTGTCATTTTAGGTACTTTTGAGAGGAATTACGAAAAAGGAAGCATTTTAGACATTTTTGGAGCATAAAAGTGAAGAAAACGACAAAGTCTCAAATTATGCTGGAAACAGTACCTGACGGCATCACACTCTACTAGGTGACGGTGTCATGAGTTGACAAAGAGGTGGATAATTAGTTTACACTTGACGGGCCAGAAAGGAATTTTGGTGTTAAAGAGTGACGGCGTCACGTTATAATCCACCAAGGAAGTCACATGTTATCATAAAAGGAGACGGCCCAGAGAACATTACAAGGTGACGGCGTCAAGAGTGGATCTAGGCCATCAATGAACCCTAAATACGGCGAGGTGACAGCGTCACGTCCCATAAGGTGACGCTGTCAGAGTTGTAAAATCTATATATACTCATCTAATTTTCATTCATTAAGTGTGGAACTTTAGGGAGAAACTTTGGGTAAGAACCATAGTCGACTTTTTTTTTTAGCTATTTTGAGGTTTTTAAACCTTTTTTCTTCCTTGTTTAATTAAAGATAAGTATTCTATCAATCATTCAATATGTCTATGTGTTGTTTGATTCTATCTTATGCTTGTCTTTACATTAACATGCTAGGCTAGTTTTGTTTGTGTTTTCTTAGATGTAATGAAAACTAGCTATTGATTATTGATTGATGGTTTGTTATTAATTGTTGTTGGATGAATGATATCAATGTTAGGCTTAAGAAAACTGGCTAATCTTCTATTGGTAACTTGCTTGATGTCATAAGAAACATGAATCGGATGTGTACTACGATTAATTGGTTGTTTTTAATGTATAAGTGACTATTAATGAGGCCATGATAGGATACTAAATGTGTCGTCATAGGAAGAGATAGGATCTTATAGAGTTGTGGAAGGAAGTACACGCCCCCACGAATGGTATTAAGGAATACAACCCGTCATCCAAGCAATTGTAACAAATCTATCAATTAATGAAAGATAGCTAGGCAGTAATGAAACCTAAGTAAACACATTTTTCTCCATATTAGTTTTTCACACATTTATTTTCTTGTCACTTTATTTTTATTGCATTTGTAGTTAATTGGGTTAGTTGACTAGCAACTAATTCCGCCCACTCTTCAAAACTTGAGAAATTTTACTTGCTTTCAAAAAATATAAAAATATAAAAATATAAAAAGAATCATCCCTCACCTCTAGACCTAGTAGATTATTTTCAATCCTAACGAATACTATTCCCTGTGGAGAACGATCAATTCCCTGGTTCTTACCACTACACTATACTACATCGGTCAGGTACACTTGCCTGGTGGGGATTGTAAGCTTCTCAAGATCCCTTGAGAAGTAAAACTTTTGTGTGACAATCCAAATCGAATCAAAGTTTTTGGCGCCGCTGCCATGGAATAGTTATTGTTTAGGTTGAATTTTATTTTTATTAGGTCTACTCACTAGATTCCTTTCTAGTGAGATTTTTATTTTTATTTTTATAGGTTTTCTTTAGTCTATCTTTTTCTTTGTGCCTTTGTTAGTAAATTAAGTTTATTGACTATTCCGTTTGCCATTATGGACAACGCGAATCCACCCCTTTCACCTGAGGAAATGATTGTGTTGCGTGATCAGCTTGAAAGCCAGGTTAGAGAGCTTAGGGAGCTTAATAGGTTAATTGATATTGAGCTTGAGAGTACACTTAATGATTTAGCAATCGCCTTGTATTCAAATGAGGACTTAGGACCTAATGATTTTGCGGTTGTTGATGATGTAGAAGGACTTGAGGAAGGGGAGATAGACCCAAAACTTTATGATTATTTCAATCTATATCCTACTAAGGACGAAATCGCTTACTATAACAATCTTGTCGATAATCCTTGGCCCCCTTTTGTTAAGATTGACCATAAGATTAAGAGAGGTAGCCCTAGGAATGTGAACATGCCATGTATGATTGGGTATAAATAAATTGATCAAGCCTACATCGATTTTGTATCTCCATTCAATAATATGTCTTCTAGTGTTTATAATGACATAGTAAAAACAAGACTCGAACCTAGGAGGGATCTCAAATATCACAGTGGAGTTTGTAATTTTGTCAAGAGAGTTAAAGGTTTACATGTCTTTGTTGGGAACTTTACTTATGTCGTTGACTTTATGGTTGTTGAAGACTTGGCTAGTGTTATAGATTGTCGTTTATCCCATGTTGTATTAGGTAAGCCATTTGTTGAAGAGTCCAAGTTAAAATACGATCGGATAGAGGGAACGGTCCTATTTTCTAATGAAATCGATAGGATCACATATAGGATGCCTAATAGAATGAAGGAATTTCATTATGTGCCTCAACTTGATATGGATAACATTGGTGCGTTTGAGGACATTAAGGAAGAGGATAAGAAAAAGGGCATGAACTATGTATGGGAAAAGAGGAGCCTTCATTATAAAAATTGCTTAACCCTCGGACCCAAGTATAGGGTTGACATGGAAATAGTTCAAAGGTTAAGAGAATCGATTGAAAAGTGGGAAAGGAAAACGTAATAGAGAATGACTTTGAGTCTAGCTACAAGACTCGTTAATAAAGAAAAGCGCTTCTTGGGAGGCAACCTAAGCTTTTATTTGTTTGTTTGTTTGTTTATTTGTTTTATTTGCTTCCGTATGTGTGTTCTTATTTCTATTGTTTATAATTCATGTTTCAAATAAAATTGTGAAAATGCTTTATTTTGTTTTTAACTTCGTCTTAATTACATATAAAGGTATTTTGCAAAAGATAAGTGTAAGGGAAATCCAAACTTGTTTTCAAAGAACGAATTGAACATGAATGATAACAATGAGATATAAACATACATATTAGTATTTGTTTGAGTCAAATGCTTGTATCGAGTTATAATGATATTTTGCAGGAATTCCAGGAATTAAGGTATAGGTTTTTCTAGAAATTTTCCAGAAACTCAACATAAAATTTCTGTCAGATCAATTCTGACGGCGTCAGTATTTAAAACCTTACGACGTCAGGTACAAATTTTCAGAAAAAGTTTGCAAGTTTTGTTTTTCTGCCGGAATTGTAAAGTTTTGTTAAATATTTAACTTATAAACTCTAGGAATCTGCAAACATTCATTCCACAAGCAATATATCTTTATTTGCATTTATAGGATTTTATTTTTTATAGATTTTACCGCCGATGTTACGCTAGGTTTTCTTGTTTGTTTTCTTAGGTTTAATAGGTTATATTGGACAAGAAGATGTGCATGGATGGTCAAGTCTTTGAGCATCAAGTTTCAAGTTTTTGGCGTTGCTTTAATCTTGAAGTTACATTCTCTTGGAGGAGGATTTAACCATGTTACCGCATTATCCACACCGAATGAATCAAGGGAGTATTTGTTTCATTCTTTCATTTTCTTTACTTTTATATCTTTTAATTGAACATTGGGGACAATGTTCAGCTTAAGTATAAGGGGGGGTTAAATGAAGATACCTTAGAGAATACCATAACACTTGATTTTTGTTTGTTTAATAGTAGATGTGTAATAAAACTGAGAGAAATATTTGTTAGGGCAATTTTAGCACCAAATTTAAATTTTTTTACGACATATAGGAGTGAAACTTTAGTCTTAATAAGCGTCTCATGGATAGGAGTTATATGACTAGCACACAAACCGTACCACTCAAAATTTTTTATGAATAAGGTAGTGACCATCCGAGTATTAGATTAATTGACTAACGTGCCAACGATCAAGTGGATGACTTGGTGACCATCCGTTATGCAAATAACGCCCCAGCGATCCAAGAAGTACACTAGTGACCATCTGTTATTTGAAGCGTCAAAGACTCGTGCCAGCGATCTAGTAAATTTATACAGGTGAGGTTCACCCCTAGACTTGTTAGGAAAAGCCTTAGTGCTTATGAGTGTACCGATAGCACTTAGATTCTAGAACTTGCGTTAGTGATTCATTCCGAGGCCACAAGTGAGACTACATTCGTGTAGTTAGATTTACTATATGATAAGAGGCATTAGGATAACCCTTGTTTTAAACATGTTTTAAAATTACTTGACCAATGAAGCCAAGCTACTTGACTAATAGAATCAAGTAATTCTCCCACACCTTTGTGGTGTCCTCATTCTTAGTACACGATACCCCTAGTACACCCCTCAGAGCCTATCTTTTTCGTTTCTAACTTTAAGCATTTTACTTAAAGGAATATCCTTTATCCAACAAAACTTTTTTTTCCATACCCCTACACCTAACATTATAACCCTTGAAAAGCCCTCTTTGATGGTTTATCTTTGGTACTTATGCCTAGTGGATGAGGTTTTTGATCCTTTCCCAAGCCTATGGTAATCTATTTGTTATGACAGGTAGTGAGTGATATTTTTCCATTTCCATTAGTTATATAGGTTTATAACACCCAAGAGATGAGAGTATCAAAACACTATTTGTAAGGTGCTAGTGTATGATTTTCGTGCTTATTTTAATTAAGGTGGATCGATTATTTGTTGTAATTACTTTTATTTTAATGTTAAATGACCCCTAACTTGTATTTTTGATTAGAAAAAAAGCTCATTTGCTTGAGGACAAGCAAATCCACAGTGTACAGGTATTTGATGAGACGAAAAGTGTTACACTTTTAAGGGGTCATTTAAGCCTTAAATCGTGATTATATGATCAAATACTGCCTTAAATCGTTCCTTTTGTCATATTAGGTACTTTTTAGAGGAATTATGAAAAAGGAAGCATTTTGGACGTTTTTGGAGTATAAAAGTGAAGAAAATGACAAAGTCTCAAATTATGCTGAAAATAGTACCTAACGGCGTCACACTCTACTAGGTGACGACATCATGTGTTGACAAAGAGGTGGATAATTAGTTTACACTTGACGGGCCAGAAAGGAATTTTGGAGTTAAAGAGTGACGGCGTCATGTTATAATGCACCAAGGACGTCACGTGTTATCACAAAAGGAGACGGCCCAGAGAACATTACAAGGTAACGGCGTCAAGAGTGGATCTAGGCCATCAAATAACCCTAACACGGAGAGGTGACGGCGTCACGTCCCATAAGGTGACGCCGTCAGAGTTTTAAAATCTATATATACTCATCTAATTTTCATTCATTAAGTGTGGAACTTTAGGGAGAAATTAGGGTGCAAACCCTAGTCGACTTTTGCAGCTATTTTGAGGTTTCTAAACCTTTTTTCTTCCATGCTTAATTAAAGATAAGTATTCTATCAATCATTCAATATGTCTATGTGTTGTTTGATTCTATCTTATGCTTGTCTTTACATTAACATGCTAGGCTAGGTTTGTTTATGTTTGTTATTAATTGTTGTTGGATGAATGATATCAATGTTAGGCTTAAGAAAACTGGCTAATCTCCTATTGGTAACTTGCTTGATGTCTTAAGAAACATGAACCGGATGTGTACTACAATTAATTGGTAGTGTTTAATGTATAAGTGACTATTAATGAGGCCATGATAGGATACTAAACGTGTCGTCATAGGAAGAGATAGGATCTTATAGAGTTGGGGAAGGACGTACACGCCCCCACGAATGGTACTTAGGAATACAACCCTTCATCCACGCAATTGTAACAAATCTATCAATTAATGAAAGATAGCTAGGGAGTAGTGAAACCTAAGTAAACACGTTTTTCTCCATACTAGTTTTTCACACATTTATTTTCTTGTCATTTTATTTTTATTGCATTTGTAGTTAATTAGGTTAGTTGACTAGCAACTAATTCCGCCCACTCTTCAAAACCCGAGAATTTTTACTTGCTTTCAAAAAAATATAAAAATACAAAAAGAATCATCCCTCACCTCTAGACCTAGTTTAGATTATTTTCAATCCTAACGAACACTATTCCCTGTGGAGAATGGTCAATTCCCTTGTTCTTACCACTACACTATACTACATCAATCAGGTACACTTGCCTGGCGGGGATTGTAAGCTTCTCAAGATCCCTTGAGAAGTAAAACTTTTGTGTGACAATCCAAATTGCATCATCCTACATCCTTTTCATGGTTTGGAAACACGTGGTTGTAGCACAATGGGTGATTCAGAGTAATCACTAGATGAATCGGATGAATCATCAATGATCTCATGGTTAGGATTCATGGTTGCTGTTGATTGGAAGTTTTTGATGTTTAATTGGGGATTAATAATTTGATTGGTGTGTTTGGGGATTTTTTAGCCCTATTTATAAGCCTGGTCAAACAAGGATTAGTGTAGTTAATGCGAGTTAATGGTAGGCGGTTGAAAAGTAATTGTTGAAGATATTTACTGAAGGAGAGTTTAACCAAAAGAAAATATTTTACTGAGAAGTGATTTCTGCTGATGGGTTGTTCCTGCGGGTTGACTATCGTTTCTGCTGATAGTTCATTATTCCTGCTGGTGAGTTGAATTGTTGACCGTAGTCAAATAAAGTAGGTTGCTGCTGATTGACTTTTGGTTGCTGCTGAAGGAGTCAGTTTTAAGTTTTTATTTTGGGTAAATATAAAAGTCAAAATTGGTCAATGATTCGTTCCGCGATTCTTGCCAATTAAATTCCACGATTTGGAAATTACCATTTATAACCTAACGTGTGTATCCCACGCCCAAAATAACTGATTCTCTCTCTTCAAAACTCAAACCCATTTAAAAGTTTCTCAATTTTACAACTCACTCTCTCCAATTTAAAATGGCGGCACTTCACTTCAAAGGAGATCATAACAAAATTGCTTTCTTTGGAAAAGCCAAAGGGCATGAACTTTATGATCCAATGGTAGAGTTTTTACAGAGGTCAAAGTTTAGTTATGCGCTCACACAGTATCCTGATGTTATGTATGAATCCTTGATTGCATAATTTTGGGAAACTGCTGAGGAACGTTCTGTTGATGACAAACCAAAAGAGATTGTTGCTACTATAGATGGTGAAGAATATGTGGTTACAGAGGCTATTATTAGGGCTCAACTCCAACTGGATGATGAAGACGGTGATTTTGAGGCTACAAAAGGAGGAGATTCTTCAGGGTCTAACTGCTATTGGATATGAAGGTGATGGGAAGATCTGGTACAAAAACAAGTTTTGCCCCAAGTGGAGATTTTTGGTACATACTTTACTCCAATGCATTAGTTCTAAGTCAGGGGGTTGGGATCAATTCTCAACTTCTCTTGCATTTGCTATTGTGTGTTTGTCTTAGGGTAGGACTTTTAACTTTTCAAGATACATATTTGAGGAGATGCTTAAAAATGTCAAGGATACCAAATACATATATTTAATGTATCCTAGGTTTCTTCAAATCATTTTGGGCATTGAGACCAATAACACAACCCATAGGCCCATTCATAAGTTGACTGCAAAATTATTTGCTACAATGCAGTCCAAGTATACTGGGGAGCATAGCCCTTTGTTACCTGCTATGTTGCATGTTGTCAATAAAGCTGCTGCTGCGGCTAATGCTGCTGGTGGTCAAAATACACCTATTCATGTTGCTGCTGGTGCCAATGCACCAGTTATTGCTGATGAAGGTCCTTCAGTTGCTCCTGATGCAAGTGCATCAAATGCTACTAATGACCTACCACCACCATCTCCTTGACCTTCTACCCCTAGACCTCCCACACCACCATCTCCTGGCTTTGTTGCTCATGTTGAGCCAGTTGTTGCTCCTGATGAGCGTATTAGTGATTTTGTAGAGACAATTCAGTCTCCAGTTGTACAAGTAGATAAGCCTATTGAACCAGATGCTTCTATTGTTGACCAACATCTTAACTAACCATAGTTTACAAGAATAGCCACACCTAGTCCTCTTAGACCTGCCTTTGATGAATATGATGATATGAATACAGGTTTTCATGATTCTCCTCTAAGGACCAATGATGCTCTTGATGCCGCATGTATTCCTGCTGGTGGAGCTGAGGGTCCTGATACTCTCACCTCTATGTCTATTTTAATGAACAGGTGTTTGAAAAAGGTTAATGATTTGGCAAAAGATCTGAAATCTACTAAGATAACACTTGGAAAAGCTGTTCTTACACTAGTTGACAAAGTTTAGAAGTTGGAAAAGAAGCTACAGTCTAAAAGGAGAAAGGCGGTGGTGATTGAGTCAGATGAGGAACAGGATGGAGCTAAGCAGGACATAGATTTAGATGGTCTTCATCTTTTGGCTAAAGCTTCTCTTGATAGTGTAAGGGTTACTGATGCTGCTGTTCCAATGGGTGTACATGATCACCCTGATGAAGAAGAACCTCTTGATACTCGGTTTTCCTATGACAAAAGGAGGAATTTACAAAGGCTCAGAAGAAAGTCATGGGGATCAGAATTTGACAGGTTGAATGTTGCTGGTAGTTCTGGAGTTGCAGCAACTAGTACATCCATTCTTGCTGATGTTGCTATGGAGGATGCTTCTGTCAAGGTTACTGCTGATGAACACCCTGCTAATGTCATTTCTGCTGATAAGCTGCTGATAAAGTTTCTACTGGTGTTGAGATTTCTTCTGATCCCATTCCTTTTGCTCCTGCTGATGTTTCCACTGCTTCATTAGATAAAGGCAAGTCTGTCATGATTCAACAAGATCTTCCTACTAGACCAAGGACAAAGAAACAACTAGAGGAAGAAAGGCTTAGTGAGGAGTTAGCTAGACAGTTACAAGCTGAAGACTTGGCTAATGAGGCCAGGAGGATTGAAGTGTTAAAACAACATGAGGCAATGGCCAGGAAAATCCAAGATGATTTGGATAAGCTAGGTTTTCCAGCTCCAACTAATTTAACTGCTGAGAGACAGAGGGAATTGGATGAGCTCTCCAAACAATTTACTGCTGAACACTAGGATAATCTTGCCTCACAAGTAACTTCCAATCCAAATCTATCTCAGACAGTGTTAGGTGATGATTTTGATATAGAAGATTATGTTCAAAAGATGGTTGAATTAGGCAAACAAAGAAAGAAAGCTGAGGCAGAGAGAAAGACAAGAGAAAAGAGAGACAAGCCTTTGACTCAAGCACAGATGAAAAACTATATGAGGCATTTCATCAAAAATCAAAGTTCTGTTGTGTATAGCTCAGGTTGGACCAAGAAGCAAGTGTGGGGTTTTTCAGACTCTAAATTAATTACAGAATATGAAAAGCTTCACTTAAATCTTAGAAGAGCTGGGATCCATGTTAATCAGCCTATGAAGAGACATGCTAATCTTTTGGATGAACGAGTAGCAAACAGATTGAAGACTTCTGATGCTGCTGATACTTCTCAGAATGTTGCTGATCCTTTTGGTGCTGATGGGGGTAAGGTTCATCTTCTGTTCTAACTCAGGTGGATGCTACTTCTGATGTTACTCTTGATACTGTTACTGCTGATGCTCATCCTACTGAAGCCATTAGAGGATCTTCTGCTGATACTATTCCTCCACAGTCATCTGTCAATGTTAATGAGTTTTCAAAACCTCAAGCTACTCAGGACTCTATTCCTGCTGCGGTTTTACAACCTAATTCTACTGATACAGATAAGTCCATTCCTACTGGTGAACCAAAGCCCATTCCTACTGATGAAACAGAGTCAGTTCCTACTGATGGTTCTACTACTACACCTACTGATACTTCTACTGAACATACTGAAACTCCTGGTTCTGAAGTACCTTCTCCTTCTTCTACTCCAGGTACAAGATAGAAGAATAGAGCAAGAAAGAGGGTTTCTAAAGTTCTTGATTTGTCAGCTAAAGACAGTTCATTTATTGAGTTTGCTGAGGAAGATGATGAGGATCCTGTAGTCTGGTATCCTTTGGTTAAATGGGAACTCACTCAGCTTGCAATGGGTTAAGGACAAGTGAATACTATCCACAGGAGAGATGGTTCTACTAAGCATTTCACTTTCCTTAGTGAGAGATTACATATGGTGGATAGACAGGATCTCCTCAGTTTCTATAGATGGGTGACAGAATATTATAGATCATATAAGCCAGAAGGTGTTGGTTTGTTTTTGCTTGGGGACTTATATGTGCTTTGTGATTCTTCACATCATGTTGGGAAAGGTTTCAAGGTTTGGAATGGACAGCAGTTTTGGGATGTTGCTAGTTCGCAATTTTTCCCTCTCTCCAATGTGCATATGGTGTTTACTATGGCAGGCAAAGTTCTTTATATGTGGGGAGATGTTACATATCCTATTTCCATTGGTGTTTTGAAACAGATGCTTGAAGTTAAGTTGACTACTCCTAAGCATATGGTGGGAAATGATATTACTCATGCAGAACAGCTGATTTACACCATTAGGAGAAGTCTTCTTGTCAAACAAGAATTGGCTGCTAAGTATAATGTTAACATTGGTTCTACACTTGGGTAATCCATTTATTTGTTATTGTATATTTTTCTTTATTCTTTTTAGTTAAAAAAATATATGTATTATTTTGTCCACTAACTTGTGTGCAGGGTTTTGATGGTAATCAACTTACCATGTCTTTCAGACAAGAAAAAGTTGACTCACCATGAGGGTATGGCTCTGGTGTGATCATCAAATCCGTTTTTGGTTGACAATTTACCAAAAATTGTATGGTTTTCAACTCACCAAATCTCTATGATTGAAGAGTTGGCTAGCCTACATGTATATGGCATGTGGTAAAGGCAGTGGCAAACCATATTTTGGTTACCAACTTACCAAGATGTTGAATTTATTCCAAAAAAGAGTTGGCTAGTCCTGAGCAAACGGCTGCAGGTAAAGACATATCAAATTCGTTGATAGCTGATGATTTGCTAAAACTCATATGGTTATCAATGTACCATAGTTTTTGAACTTAAACATTGGCTACTCCAGCAGTAATGGCTACTGGTAAAGAGACATCAAATCCATTAATTTTCAATGATTCACCTCTCATAGGAGTTAACACACCTGGAAGTGATGAGAATAGCATGAAACTTATGAATTGATGTACAATAAGTCATTGTTGCTGCAACGAAAGGGTGAATCAAAGTGTTGCTGATTCATAGGATTTGCTGCTGCTAGAGATGTTGTTGCTGGTTACTTATTATTTGCTGCAAAAGTTTAAAGTCTCAATCCTCTTGTTCTCACAGTCAAAGATCTATCTAGAAACTTGAAGTTAACCTAGTCAAATTCAAGTTTAGGGGACGGTTGTTAGGAATTATTGAAAACAGAAGTAGATTCTGCTGATATCTTCCTACTGACAGGTTCCTGCTTGTTCCTATAGTGGTTCCTGCTGATGACTGGTTCCTGTTGAAGATATAATTCTGTGGATATAGTGCATCTGTAGCATTGAAGGTTTATTAAAAGGATATGTTTAATGTATTTTAGGACAAGATATGCAATATCTTTTATAGTTTTGGTTTACACGTTTTCTTATAAAAAGAGTTTAGGGTTTCTTGTAGTATAAAAGAAACTTATAATCATGCATTATGGACACGACTTAGAATTTAATCAATAGTGATTAATAACGATCCATAGAGGATCAAAGTATTTTAGTTTATTGACTTATTTACTCTTGTGTTCATATTTCGCCTGAATACAAGTTTTACTAGAGATTTTCGACATAGTGTGCTTTTGATTACATTAGTATAATATCGATTCCTAAGGCTTAAAGATCTATCTAGGAGCTGATCTAACAGCACTCTAGCTGTTGGATCTTCTTGTCTTCTAGAGATGGTTGGATGTCGCCTCATGAATTGAGCAATCATCAGTTTAAAGTATCCGATAAGTGGAATACATACATTCATCTTCTTCTCCGTTCTAAGGGACATGGTCTACTACATCTGTCCATAGCAGCTTCGCGTAGTCGAAGTGACACTATTTCACTATACCGTACATGATTTGGTATAGTGAAGTGGTGCCTCTATCCATTCTCGTTTCTTTACCGGTAACGCACCGATTAAGAATCGAGAAAAGCATAGCTCATCTTGCAACTAGACATTTCCTCTTGAAAGCTGGCAAGACTTTGAACTTGTTAGCATCTTCAGCATCTTTATCGTATCCAAGCTCAATGAAGAATTCTTTAAGCTGATTCACCATCGGTGGTTGTTCAAACGCTGTGAGGTTGCCATGTTCTACAGCAGGTAGATTTAGTGCCATGCGAAGATCTTTTGATGTCAGTGTTATTTGTTGTATTTCAATGATGCTTTGGATTGTATCGGGTTTAGTTTCTTTGAGGAACACAACATGACACCAGAATTGTTGTAGGTATATCATGGTAGTAGTAGAGTTGGATAATAATAGTATGAGATAACTGGGGTGATTTTGTAGGATTTCCGGGATAATGGGGTGATCACATTCAAATAGAGAGATGCGGAATTGATGATTGCATTCACCAATTCTGATGTATTCAGCTGTTGGCACAAGTTCTTCATTAGTTGGTGGTTGTACAGCTTTAGCATCTTCTTGAATGTATTGTGGTTGATCATGAGCTTGTTCTTGAGCCATTTTTGCTGATTGATTCTGAAATGACATGAAAAGGATAAGTATATGGATAAAGTTTACATTTATTTATTTTTCACTCTGTCTGTTTTTATATGCTCTAGCATTTCTTTTTCGAGCATATTTCTTTTCTTTTCTTATGCTTTCTTGCTTTTATAGCATAAGCGCATGCTCTTTTCTTTTCACATGTGATATAATTCTCTCTGTCTGTTTTTATTTCCTTACCAAAAGTTTGTTTTCTTGTTACACTTTTTCAAAAGTTATTTAAGGTATAGATATAACGTTGTTTTATATTACTCATGCTTTTTTTTTTAAATTACGTTTATCTAACTGTTATGAAGTTTTGGGAAAAAAGTATCAATATTTGTTTCAAACTTAAGTAATCTAGTGATACCAGAAAACTTGTTTTTGGAAACAACACTTACAAAGATAATTTTTTGCATGAGCATGAGATTTCTTAACAAATGACATGTCTTTAAACTCTCTATTATGTTGCCTAGTTAAAGGAGTCCATTATCAGCTTTTAGGGGATAACTATTTGATGAGGCGAAAAATGATCCGTTTTTAGGGGGTCATTTAAGCCCGGAATTGAATTTATTTGATCAAATATTGCCCTAAATCGTTCCTTTTGTGATTTTAGGTACTTTTGGAGTGAATTCTGGAAAAGGAAGCATTTTGTACGTTTTTGGAGCATAAAAGTGAAGAACACGACAAAGTCTTAATTTTCCTTGCTGGGAACAGTACCTGACAGCGTCACAAGCTTCTTAATGACGGCGTCAAGAGGAAAACAAGAGGTGAAGAGGATAGAGTCCATGACAGTCCAGAAAGAATTTACACTATGGCATGATGGCGTCACCATAGGCCATCATGGTCCCTTTACACTTGACGGCCCAGAGGAAAATTGCTCTTGACGGCGTCAGATCTGGATCTAGGCAATCCGATTTTATTATGGGCGGCGGGTTGATGGTGTCAGAACTTTGTTCTTGACGCCGTCACATTGGAAAATCTATATATAGTTTTGTAATTTTCATTCATTAAGAGAGGACAATTTTAGGGACGACTTGGAGAAACCCTAGCACAATTTTATCAGTATTTTCAAGGGTTTTCACCCCTTGAAACCTTTCATGTTCAATTAAGATAAGTATCCTTTCAATTCATTCAATATGTCTATGTGTTGTTTGAATATATCTTACGCTTGTCTTGATTTTAACATGCTAGGCTAGATCTCTTGTGTGTTTGCTTAGATGTAGTGAAACCTAGACGTTGATTATAGGTTGATTACTTGTTTATAGTTGTTACGGATGAATGATTTCGATGTTAGGTTTAAGAAAACTGGCAGACTTCCATAGTGTAACTTGCTTGAACGTGTTAAGAAACATGAACCAATGCGTACTAGGTTTTGATGGTTGTATTTAATGCATGAGCGAATTCTAGTGATCCCATGTTAGGAGCTTCTTGCAGGCTCGACATAGGAGTGAAGTAGGATCTTATAGAGTTGGGGAAGTACGTACGCCACCCCACGCTTGGTATTAAGGAATATAACCCGTCATCCACGCAACTGTAACAAACTATCAACCTGTAAAAGATATCTAGGGAGTAATGAAATCTAAGTAAACACAATTTTCCCATTTATTGTTCACTCCACATTAGTCATTAGCTTTGTTTTCATTTTTGTTATTTTATTTTGATTGCATCTTAGTTATTGGGTTAGTTGGCTAGCAACTAATTTCGCTCACTCTTCCAAAACCCGAGATTTTACTTGCTATTATAAAAATATAAAACTACAAAAAAGAGTCATTCCTCATCTCTAGACCTAGTTTTAGGCTTTCTAATCCTAGCGACACTATTCCTGAGTTGAATGATCAATCCCCTGGTACTTGTCACTATACTATACTACAACGATCAGGTACACTGCCTGGTGGGGGTTGTAAGCTTCTCGAGATCCCTCGAGAGGTAAATCCTGGTGCAATTCCCACGCATCAAGTTTTTGGCGCCGTTGCCGGGGAATAGTTATTGTCTAGGTTAGGATTTCTTTTCATTAGGTCTACTTGCTAGATTCCTTTCTGGTAAGACTTTATTTTTATTTTTAGGTTTTCTTTAGTCTATCTTATTTCTTCGTGTCTTTGTTCGTAACTCTTACCATCCGACATCATGGAAGGTGGTAACATCTTTGAACCCATCAACCCACCACAACAAGACCACCCACAAAACCCACCACTAGTAAACCAACCTCTTAGGCCCCGAACTCTAGGAGAGTATTCCTAACCTAGCCACCAAGGCTATCGAAACACTATTGAGCTCACCCAAGGAGCCAATGTGTCTCCCTTGCGATCTGACACCATCCTGTTGGTGCAAAGCGGATGTGCATTCCATGGACTTCGTTCTGAAGATCCTAATCAACATCTCAAGGACTTCCTTAAAATCATAGATTCTATAGATCTTGATGTTATAACTAGAGAGTCGACCCGATTACGCCTATTCCAATTATCTCTACGTGATCACGCTAGTCAATGGCTTGAACGTTTACCCGCGGGATCCATCACCTAATGGGATGATCTCACCACTCGTGTCCTTGCTCAATTTTTCCCACCGGGGAGAACTACCAAGCTTAGAAATGATATCTTGATGTTCCAACAACATCAAGGTGAAACTCTATATGAAGCATGGACTCGTTTCAAGGACTTACTCCAAAAAGTCCCTCATCATGGCATAGATCTTTGGCTCCAAGTCTAAATCTTCTATGACCATATCGATCTCTCCACAAGGCGAACCATTGACCAATCGGCCGGTGGTAAGCTACATGATCTAAGTGCGGAAGAATCATGGGAACTCATAGAAGATCTTGCTCTCTATGACAACGAAAGATGGAATGATCCTCGTGATTTGAACAAAACGGTCAAGGCAATATCTCTGCCTTTGAACAATTCTAGCACTCCCGACTGTAGGATCATGGAACTTAAGGATCAAGTCAAGTTTCTCATGAAATCTTACGAAGCTCCTAAGCCTTCAAGCCAAGTGAACAAAATCACTTCTTCATGAGAATTATGTAGTGGTCCCCATGACACTCGTGATTGCGTGGAACTCCCCGAAACAGCTTTTGCGGACTACGCATCTTTGCGTACCGACGAAGCGGGAGATAAGTGGTACACTTTCAAACCCGAGCCAAACCCTTACGGTGATTCCTACAACCCTTCTTGGAAAAATCACCCGAACCTTAGGTGGAAACAAAACCAAAACAATTCTTCCAATCCACCTAATCATTACCAACCAAATGGTCCACCCTCCAACCATACTTTCAACAACAATCCTTCTAATAACTATGGTAGTACCAACAATCTTGAAGG
Source organism: Artemisia argyi (assembly GCA_030686995.1). Lineage (NCBI taxonomy): Eukaryota > Viridiplantae > Streptophyta > Magnoliopsida > Asterales > Asteraceae > Artemisia > Artemisia argyi. The sequence continues at coordinate 41,980,128 of CM060700.1, read as the reverse complement.
ATTGATGTCCAAGTTTATGGCATCTCAAGAAGCACGCATAGCTAAGTTTGAAACCGAATTCAATCAACAACAAACAGAGATGACCAATAAGATTGACAACTTGTTGAAAGCCCTCAATAACCAAGCGTTAATTACACCTAGGAAGGATACTAGGGACGCCAATAGCAGAATCCAAACTAAGGACCCCTCATCATCCAAACACGTCCACTTTGTCAATGTTGTCACCATTAAGTCAATTGATAAGGATATAGAAGAAAGTAACAAGGATGAAATTGGAGTAGAAACCGAGACTAGGGATGAAATTAAGGAAGTTGAGGTTAATAAGGGAGAAAAGTTAGAGGAAGTAGAAAATGTAGAAGAATACTTTGATAAGTTGCCCACCAAGGAAGAACGGGAATATCACAAAGACTTATTCGATGATCCTGAGACACCATATATCCTTGGCTCACCCCTTATTAAAGTAGGTGATCCCTCTAACATTAACATACCATGCAACATTGGGCATATGCATGTATGGAAAGCTTATATCGATCCTAGGTCTCCTATAAACATCATGACTAGGACTTATTATAATTGGGTAATGAAGAAGCAACTTGGTTATAGGATGATCCCCAATAAGAATTTGATAAGCAATTTTTTAGGAAGAGTGAAAGGATTGCATGTGATTGTTGGAAACTTCACTTATGAGACCAACTTTGTGATAGTAGAGGATACACGTCCGGTGATAGATGATTGCTTAAGTAAAGTAGTGTTCGGAAAACCGTTCGTTGAGGCCTCTAAGATGAGTTATGATCCGACTCTAGGGATAGTTAGATTCAAGGAAGAGAATGATGAGATTGCTTACCAAATGCCCTATAAAATTGAACAATACCGCCTCCTCTCGAACATAGAAAAGGAACACAAACAAGCGGTTTACTATAGGAATGATGAGGATAGACGTAGAGGAGTAGAGTATGTTATGAATAGAATAGTTGGTTTCTACAAAGAATGCTTGCAACTAGGTCCGGAATACAAAACTAACATAGGAGATGACCTAGAGAGTGAGACCAACGATGAGGTCACATAATAGCCCATGACCTTGAGTCTAGCTACAAGACTCGTAAATAAAGAAAAGCGCTTCTTGGGAGGCAACCCATGCTTTGTGTGATTTTTATTTGTTTGATTGTTATTTGTTTCCGTATGCATGCTTTATTTTTATTGTTGGTAGATCATGTTTCAAAAATAAAATGGTGGAAATACTTTATTTTGTCATTTGGCTTAGTCTTAACTTCATCCAAAGGTATTTTGCAAAAGATAAGTGTAAGGGGAAACCCCAAATATGTTCTTAAGAAACAAAATCGATCATGATTCTCCACAATATTAAATGGACATGTATATTCGTATTTGTTAGAGTCAAATGCTTGTATCGAGTCATAATGATGTTTTGCAGGATTTTCCAGGAAGTAGGACATAAGTTTTTCCAGAAATTTTCCGGAAACTTAACGTAAAGATTTCTGCAGGTCACTTCTGACGGCGTCAGGAATTAATTCCTGACGGCGTCATGTGTAAAATTCTGGAAATTTTGCTAGTTTTGTTTTTCTAACGGAGTCTTAAAGTTTTTGTTAAATCTTTAGTTTTATAAACTCCAGGAAATCTGCAAACACTCATTCCACAAGCATTATATCTTACTTTGCTTTCTAGGATTTGTTAGTATATATAGATTGCCGCCGATTTTACGCGAGGTTGCCTTGTTTGTTTTCTCAGGTTTAACAGGTTATGTATGACAAGAAGATGATTTATATTTCTGGAAGGGAAGCTTTGATTGTTCATTTTCTTGGAGGAAGATCTAACTTTGTTACCGCACTATCCACACTGAACGAATCAGGGGAGTATTTGTTTTCATTCTTTTACCTATTTTACTTTTACATTCTTTAATTGAACATTGGGGACAATGTTCATCCTAAGTGTAAGGGGAGGGTAAATGATGATACCTTATAGGATACAATTGCACTTGAGTTTGTTTGTTTGATGGTAGGTGTGTAATAAAACTATGAGAAATACTTGTTAGTGTAATTTTAGTGCCAAATTTAAATTTTTTTACAACATTTAGGAGTGAAACTTTAGCCTTAGCAAGCGTCTCATGGATAGGAGTCGTATGACTAGCACAAAACCGTACCACTCAGAAAAATTTTCCACCCAAATATGTGAGGTTCGCCTTTAGATTTGATAGGAAAAGCATTTACTATTAGTGCTTATGAGTGTACCGGTAGCATTTAGATTCTAGAACTTGCGTTAGTGATGCATCCCGAGACCGCTAGTGAGACTACATTCGTGTAGTAGGATTTACTACATGATAAGAGGCATTAGGATCACCCTTGTGTTAAACCCGCATCATAAGTACTCCAAGTGTTTTGATTATCTTAATTCGAGTCATTAGATTAGTTTATTGTAAAGTATGTAAAAATTCAAGTGTAAGGGGAATGTTCATTCCCTATGATGTATTATTTTGGATGGTAGGGTAAGTGTGTATGCAAAAAACAAAAAAAATACAAAAAAAAAAATGAAAAAATTAAAGAAAAAGAAAAAAAATAGAATAAGAAAAGAGAAAAAAAACATACGGACTACCATCCCGTTTCATTCAATGTTTGTTTTATGTTTTTGTTATTTTTGATTTATTAGCTTAAGTCGAGTCTAGTCTTGGTTTAGCAACGCCATATCATACATGTAATTAACCAAGATGATTAACTCGCCACCAGTAAAGATTGCCTATATCCAACAAAACCGTGTATTCCATATCCCTACACCTAATGTTATAACCCTTTAAAAGACCTCTTTGATAGTTTATCCTAGGTGCTTACGCCATGTGGTGGAGGTTTGATCGTTTCCCAAGCCTATGGTAATCTATTTTGCTATGACAGGTAGTGAGAGATGTTTTCCATTTCCATATTGTGATATATACTTTATTACACCCGAGAGATGTGAATATCTAAACACTATTTGTGAGGTGCTAGTATATGACCTCCGTGCTTGTCTTTGGTCTTTAGTGGAACGATTATTTGTTGTAATTACTTTTATATTAGTGTTAAATGACCCCTAACTTGTATGTTGATTAGAATAAAAGCGCATTTGCTTGAGGACAAGCAAATCTCAAGTGTAAGGGTATATGATGAGGCGAAAAATGATCCGTTTTTAGGGGGTCATTTAAGCCCGGAATTGAATTTATTTGATCAAACATTGCCCTAAATCGTTCCTTTTGTGATTTTAGGTACTTTTGGAGTGAATTCTGGAAAAGGAAGCATTTTGGACGTTTTTGGAGCATAAAAGTGAAGAAAACGGCAAAGCCTTAATTTTCCTTGCTGGGAACAATACCTGACGGCGTCACAAGCTTCTTAATGACGTCGTCAAGAGGAAAACAAGGGGTGAAGAGGATAGAGTCCATGACGGTCCAGAAAGATTTTACACTAGGGCATGACGGCTTCACCATAAGTTGTCATGGTCCTTTTACACTTGACGGCCCAGAGGAAAATTGCTCTTGACGGCGTCAGATCTGAATCTAGGCAATCCAATTTTATTATGGGCGGCGGGTTGACGGCGTCAGAACTTTCTTCTTGACGCCGTCACATTGGAAAATCTATATATAGTTTTGTAATTTTCATTCATTAAGAGAGGACAATTTTAGGGATGACTAGGAGAAACCCTAGCATGATTTTATCTGTATTTTCAAGGGTTTTCACCCCTTGAAACCTTTCATGTTCAATTAAGATAAGTATCCTTTCAATTCATTCAATATGTCTATGTGTTGTTTGAATATATCTTACGCTTGTCTGGATTTTAACATGCTAGGCTAGATCTTTTGTGTGTTTGCTTAGATGTAGTGAAACCTAGATGTTGATTATGGGTTGATTGCTTGTTTATAGTTGTTACGGATGAATGATTTCGATGTTAGGCTTAAGAAAACTGGCAGACTTCCATAGTGTAACTTGCTTGAACGTCTTAAGAAACATGAACCAATGCGTACTAGGTTTTTATGGTTGTATTTAATGCATGAGTGAATTCTAGTGATCCCGTGTTAGGAGCTTCTTGCAGGCTCGACATAGGAGTGAAGTAGGAGCTTATAGAGTTGGGGAAGTACGTACGCCACCCCCCGATTGGTATTAAGGAATATAACCCGTCATCCACACAACTGTAACAAACTATCAACCTGTAAAAGATATCTAGGGAGTAATGAAATCTAAGTAAACACAATTTTCCCGTTTATTGTTCACTCCACATTAGTTATTATCTTTATTTTCATTTCTGTTATTTTATTTTGATTGCATCTTAGTTATTGGGTTAGTTGGCTAGCAACTAATTCCGCTCACTCTTCCAAAACCCGAGATTTTACTTGCTTTTATAAAAATATAGTAATACAAAAAGGAATCATCCCTCGTCTCTAGACCTAGTTTTAGGCTTTCTAATCCTAGCGACACTATTCCTGAGTTGAACGATCAATCCCCCGGTACTTGTCACTATACTATACTACAACGATCAAGTACACTGCCTGGTGGGGGATGTAAGCTTCTCGAGATCCCTCGAGAGGTAAAGCCTGGTGCAATTCCCACGCATTACTATTCCTAATAACCATCTTGAAGATGAGAAGTTTTAAGTTAAGTCAATTTTAATAAGTCTCAAAAGTGCTTTTGCTGCATAAGTGTGAGATTTCCCTAAACATATCTAAAACTTGGATACTCTATTACGTTGCGTAGCTAAAGGGATGCATTATCAGTTTTTAGGTGATAACTAGCCCTAATAAGTACCTTGAAGATGAGATATCCTAAGTTAAGATAGTGTCGAGTTGTCTCAAAACCATTTGTATCAAAACAACTTAGAGTTAAAAATTTGCTAAGTGGTTGCATGAATAGTTTAAACTTTAATATTCATAGCTTTGGCAACCAATAACATTTTGGAAAATTATCCATCAAATCCATTCATTCATATAGACAAAGTATTCATAAAAAATGCAATCATAGAATAGTTTACATGTAGTAATTAAACATATGCATCACGTATTATGTTTTAGGCAAGAATAGTGATACAATCCTAGTCTAATTAATTATAGAAAACTAAACATATGCAATTTCTATGTCTCAAAAGTTTAAAAACTCTTTCATTTGTTGATTTATGATTTGTTTTGTTTTAAACATTTTGGGAAATTGTTGATCCCAGTTGAGCAAACGATCTTATAGAAGTTGACTTGAATTAACACTTAAGCAATAACACGGAATATTAAAGCTTAACTTAAGAAGAACAGTTTTAAACACTTTCAACACTTCAGTATATTAATTATACGAGCACTCAACAATGCTAGGGTTTTACAACCTTGAAGTGAAACGAGAATAATAATAATACGTACTTACTCTAACCCTAGGCACCTCCTTTTATAGACCAAGGAGTCCTATTAGGTTTACAATAACTTTCTACACAATATAATATCTTCCTAATCATATAAGATATACACATAATCTATTCTATAATTATCCATCCGTGTATACAAGTTTATCTCTTAAGCAGCAGATTCTTCAGCAGCAGATTCACCTAGCAGCAGTTGAATAACACTAGCAGCAGATTCATTATATCAGTAATAGATTCTCATCAGCAGCAGTTTAACACTTAGTTAAATCCTGAGTAATAGAATCTCAAAACCCAACAATCCTCCCCTAAACTTAATATTTATTCTAAATGATTAAGTTTCTTCAAAGCTTGATTAAACACCAGGAGGATGCTTCCAAACACACTACTTCTTCTTAGAAGACTGTTGACCAAGAATCTTCTTATATTTTGATAACAAGTCAAAAGCTTGATCATCAGTATCATAAGCCTTCTGTAGTTTTAGCTGCCTAGTACCATTCACCATCTGATAAACAATTTCCAAGCAAGATGCCAATGGATAATCCTTTTCAATCAACATATATAAAGTGTGTGGCCCAATGTACAAAACATGAACCCCAGAACTTTGAAAAAGCATCCATTTTCTGACTTTGTATCTTCTGATCTTTGTCCATTCTGAGTCTTCCAAGGAAGGATCAAACATAAGTTTCAAAGCTCTCCACATAATATAGTCAGACATAGCTTCTTGATTGTTATAGGTTACTGCATCAAACTTTGTAGCACCATACTTTTCTTTGAGCAATCTCCATAGGGTACATATATCCTCTCTATCAAAATAGTACAACATCTTTTGAAGTCTAAGAAATCTAGTTGTCTTTCCATCAGATCTTTTGACATCATGAAATGTTCCAACAGTATCTTCATATCCTGTAGTTACTTGAATAATTGGATACTTAATTCCCACTGGTTCAGCATCAACTACCTCAGGTTCTTCCCTCTTAGCAACCATAGTTAGAACCTCTATTTGTTACTTTAAATGCTCAGGAGGAATATGTTCATAATCATCATTCACTTCATCTTCAGATTCAGAATTGCTCTGCACTGATACATTCTGCTTTTTCCTAGCAAAAGTTTTCTTTCTCATACTTTTTCTTTTTGTGCCTCTGCTAGAAGAAGTCGTTTCTTCTTCAATAACCTCTGTTGCTTTAAACTCTGCTTCACTAACTCTCTCCGGTGCCAACTTCTTGTTCATTTGAGCAAAATGTTCTTCATCTCTTGCACAACCCATAGGAAAGAAGGTATCCATTTCCTTTTTGGCTTGTTGATACAAATTAAACACCTCTTGATCTGTTTTGTGTTTCAATTGTACCAGTTTTCAACCCTTCATGTTTTTAAGATATCTCTCATGTTCTCTCCTTTGTTGAAGTGGAGTTGGTCCTCTGAGAATTTTCTTCTTCCTGCTTATATCAACAGCTTCTTTCTATTTCCTTGCTGTGAATTCTTTCATCCAAGCTACAACATCAAATTCTGGAACTTCTTGTTCTTCTATTTTCACTAACTTGGAGAATTCAATGTCAGCATCCATTCTTATTTTCTCATCTACCCATTCCTTATACCTCTTCATATCCTCAGCTTCCTTATCAGCCTTTTCTTTTTGTTGTTGTATTAGTTGTTGCTCAGCAATATACTCTTTCTCTTGTTCTTCCCTTGCAACAGCTGAATCATGCTCAATTTGTCTCTCTTTAGGCCAATAAACAGAAGGAATCTGGGAGTAATCAATTTCATCATCATTAGAATCTAGCATAGGTTCTTCAGTAACCTTGCCCTTCCCTTTATCAGTAGCAGTAGATGATGAAATTGAACTTGTATGACTTTTTGGAGCAGCAGGTTCTCTGATTACTACTCCCTTTACAGATGGTCTTGGGAAGTGAGGTGTTATAGTGGATTTTGATTGTTGTGATTGTGGTTGACTTGGTTGTGTTGGTTGCTGTGTTGGTTGAGATTGTGATTTAGGTTGAACATCTGTTGTCTTCTTGCATAACAACACCATAGCCTCAGCAGCAGCTTTGCCACTAGATCCAACAGTATAACCTTGTGCATCAGCAGAATAGATTTTCTCACTAGCAGCAGGATCAGCAGAATCCTGAGCAGCAGAGTTTTGTGCAGCAGCAAAGTCATTGGTCTTGTCAATAGAATCCACATACATGGCAGCAGTTTCCATATCCTTAGCAACAGAATCACCAAAACTTTGCAAAGCTTCACCCATCAACCCTGTAGCCTTTACTAATTGCTCAGGCCCCAGAGTTTTGAGTTTTTCTACCACATTCTCTTGAAGACAAATCAACTCCTCCATCACAGCTTCATTACCCTGATTGTCTGTAACCACAAAACTATCCATATCTTGAGGACTTTCAACCTCCATAGCAACATTCATTATAACCTCCCCTGAAACCTTACCAGTATCCATATCCAACCCAGCATCAGTTTTCACCACATTAGCCTCCCCTGAACCCATTTCTTCATTCTGATCTTCATTCCTCCCCTGTTTGGAAGAATCCTCTTCCAAATTGACAGAATGCTCAGGAGAACTGACAACTTGAGATGTGCCCACTTTCTTCAATCTTCTTAAGGTGGTTGAAGATCTTGATTTCTTTAAAGTCTTTATCTTTCTCTGCAACTTTGTAATCTTCTTAGCTTTGTTCATTAGAAAGAGTTTGAAGACCAAGTATCTTATCCTCCAAAGTGTCACATTTAAGCTCTAGGTTGGTACATGTAGCCATCAATTTCTTTAAAAGTTTCATACTAGTCTCATCACTTCGACCTGTGTGACCTGGTCCGAGAGGTGAAACGTTGACATTGTCATTTTGTACATTATCATCCATCACTTCGTTTGTCACTGATCTGTCCTCATCACTTCGACCTGTGTAACCTGGTCCGAGAGGTGAATCTTGGGACTTAAACTCAGTATCAAACCTAGTTTGATCATCTGAGCCCCCTGTATTTGCCATGTGGCCAGGGTTACCATCATTGGATTAAGATTCATCAGAACCCTCCTCACTAGATGTTGCCTTGGTTTGGGTCTTACTTATGTCATCACTGTCTTGCTTTGCTGCTAAGCTAGTAGCAGTAGTGACAGCCCTTGCCAACATGTCCTCTTCATCTCCTAGGATAACCTCATCTGGTACATCCATACTAACACTAGCCTGAGGTAGCTTAGTGTTCTTTTTGGCTTTCCTACGGGTGTAGAGTATTTTAGGTTGTGTGACAGATGCAGTAAAATTGGGTGTGTGTTGGGAATCAGTGGGAGTTCCTGATCCGTCACCCTGAGTACTTTGCACAATTTGCACCATATAAGGTGTAAGTGATGTAAGTGTGCCTGAAAATCCTTTTCCATTTTTATGTAAGAAAGTAAACATTTTAGGAATCAACTTAGGAGATTCATAAATGGCTTTATGTGTTCTTACTTTTGAAATTTGGTTTTCCACAAAGAGTTGAATAAATCTTGGATAAAGTAAGTATGAACCAAACTCTTTGATACTTTTAGCCATCCCCTCCAAAATCATGTTTGAAAAATTAAATGGGTCTCCTTTGCTCAAGCATATCATAGCAGATGCTATGGTAGCACTGAACTCATTCCACCCAGAAGTTTTGGAACTTAAACAATGAAGAAGATTATGAACCAAAAATTTATATTGAGAACAGAGAAGCCCTTTTTGAAATTTTAAACCAGAATGTTGGCCCTCATATCCCAAAACTTTTAAACCCTCAAAAATGGCAGTGTTAGTAAGACACTTAGTCTCTGTTTCATCATCAAAGAGAAGAAGTTCTCTTATAGAGGATTCAGTGACAAGTACTTGTTGACCATCTACCATGGCCTTGATATGTTTTTCCCCATTCCTAGTTTTGACTTTTGCTGTAAGCCAAAACAGTTTAATATAGGAAATGTATATAGTAGGATTCACAGTTAATGCATACCTAATGGAAGTAGCATTTAAGAACTTAACCATGTCTGTGAAGCCTTCAGGAACCATCGTTACATCCAATAAAGCAACATTATTACGACTTTCTGCCCAGGTACGTGTTGATTCCATGAATTAAGGTTTGGAAAATTGGGGATTTTTGACTTTGAGAATAATGGAGTGTTAGGGTTTGAGGAAACTTCAATTTGGAGCGCGTAAAACTAATTGTGAGATCCAATTAGGTATTTAAACATGTTTAAAGAAGTTACAAGACCACCCTCACACTTTCAACCATAGCAGCAGAACCCTGTGTATTAGCAGAACTAGCGGTAGAGTATTATAACTTGCAGCAGAGTGTTTTTGCCAGCAGCAGAGTTGACTACACCTAATATTTTCTTGGTCAAAAAGTCAAAAGTCAAACTTTCCAATGCTTTGATCCCGTTTACCACAATTAAGACCAATCACCAACCACGTATTAAATCTTCTCAATCAATATAAAAAGGGATCTAATCACTTCAAAATTCATCATTCATAAACCCTAATTTCTTCCAAAATTACCACGCAATCAAATAAAATCATAATCATCATGAAATCTAACCCAGA